>OX352774.1:159465601-160053101 GCA_947095535.1 Poecilobothrus nobilitatus | reverse complement strand
CTGTGGTTGCTAATATCCAATTGTCTGCTTCTTTAGACTTAATTTATGTTGATAAGCAGGACACAATTTGCTAAATGTTTTATGATTCATATCCACATGTAATTTAAGTTTCTCGTTATATTTCGTGCAATTTATACATTTATTGATGTCCTCATTTTTACAATCACTTGTCTTATGGAATTGGTGGCACTTTAAACATATTTCCTTATTCCTACATCCCACTGATTTGTGGTTAACACCTTTGCATTTGAAACATCTGAGAACATTTATAGCGTCGAACACTTTACACCTTTCCCATCCTATGCAGACTCGTTCGTTTTCCAAAATTTTAGGAAAACTTTCCTTATCGACTTCAATTATTGCATTAAACTTTTCCTTGTTAAATTTTTTTACAGTGTATACTTTTACTACCTTCATTTCAACCATTTCCATAAAGGTGTTTTGAATTTTTAATTTTTCCACGATTTCACTTTCACTGAATTTATAACTCATATGGACTACTTCAATTTGCGGTTTTATTGCTATTGGTATTTTGATGTCGTAACCTTCATTTAATTTTTTTTCTAACTCTTTTTTATTTTTTTCCCGTTCTTCAATTGTTCCAATTTCAATCAAAACTGCTCCATTTGTTCGATTTTCAATATTTTTTATTTGCAAATTTTTTGGATCTACCTTCTTATTTAAATCGGTCTTGTTAATTCACTTTTTTGTTTATTTTTTGGTTTAATAATCAAAGGTAATTCTTTTTTCATTTTCGGTAGATTTGTTTTGCTTACACTTGCATTTTTTTTTTAAATATCAGGGAATAATACCTTTTGACCTACATTTGCAATATTTTCATTTAATTTGATATGTTTTAATTTATTCATTAATTCATTACTCTTTTGCGATGAGTTTTTTATAGACTCATTCATTTTTTCTGATTCCGTTTTGAATGATTGTGTAATTTTTGTTACTTTTTCAATTTCTTTTTGTTGTGTAATTTTTATTTGTTCCAATCTCTCCATATATCTGCTTTCAATTGCCCTTAGTAATTCCATAATTTCTTTTTCATTTTTTTGTAAGGCACATTCAAATTCATTTTTGTATTCCTTTAAATATTCCGAATTTTTTTTAACCGACATCTCCATATTTTGCAGTACTAAATCCACATTATTAATGTATAGCGTACAATCATCACATAATAGTTTAGTATACCAGTTTAGTATATTTAGTATACCACTTGAATACTGGTCTACTCCGCTACATTTTGATGATATATGAAAAATTTTGCCACATACTCCACTGCATCTAATTCCAGTCTCTCCTTTTATTTTTGTTTTACATTTATGGCAATCCGCCATTCTTATAGTTGTCCGTTACAACTTTTTTAGAACGAATAAATTATAGATTTAATTATCAACGGTCAATTTAGTAAAATCATTTCAGTTCAAAGTTGTTCATCATTTCAGTCAAAATTCCTTGTTGTGATGTAAGGGGATTAAATTGTTTGGCAGTATACTCCCATACCTCGTATATTTGGACAATTTTGTATCCCTGTTTAACATCGTCTCTTACTTCATCTATAACCCATGTTCCTAAAATTGACCTACTACGATTGTCATGAGAGCAGTCTTAATTTTTCATTGCCAAGCTACATGTTTGACAGCACGATAACATTAGCTTATTATTTTGATTTATAGGCAAAACCGGGTGATTGAGTTCTTTTGGAGGAAGTATAAATGCCTTTATTAATCCTTCAGTATCATTTAAATTTAATTTATTGCACTCAATTTGCCCAACATGAACTTTTGGATGACCCACTTTAAATTTTCCGTATTTACAATTTACACCAGGTGCACATTCATAGTATGTTCTTGTGTTTCCTGTTCTACCACCATAAAACGCGTCACGTGGTTTTAGTGGTATCAAACTTTCGTTCTACAATTTTGAGAAAAATGCTATGTATTCTTTTGATCACATTTCGTTTCGAAATTCACACCCCCACTTTTCAATTACTTGATAACCTAAAGACCGTTATTTATTGGCTTTAGATAATGTAGGCTCATAACGTGTTTCATATTTTTTATCATTATTATTTTTGAAACATTTTGGATGACCATGGTAATAACAGCCATAAAACTCAAATATATGTTTTGTGTCTGTACAATATCCGTCAACACGAAGACCAAAAACAACTTTTTGTTTTTCATTAGCACTATGCTGAATTTCTATTTTTCTTTGTTTTCTTCCCACATTAACCAGTTTATGGTAATGATTGTCTGGTTTTTTGATAAGCAATATTCTTGTTTAGGTATATGTATATGTATACGGTTTTAAAAAATTCCTTCTAAAAACCAAATTACACTCTGAAGCAATTATAGTGGCCTCTAAAAATGGCTCAACCTTACATTCTTCCAAAAATAGTTGCTTGTTTTTAATACAGGCTGCTGTCAAAATTTGTACGTCATTCATATAATATTCTACTAGTTCATTTTGGAGGTTAAAAGACTTGTTTGTATTTTCTTCATACCATTCAAGAAATTGTTTTCTTTCCGATGCACTCATTGAATTATAACAGTAATATTTACGATCGGATAGCTTTCCATTATATTTTTTATTGTTTTTACGATTAAACAAATTAGAAAAATATCCTCTTTTTAATTTATGTCTAACTCAAACGCTTTTGGTAAACTAGATAACGGGATTGAAAAATAGTTTATTGAATCAATAAATTTCACGTTATCTAACAGCATTAAAATTATCTTTATTCCCCTCATAATTAGATTTGGTTTGATGATGGTTTTCTCTAAATTATAGTTTAATAAAAACTGATTATCAAATGCTTGTCCGTTATGTGCAATAACTACAACTTTATGAAATATCTTTCTTTGGTTGAGTATATATTCTAAAAACATTTGTATTGAATTTTGTTGTTCGCCACATGTTGTCGAAGTCCACAAAAATTGCATCTTTCAACATTAGATAATATACAATGCGTGCAACGTTGTTCAAAAATACATGAATCAGCCTGATGTTCAATTATATCCCCTATTACAACACCTTCATGAAGTTTCTCCCCGATGATATCATCTTTAGTTGTTTCTAGATCGTAGAAAATATATAATGTATTCTTAAGTTCAGCTAATTTTTTACATGGTGTAATAAAGCATTGGTGATCTGAAGCTACATTTGTATTACATTTTTTACAGAAATATTCATAGCATATACGATTTACATTGACTTTGTAAACTTTAAAGCATTTTGTACAGGAATTTATAAGAATACAAATAGATTTTTTTAGATTTCTAAAAGAGATTTTAGATTTTTTTAGATGATCCTTAGATTTTTTTAGATTTCAATAGATTCACATCTAAATGCTGCTGTTAATATTGAAGTGATCTTCATCGTAGATCAAATTCAATATTTTTTCCTTATCTTATTCAACTTGAAAAATAATCGGTTTTCCTTTTCCTCTGAAATCAAAAACAACAATTTGATATTTAGAGAGGTACAGTTGAAATTTTTTGAGCTCACTGATACTAGCTCCTTTTGCTGGGATGCTTACATTTGAATTTCTAATTAGTTGTAACGCTGCTTTCAGTTAAAGTTTACCTACATCTTTTCGCATTTTACAGTCAACAGATTTTTCTATGAATGGTATTTTGATGTCGTAACCTTCATTTAATTTTTTTTTCTAATTCTTTTTTAATTTTTTCCCGTTCTTCAATTGTTCCAATTTCAATCAAAACTGCTCCATTTGTTCGATTTTCAATATTTTTTATTTGCAAATTTTTTGGATCTACCTTCTTATTTAAATCCGTCTTGTTAATTCACTTTTTTGTTTATTTTTTGGTTTAATAATCAAAGGTAATTCTTTTTTCATTTTCGGTAGATTTGTTTTGCTTACACTTGCATTTTTTTTTTAAATATCAGGGAATAATACCTTTTGACCTACATTTGCAATATTTTCATTTAATTTGATATGTTTTAATTCATTCATTAATTCATTACTCTTTTGCGATGAGTTTTTTATAGACTCATTCATTTTTTCTGATTCCGTTTTGAATGATTATGTAATTTTTGTTACTTTTTCAATTTCTTTATGTTGTGTAATTTTTATTTGTTGCAATCTCTCCATATATCTGCTTTCAATTGCCCTTAGTAATTCCATAATTTCTTTTTCATTTTTTTGTAAGGCACATTCAAATTCATTTTTGTATTCCTTTAAATATTCCGAATTTTTTTTAACCGACATCTCCATATTTTGCAGTACTAAATCCACATTACTAATGTATAGCGTACAATCATCACATAATAGTTTAGTATACCAGTTTAGTATATTTAGTATACCACTTGAATACTGGTCTACTCCGCTACATTTTGATGATATATGAAAAATTTTGCCACATACTCCACTGCATCTAATTCCAGTCTCTCCTTTTATTTTTGTTTTACATTTATGGCAATCCGCCATTCTTATAGTTGTCCGTTACAACTTTTTTAGAACGAATAAATTATAGATTTAATTATCAACGGTCAATTTAGTAAAATCATTTCAGTTCAAAGTTGTTCATCATTTCAGTCAAAATTCCTTGTTGTGATGTAAGGGGATTAAATTGTTTGGCAGTATACTCCCATACCTCGTATATTTGGACAATTTTGTATCCCTGTTTAACAGCGTCTCTTACTTCATCTATAACCCATGTTCCTAAAATTGACCTACTACGATTGTCATGAGAGCAGTCTTAATTTTTCATTTCCAAGCTACATGTTTGACAGCACGATAACATTAGCTTATTATTTTGATTTATAGGAAAAACCGGGTGATTGAGTTCTTTTGGAGGAAGTTCTTAATTAATCCTTAATGAATTAATCCTTCAGTATCATTTAAATTTAATTTATTGCACTCAATTTGTCCAACATGAACTTTTGGATGACCCACTTTAAATTTTCCGTATTTACAATTTACACCAGGTGCACATTCATAGTATGTTCTTGTTTTTCCTGTTCTACCGCCATAAAACGCGTCACGTGGTTTTAGTGGTATCAAACTTTCGTTCTACAATTTTGAGAAAAATGCTATGTATTCTTTTGATCACATTTCGTTTCGAAATTCACACCCCCACTTTTCAATTACTTGATAACCTAAAGACCGTTATTTATTGGCTTTAGATAATGTATGCTCATAACGTGTTTCATATTTTTTATCATTATTATTTTTGAAACATTTTAGATGACCATGGTAATAACAGCCATAAAACTCAAATATATGTTTTGTGTCTGTACAATATCCGTCAACACGAAGACCAAAAACAACTTTTTCTTTTTCATTAGCACTATGCTGAATTTCTATTTTTCTTTGTTTTCTTCCCACATTAACCAGTTTATGGTAATGATTGTCTGGTTTTTTGATAAGCAATATTCTTGTTTAGGTATATGTTCAATAGTATACGGTTTTAAAAAATTCCTTCTAAAAACCAAATTACACTCTGAAGCAATTATAGTGGCCTCTAAAAATGGCTCAACCTTACATTCTTCCAAAAATAGTTGCTTGTATTTAATACAGGCTGCTGTCAAAATTTGTACGTCATTCATATAATATTCTACTAGTTCATTTTGGAGGTTAAAAGACTTGTTTGAATTTTCTTCATACCATTCAAGAAATTGTTTTCTTTCCGATGCACTCATTGAATTATAACAGTAATATTTACGATCGGATAGCTTTCCATTATATTTTTTATTGTTTTTACGATTAAACAAATTAGAAAAATATCCTCTTTTTAATTTATGTCTAAATCAAACGCTTTTGGTAAACTAGATAACGGGATTGAAAAATAGTTTATTGAATCAGTAAATTTCACGTTATCTAACAGCATTAAAATTATCTTTATTCCCCTCATAATTAGATTTGGTTTGATGATGGTTTTCTCTAAATTATAGTTTAATAAAAACTGATTATCAAATGCTTGTCCGTTATGTGCAATAACTACATCTTTATGAAATATCTTTCTTTGGTTGAGTATATATTCTAAAAACATTTGTATTGAATTTTGTTGTTCGACACATGTTGTCGAAGTCCACAAAAATTGCATCTTTCAACATTAGATAATATACAATGCGTGCAACGTTGTTCAAAAATACATGAATCAGCCTGATGTTCAATTATATCCCCTATTACAACACCTTCATGAAGTTTCTCCCCGATGATATCATCTTTAGTTGTTTCTAGATCGTAGAAAATATATAATGTATTCTTAAGTTCAGCTAATTTTTTACATGGTGTAATAAAGCATTGGTGATCTGAAGCTACATTTGTATTACATTTTTTACAGAAATATTCATAGCATATACGATTTACATTGACTCTGTAAACTTTAAAGCATTTTGTACAGGAATTTATAAGAGTACAAATAGATTTTTTTAGATTTCTAAAAGAGATTTTAGATTTTTTTAGATGATCCTTAGATTTTTTTAGATTTCAATAGATTCACATCTAAATGCTGCTGTTAATATTGAAGTGATCTTCATCGTAGATCAAATTCAATATTTTTTCCTTATCTTATTCAACTTGAAAAATAATCGATTTTCCTTTTCCTCTGAAATCAAAAACAACAATTTGATATTTAGAGAGGTACAGTTGAAATTTTTTGAGCTCACTGATACTAGCTCCTTTTGCTGGGATGCTTACATTTGAATTTCTAATTAGTTGTAACGCTGCTTTCAGTTAAAGTTTACCTACATCTTTTCGCATTTTACAGTCAACAGATTTTTCTATGAATGAGATAGCAACAACTAACGCACATGGTAAGCATAGATTATCTTTGTTTTTAATTGAAACTATGCCTCTTCTTTTATTACATTCTTCTTCAAAATTGTTGTATCTTTTACTCTACCTGTTCCTGCTGGAAGTCGTACATATGTAACATTTATACAGAACGTATCTGTAGATAATCCTTCGGAGTTGCTTTGGAAAATTTTTGAAATAACTTCCCAAATTTTCGAAATATCAAGGTCTTTTGCTTCTTTAAAATTGATGCAGGCTGAACTACATTTATGAAAACTTTGGGTCAACATTTCCTATTACATTGCTGAATAATTCTGCAATACCAGTTTTAATCCAATCTATTGGATCTTTGTTGTCTGGTACTGGATTTATTATAAACTCCAATTTTTTTCCAAAAATGTTGAATCGTTTCACATTCACTGATTTTATTGATTTTATCGTGAATTTTTATTTAATTAATTTTAGTTATTCTATTCTCTATTAATTTTTATTTCTTTTTTTAATTTCCGATTCTCCATTTTAGTAAGACAACCGACCGCGAACGTTTCTAATTCTAGAATTTTCACTCTATTAACAATTTCTTAACTTTTTACACAATATATATACACAATGTCTTGCTTGTTATTTGAAAAAATTATTTCAACCATATACAAATCTATTTTATTTTCTTTTTATTTTTATATATTTTTATATTTTTCAACATTAAAATCTTATACGGTGATACTAACAATGTTATCATTCCTCTTCTTTAAATACTTCATAGAAAAAAAGAAAACAAGAAGAAATAAATTCATCTCAAAATTGCATCAATTTTGTCAAAGTTGAATCTTTATGTAAGATTTAAATAACCAGTTTGCACTTTCCTTTTAATTTTTAAAAATAGTTACAAAATTTTAAAGAAACGTAGTTATACTTATTTTGTTCTGTTTTCATTTTTCTCTTTAATTTTTACAAAGCATTTTTCTTATTATTTTCATAGGCGCCTATTATTTAAGCCAAGCATACATCAATAAATAAACCTGTACAACATTAGATATTTTTGATTTCCTGTTTTTTTCTTTTTATTCAACATTATAACAATTAATTAATGGTTTTTCCTTCCTCTTCTTTATACGTGTCATAAAAAAAGTAAGAAATAATCCGATCTCAAAATTGCAAACATTAAAAAAAGCATTTTTTCTTACTATTTCCATACCTATCTACTTACGTGCTATATTTTTGTTGTGCTCTTGATAATTTCTTCGAGAACTAAAGATGACACTTTTCTAACGATGGAACTCAACCAACTGATTTGGTGAACCACAGCACCGATAGCGAAATCATAAGCGTCAATTAATAGTGATAATTTAGCATTAGTCAGGATGAACTAGCAAAGTTGCATTTGAAATAGCGGATTTGCATTGTTGAAATGCTTTCTCCTTTTCTGAAAACCAAGTAAGAAGAGTGTTGTTATTTTTCTTGTTTCCCAGAATCATTGATTGTAGTATTGCTTGTTGATTTACTGCATTGGGCAAGAATTTACGACAATAATTTATCATGCTCAGAAAACGTTTTAATTCTTTACGAACTTTCGGCGTTTTAACGGCGAGTTTTACTAAACCTTTTCGAGTAAAGGGCCTTTTCATCATTTAAATGCCCCAAAAACTTGATTTGGGTTTTTGCAAATTAGGATTTTGAAGAATTTATTGCCAAACCTCCGTTCTCTTAAACGTGGTAGAGCTTGTTGAATAATCGATAAACGATAATCTCCGCACGATCGCCAAGAACCGTCAGATTTTCGTTCCATATGAAGGAAACTAACATATTCTATGTGCCATTAGAAGTTCGAATTTTGCTTTTGCTTCTTTGATTTTTTCAGCATCTAAATGTCTTGGGCGGGCAAATACGGTACGACCTGTAGTTTCAATTCGCTGAACTACTGAATATTGAATTTTAGGTTCAATATTAGGTAATTTGGTGATGTCAGTAAATTCAGTGAGAATGTGATCGAAATCGGTAGTTGAATCGAAGGTTTTGATTGACATGATTTATATATTGAGTCGTTCACAGGAAAGTGATAGTTTAGTTTGATTATCCACTAATTTGTTTCTTTTTATGTCGACCAATATATCGTAAGTGCGCAAAAAATCAGCACCTATGATCGGATTTAGAACTGCAGCTACGACGAATTTGCAAGAAAAACCTCGCCTTAGTCCGAGGTTTAGAACTGATCTTTTATATCTACATGGTGTTTTACATTTGGTTGCAGATGTTCCAAATTTCCGATGTTAACGATGTTACGACGATGCAGCAAATTGTTGTTTACGGAATCGGTTCGAGTTTTACTGCATTGTCTCTAATGCGAACGTTGATTAAATCTACCTCTGGAACGACTTCTTGAATGGGCTCTGAATGGATAATTATTTAAAAATTTTCTGTTTAGCTCATTGATTTCTTTACGAAGCTCGTCAAGAGCATTATTATTTTCATGACTTCTGACTTCATATAGTGTCGATGTGCAATGAGTCGACAATAGCATCAGCCATTCAAATTAAATTAGCCTCACCAGCTTGAGATGAAACAAGAGCTGATCTAGTGTGATCTGGAAATTTTTGGGCTCATAGACTTTTAAGAGCTGGTGCACTCATTGTGTCATCTGCCACACGTTTCATTTCAAAATACAGTTGGCTAGGTTTCAAATCACCACATGGCATTTCAATAACTAGTTTATTTATCCTTCTCTATTGACTTCCATCAAAATACCCGATTAAATTTTTTTTTAATATACTCATATAAGTTGATTGTTGGTCTTTTATTTAGAATTTCCCGAACCTGAGAAATGATTGACGGACCAAGACTTACGAGAACAGAATTAAATTTTGTTCATCTTTGGTAATGCCAGAGGCTGAAAACCAGAAGCCGAGCGCCGTAAACCATAAGTCCATATCACTAGGTGTAGCTGCGGGCATCTGAATCTTTATATATGCTTTTTGCGACCTTGGATGACGCTTTTGAGGTTGTTCAGACGCATTTTATGATGGCTGTTGTAAAGTATTTTAATGTTGATTGAATCAACTGATTTGTTAATTGATTTTGAAGTTGTGTTACTGCATTTAAGCGTTCTTGCAGAAGTTGTTGAGTATGCAAGAGATTAAGGTGTTGCATTCGAAAAGTTGTTCTGGTTGAAGAATTTGTTCTGTTGAAAACGGATTATTATTTGGGCTGGACTAAGCAATAGGTGTCCCACATCTATTCGAGTCCTCAGTGTATTCTAATTCTATAAGTGTTGGATTTGTCTTCTTAAAATTATGTGACATTTTAAATGATTTTTGTTTTTGTAATATTGTAATTAAAATGCTGAAATTGTTATCAACCAAAACAATTTTAATAAAATTTTATTTGTATATTACATATTTACTAAAAAATAATATAAGTGAAATGTACAGTTTTTTATTTAGCAGTTAAATAATAAGTTCAGTTTTGTTTCATCATATAGAGAGTTTTGGATATTTCCTTTTATGTATAAAATAAATTTTACTTTATATATAGAAAAAATTTTATTAATTTCATTTTAAGTTTATATTTTTTTTTCTTTCAAATTTATAAGCTTAAAAGTTTATAATTTTTGGTGATTTATATTTGTAAAATATTTTGCGTGCACATGTGGCCAAATCTTAAAAAAATAAAAAATACAAATTATCTTGGATTATATATTTTTTAGAATATAAAGTAATTTTTTTATTCTATATTTTTAAAGTAAATTGTCTAGAAATTTCACTTTTATATAATATTTATATTATATATTTATAAAAAATTTCAAAAAAATCCTCAAAAAAATTTAATTTTATGTCGTTGATGTTTTGACGCATATTTTCAATCTAAGCAAATCTGGAGTATTTCGAAATAAGTTAAAAATTGCAGAAGGTATTCATCTTTTTAAAACAGGTAATTATTCGGACATTAATAACTTTAGTCCAATCTCGTTACTTCCACTAGTTTCTAAAATCTTTGAAAAAGCAAGTCTAGAATATTAAAATTTCTTAATAAAAATCAATTTTTTCATCCTAATCAATTCGGCTTTCTCAGTGGCAAATCTACTTAAGATGCTCTTCGTAAATTTTGTATGGAAATCTTTGACTCCATTAAATTAATAATCACTTCGGCTTTATTTGTAGATATTACAAAAGCGTTTGATCTTGTTAACCATGACCTTCTGTTGAATAAACTTTTTAAATCGGGCTTTAGAGGCTTTTTTCACAATTGGCTGAATTCATTGACATTGATTCATCTTACTGGCAGAAAACAAAAAGTAAAATATAAAGGATACTACAGTGATTTATTAGACATTGAGAGTGGGATTCCACAAGGTTCCGTTCTTGGACCTATACTATTTCTAGTTTTTATCAATTCGTTATTCATTCAAAACTTTAAAGGAATTCCTACGGCCTTCGCAGATGACAAGGCATTTACTTATGTCTGTGATAACCACTTGAATATGGTTTCCAACTTAAATCATGAAATTGACATTTTGCTTTGCTGGTTTTACAAACACAAATTGTCGTTGAGTGATAAAACAAAATATATAAATTTCTCCATTCACAAAAGATTGAATTATGACTATAATATTTTTATCATGATCCTCTTTGCACCAAATTCCCTTTAAGAAATAATAGTGTTTCTATCTCTTCTAATTTATGTAGTTTTCTCTGAACTCGTCTGAATTGAACAGTTATATCATGTAAATTTATATAGCTCTACAGAAATAACTTCTAAGGTATAGTATGCTCTGTTTCATTCTAGGCTTCAATACGGTATTTCATGCATTTTATATTTAAATAAAAGTCAATTTTACAATATGACATTTAATGAAATTTAGAATCACAAATTTTAGTTATTATGTAGAGCACTACACTTTCTTTACAATAATACAATAATAGTTAATAATATTAGCTATATTGAGCAACACACTGTTCGCCGAGCACACACATACATATTTTACATATGTAAAATAATATTTTATTCTATTTATTTTTCAATATAGTTTGAAATACAATATACACATAATATAAAAGGTAATAAAAGCCTAGGTTTCTATTTTGGGGTGTATTTAATTTCAAATTATAATTTATAATATTAAAAATTACTGTCATACGTTATGGTTCACGGTTTAAAAAAATATTAATAAATCAAAAATTGAATTTAAAATTGTTTTAAAATAAATTTTACTAATTTTTTTTTTTGAAAAAATTAATTTTAATTTTTTTTTTCTTAATTACTTATATTTTATAAGTTCTAATTCGAAATGCCAATATCACAAAGTTCAGGTTCAGAATTTATTAATTATTTATTAATTATTATTAATTATTTATTAATTATTATTAATTATTTATTAATTATTATTAATTAAATTATATTAATTATTATTAATTATTTATTAAATATTATAAATTATTAATTAATTATTATTAAGTATTTATTAATTATTATTAATTATTTATTAATCATCATTATTTATTTATTAATTATTATTTATTATTTATTAATTATTATTAATTATTTATTAATTATTATTAATTATTCATTTATTAATTATTATTAATTATTTATTAATTATTAATAATTATGTATTGCTTATTATTAATTATGTATTAATTATTATTAATTATTTATTAATTATTATTAATTATTTATTATTAATTATTTTTTAATTATTATTAATTATTTATTAATTATTTATTAATTATTATTTATTAATTATTATTAATTATTTAATAATTATTATTAATTCTTTATTAATTATTATTAAGTATTTATTGATTATTATTAATTAATTATTATTAATTATTTATTAAATATTATTAATTATTTATTAATTATTATTAATTATTTATTAATTATTATTAAGTATTTATTGATTATTCTTAATTAATTATTACTAATTATTTATTAATTATTATTCATTATTTATTAATTATTATTAATTATTTATTAGTTATTATTAATTAAATAATATTAATTATTTATTAAGTATTATCAGCTATTACTAATTAGTTATTAATTATTTATTAATTATTATTAATTTTTTATTATTAATTATTTATTAATTATTATTAATTATTTATTAATTATTATTAATTATTATTAATTATTTATTAATTATTTATTAATTATTATTAATTATTTATTAATTATTATTAATTATTATTAATTATTTATTAATTATTATTAATTATTATAAATTATTTATTAATTATTATAAATTATTTAATAATTATTATTACTTATTTATTAATTATTATTAATTATTTATTAATTATTATTAATTATTTATTAATTATTATTAATTATTTAATAATTATTGTTAATTATTTATTAATTATTATTAATTAATTATTATTATTAATTATTATTATTAATTATTATTAATTATTTATTAAGTATTATTAATTATTTATTAATTATCGTTAATTATTTATTAATTATTATTAAGTATTTATTGATTATTATTAACTAATTATTATTAATTATTTATTATTAATAATTTTTTAATTATTATTAATTATTTATTAATTATTTATTAATTATTATTTATTAATTATTATTAATTATTTATTAATTATTATTAATTATTTATTAATTATTATTAATTATTTAATAATTATTATTAATTATTTATTAATTATTATTAATTAATTATTATTATTAATTATTATTATTCATTATTATTAATTATTTATTAAGTATTATTAATTATTTATTAATTATCGTTAATTACTTATTAATTATTATTAAGTATTTATTGATTATTATTAACTAATTATTATTAATTATTTATTATTAATAATTTTTTAATTATTATTAATTATTTATTAATTATTTAATAATTATTATTAATTATTTATTAATTATTATTAAGTATTTATTGAATATTATTGATTAATTATTATTAATTATTTATTAATTATTATTAATTATTTATTAATTATTATTAATTATTTATTAATTATTATTAATTAATTAATATTAATTTTTATTAATTATTTATTAAATATTATAAATTATTAACTAATTATTATTAATTATTATTAAGTATTTATTAATTATTATTAATTATTTATTAATTATTCATAATTATTTATTAATTATTATTAATTATTTATATAAGTATTTATTGATTATTATTGATTAATTAATATTAATTATTTATTAATTATTATTAATTATTTATTAATTATTATTAATTATTTATTAATTATTATTAATTAATTAATATTAATTATTGTTAATTATTTATTAAATATTATAAATTATTAACTAATTATTATTAATTATTATTAAGTATTTATTAATTATTATTAATTATTTATTAATTATTCATAATTATTTATTAATTATTATTAATTATTTATTAATTATTATTAATTATTTATTAATTATTATTAATTATTTATTAATTATTATTAATTATTTATTAATTATTATTATTCGTTATTATTAATTATTATAAATTATTTATTAATTATTATTAATTATTTATTAATTATTATTAATTATTTATTAATTATTATTAATTAATTACTATTATTAATTTTTATTATTAATTATTATTAATAATTTATTAAGTATTATTAATTATTTATTAATTATTATTAATTATTTATATAAGTATTTATTGATTATTATTGATTAATTAATATTAATTATTTATTAATTATTATTAGTTATTTATTAATTATTATTAATTATTTATTAATTATTATTAATTAATTAATATTAATTATTGTTAATTATTTATTAAATATTATAAATTATTAACTAATTATTATTAATTATTATTAAGTATTTATTAATTATTATTAATTATTTATTAATTATTCATAATTATTTATTAATTATTATTAATTTTTTATTAATTATTATAAATTATTTATTAATTATTATTAATTATTTATTAATTATTATTATTCGTTATTATTAATTATTATTAATTATTTATTAACTATTATTAATTAATTACTATTATTAATTTTTATTATTAATTATTATTAATAATTTATTAGGTATTATTAATTATTTATTAATTATTATTAATTATTTATTAATTATTATTAAGTATTTATTGATTATTATTAATTATTTATTAATTATTATTAATTATTTATTAATTATTTTTAGTTATTTATTAATTATTATTAATTATTTATTAATTATTATTAATTATTTATTAATTATTCGGACATTAATAACTTTAGTCCAATCTTGTCACTTTCACTAGTTTCTAAAATCTTTGAAAAAGCAATCAAGTCTAGAATATTAAAATTTCTTAATAAAAATCAATTTTTTCATCCTAATCAATTCGGCTTTCTCAGTGGCAAATCTACTTAACATGCTCTTCGTAAATTTTGTATGGAAATCTTTGACTCCATTAAATTAATAATCACTTCGGCTTTATTTGTAGATATTACAAAAGCGTTTGATCTTGTTAACCATGACCTTCTGTTGAATAAACTTTTTAAATCGGGCTTTAGAGGCTTTTTTCACAATTGGCTGAATTCATTGACATTGATTCATCTTACTGGCAGAAAACAAAAAGTAAAATATAAAGGATACTACAGTGATTTATTAGACATTGAGAGTGGGATTCCACAAGGTTCCGTTCTTGGACCTATACTATTTCTAGTTTTTATCAATTCGTTATTCATTCAAAACTTTAAAGGAATTCCTACGGCCTTCGCAGATGACAAGGCATTTACTTATGTCTGTGATAACCACTTGAATATGGTTTCCAACTTAAATCATGAAATTGACATTTTGCTTTGCTGGTTTTACAAACACAAATTGTCGTTGAGTGATAAAACAAAATATATAAATTTCTCCATTCACAAAAGATTGAATTATGACTATAATATTTTTATCATGATCCTCTTTGCACCAAATTCCCTTTAAGAAATAATAGTGTTTCTATCTCTTCTAATTTATGTAGTTTTCTCTGAACTCGTCTGAATTGAACAGTTATATCATGTAAATTTATATAGCTCTACAGAAATAACTTCTAAGGTATAGTATGCTCTGTTTCATTCTAGGCTTCAATACGGTATTTCATGCATTTTATATTTAAATAAAAGTCAATTTTACAATATGACATTTAATGAAATTTAGAATCACAAATTTTAGTTATTATGTAGAGCACTACACTTTCTTTACAATAATACAATAATAGTTAATAATATTAGCTATATTGAGCAACACACTGTTCGCCGAGCACACACATACATATTTTACATATGTAAAATAATATTTTATTCTATTTATTTTTCAATATAGTTTGAAATACAATATACACATAATATAAAAGGTAATAAAAGCCTAGGTTTCTATTTTGGGGTGTATTTAATTTCAAATTATAATTTATAATATTAAAAATTACTGTCATACGTTATGGTTCACGGTTTAAAAAAATATTAATAAATCAAAAATTGAATTTAAAATTGTTTTAAAATAAATTTTACTAATTTTTTTTTTTGAAAAAATTAATTTTAATTTTTTTTTTCTTAATTACTTATATTTTATAAGATCTAATTCGAAATGCCAATATCACAAAGTTCAGGTTCAGAATTTATTAATTATTTATTAATTATTATTAATTATTTATTAATTATTATTAATTATTTATTAATTATTATTAATTAAATTATATTAATTATTATTAATTATTTATTAAATATTATAAATTATTAATTAATTATTATTAAGTATTTATTAATTATTATTAATTATTTATTAATCATCATTATTTATTTATTAATTATTATTTATTATTTATTAATTATTATTAATTATTTATTAATTATTATTAATTATTCATTTATTAATTATTATTAATTATTTATTAATTATTAATAATTATGTATTGCTTATTATTAATTATGTATTAATTATTATTAATTATTTATTAATTATTATTAATTATTTATTATTAATTATTTTTTAATTATTATTAATTATTTATTAATTATTTATTAATTATTATTAATTAAATTATATTAATTATTATTAATTATTTATTAAGTATTATTAATTATTTATTAATTATTATTAATTAATTAATATTAATTATTATTAATTATTTATTAAATATTATAAATTATTAACTAATTATTATTAATTATTATTAAGTATTTATTAATTATTATTAATTATTTATTAATTATTCATAATTATTTATTTATTATTTATTAATTATTATTAATTATTATAAATTATTTATTAATTATTATAAATTATTTAATAATTATTATTAATTATTTTTTAATTATTATAAATTATTTAATAATTATTATTAATTATTTATTAATTATTATTAATTATTTATTAATTATTATTAAGTATTTATTGATTATTATTGATTAATTATTTTTAATTATTTATTAATTATTATTATTAATATATTATTAATTATTTATTAATTATTAATTAATTAATATTAATTATTATTAATTAATTAATATTAATTATTATTAATTAATTAATATTAATTATTATTAATTATTTATTAAATATTATAAATTATTAACTAATTATTATTAATTATTATTAAGTATTTATTAATTATTATTAATTATTTATTAATTATTCATAATTATTTATTAATTATTTATATAAGTATTTATTGATTATTATTGATTAATTAATATTAATTATTTATTAATTATTATTAATTATTTATGAATTATTATTAATTATTTATTAATTATTATTAATTAATTAATATTAATTATTATTAATTATTTATTAAATATTATAAATTATTAACTAATTATTATTAATTATTATTAAGTATTTATTAATTATTATTAATTATTTATTAATTATTCAAAATTATTTATTAATTATTATTAATTATTTATTAATTATTATTAATTATTTATTAATTATTATTAATTTTTTATTAATTATTATTAATTGTTTATTAATTATTATTATTCGTTATTATTAATTATTATAAATTATTTATTAATTATTATTAATTATTTATTAATTATTATTAATTATTTATTAATTATTATTAATTAATTACTATTATTAATTTTTATTATTAATTATTAGTAATAATTTATTAAGTATTATTAATTATTTATTAATTATTATTAATTATTTATTAATTATTATTAAGTATTTATTGATTATTATTAATTAATTATTATTAATTATTTATTAATTATTATTAATTATTTATTAATTATGTTTAGTTATTTATTAATTATTATTAAATATTTATTAATTATTATTAATTATTTATTAATTATTATTAATTATTTATTAATTATTATTAATTATTTATTAATTATTATTAATTATTAATTATTTATTAATTATTATTAATTATTTATTAATTATTATTAATTATTTATTAATTATTATTAATTATTTATTAATTATTATTAATTAAATAATATTAATTATTTATTAATTATTATTAATTATTTATTTAATATTATTAACTATTATTAATTATTTATTAATTATTTATTATTAATTATTTATTAATCATTATTAATTATTTATTAATCATTATTAATTATTTATTAATTATTATTAATTATTTATTAATTATTTTTAATTATTTATCAATTATTATTAATTAATTATTAATTATTATTAATTATTTATTAATTATTTTTAATTAATTATTAATTATTTTTAATTAATTATTATTAATTATTTATTTATTATTATTAATTATAATTATTATTAATTATTCATTAATTATTATCAATTATTTATTAATTATTATTAATTATTTATTAATTATTATTAATTATTTATTAATTATTATTAATTATTTATTAATTATTATTAATTATTTATTAATTATTATTAATTATTTATTAATTATTATTATTAATTATTATTAATTATTATAAATTATTTATTAATTATTATAAATTATTCGCTAATTATTATTAATTATTTATTAATTATTATTAATTATTGATTATTTTTTATTAAGTATTTATTAATTATTATTAATTATTTATTAATTATTATTAATTATTTATTAATTATTATTAATTATTTATTAATTATTATTAATTATTTATTAATTATTATTAATTATTTATTAATTATGATTAATTTTTTATTAATTATTATTAATTATTTATTAATTATTATTAATTAAATAATACTAATTATTATTAATTATTTATTAATTATTATTAATTAAATAATACTAATTATTATTAATTATTTATTAATTATTATTAATTATTTATTAATTATTATTAATTATTTATTAATTATTCTTAATTATTTATTAATTATTATTATTTATTTGTTAATTATTATTAATTATTTATTAATTATTATTAATTATTTATTAATTATTATTAATTAAATAATATTAATTATTATTAATTATTTATTAAATATTATAAATTATTTATTAATTAGTATTAATTATTATTAATTATTTATTAATTATTATTTTTAATTATTATTAATTATTATAAATTATTTATTAATTATTATAAATTATTCGTTAATTATTATTAATTATTTATTAATTATTATTCTTTATTTTTTTATTAATTATCATTAATTATTTATTAATTATTATTAATTATTTATTAATTATTATTATTTATTTATTAATTATTATTAATTATTTATTAATTATTATTAATTATTTATTAATTAGTATTAATTATTATTAATTATTTATTAATTATTATTATTTATTATAAATTATTTATTAATTATTATTAATTTTTTTTAATTATTATTAATTATTTATAATTATTATTAATTATTTATTAATTATTATTAATTTTTTATTAATTATTATTAATTATTTATTAAGTATTTTTAATTATTTATTAATTTTTATTAATTATTTTTAATTATTTATTAATTATTATTAATTATTATTAATTATTTATTAATTATTATTAATTAATTAATATTAATTATTGTTAATTATTTATTAATTATTATAAATTATTCGTTAATTATTATTAATTATTTATTAATTATTATTAATTATTTATTAATTTTTATTAAGTATTTATTAATTATTATTAATTAATTCTTATTAATTATTTATTAATTATTATTAATTATTTATTAATTATTATTAATTATTTATTAATTATTATTAATTATTCATTAATTAGTATTAATTATTATTAATTATTTATTAATTATTATTATTAATTATTATTAATTATTATAAATTATTTATTAATTATTATAAATTATTCGTTAATTATTATTAATTATTTATTAATTATTATTAATTATTTATTAATTTTTATTAAGTATTTATTAATTATTAATAATTAATTATTATTAATTATTTATTAATTATTATTAATTATTTATTAATTATTATTAATTATTTATTAATTATTATTAATTAAATAATACTAATTATTATTAATTATTTATTAATTATTATTAATTAAATAATACTAATTATTATTAATTATTTATTAATTATTATTAATTATTTATTAATTATTCTTAATTATTTATTAATTATTATTAATTATTTATTAATTATTATTAATTATTAATTAATAATTATATTAATTATTTAATAATTATTATTAATTATTTATTAATTATTTATTTATTATTATTAATTATTTATTAATTTTTTTAATTATTTGTTAAATATTTTGAATATTTATCAATTATTATTAATTATTTATTAATTATTATTAATTTTTTTTAATTATTATTAATTATTTATAATTATTATTAAATATTTATTAATTATTATTAATTATTTATTAATTATTATTAAATATTTATTAAGTATTTTTAATTATTTTTAATTATTTATTAATTATTATTAATTATTTGTTAATTAATATTAATTATTTATTAATTAATATTAATTATTTATTATTATTATTAATTATTTATTAAGTATTATTAATTATTTATTAATTATTATTAATTTTTTATTAATTATTATTAATTATTTATTAATTATTAATAATTATTTATTAATTATTAATAATTATTTATTAATTTTCATTAATTATTTATTAATTATTATTAATTATTTATTAATTATTATTAATTATTTATCAATTATGATTACAGACGGCTGAACCAATTAATAGGACTATTTACCTCAATCACAGATCACGAGTTCATTAAGAAATTATTATTAGATAGACCCCCGCACTTAATAAGCATTACCCTAATTTTCCAAAGGGAGACGAAATTCGGCACACTATTACACATTGACGAATTTCGGGATGCGTTACAAACACCTAATTGGCCAGTATACATCATAGCAGGGATTTCACGGAAACGTCAATCATAAACAAGATGAGAGGGAAGAAGAATGAAAAATCTTGAAGCTATAAATTCAGGAATTTAGGAACCAAATGTCGAGAAGGACAACGATTTTTGAAAAAAAATACGGTTTAGTGGTGGACCTTAAAAGCAAACGCATTACAGACCAGGATCCTTTTTGTGACATCTATAACAGTGATCGTGAACACACCAACACACGTAAACTTCTTGAACATGGATTTGGCATTTGGTGATATGCTCCATATAGATTTTATAGAGCGTATACCAAATACCAATTGCTCCCGAAGATGTTCATAAAACGGCTATAATCTGTACAAATCCGAGAATGAGTTTTGGCCTAAGAAACGCCATTCAGACGTTCCAGAAGTTTATAAACCAGATACTTTTTGGTCTGGATGTCGCATTCGTTTACATTGACGACATTCTTGTAGCGAGCAAAAGCCCAGAAGAACATATGAAGCAGCTAACACAAATTTTTGAAAAGTTAAATAATTATGGCTTAAGAATAAAACCTGGAAAATGCTGCTTTAGTGTTACCACACTAGAATTTCTAAGCCACACTATCTCAAAAGAAGGTAATATAATAATTAAAGATACCTTCACTAAATAGGGTAGAGGTAATATACAATTTCCCTTTCCCAAAGTCCGTGCGGCAAACACAACAATTTGTTGGCATGGTAAATTATTATCACAGGTTCGTCCCACATTTAGCTGAAGTAGTAACCCCAATTGCAACTTCGTAACCAACTTCTAAAAGGAACATAAAAAAAGAAAACAAAATTTGCACGGCCCGAAAAGTGCGATCAATCATTCCAGAAGATCAACAATGCACTAGCTTCCGCAACCATGTTGGTAAATCCATCCGAAGACAACCAATTAGCATAACATCAGATGCGTCTCATGTAGCGGTAGGTGCGGTAGTACAAAAATATAATCCGGAAGGTTGACACCCGCTGGTGTTTTTTTCTAAGATATCGAGGGTAGCCAAATATTCAACGTTCGACAGAGAATTGCTCGTGATATATTTAACTATCAAGCATAGGCCACAAACCACTAATTCATACTATCAATTTTAAAACAGAATATTATTATTGTTAATAATATTGATATTGATATTCATATTTATTTTACTTCATAGTGTTGTCAAGCTCGGGTTAATTTAAATTCTAATTTAGATCTTGGTCAATTTTAAAGTTGACTTTAAGTCTAATTTAGATTTTAATTACAATTTCAACTCTGATTTTATTTTAGTTTGGGTTTAAATTTTGTTGACATATATTAATTGTTCGTTTTATATTAATTGTTTTCTAACTAAATTACCAATTTTAGTGTTAATTTCTGTAACATTCGAGGTTTACAAACGAATGTTCATGCCGTCGATTGTCGTCTTAGTTCAATTAAACCAGCAATTTTAGCCTTATGTGAAAGTCACTTATTTCACAATTCGTACCCAAAAGAGCAATCCAATATAAAAAATGACATGTCTTTCAACACATTTCAAAAATATAAATGTTCTAGCTCAACCTTCCACTATATTTGGGTCAAAATTCTCGTTGAAAAGCAAGTCTTACATTTCTGTTTCCTATACAGATCGCCCAACTCAAATGAACAGGAAACTCCTATTGAAATCGAAAATTTATCAAACCAGATCAATGAAATTTTGGACTCATCTCCAGAAACTGAAATTATTCTGGCGGGAGATTTCAACATTCACAACATGAATTGTCTTCATTTCTCCAGCAACACTTCTCCGAGTCAAAACTCAATGAACAAGTTGAACTATTCTGCTCACTATTCCACCTTTCTCAACTTGTTAAAAATCTCACTAGGATCCGTGCTGATCAAGAATGTCACTTCTTGGATCTGTTCTCACCACAGAGCCTGAAAAATATGTAGTTTCAGTTGGTTGCCCTCTGGGTCATTCCGACCATTTTTTGATTAGTACAAGTTTACCTGTAGTGCCAATCTCCAACCAGAGGTCCCCTCCTCAAAAATGAGTTTGGCATTACAACCATGCTAACTGGTAACGCCATAACAACTGTTTTAGAACCTTTGATTGGTCATTCTGCTTGTTAACTTTTCTGAAAATGCGATTAGTAAAACTATTTTATTTGGAATGAGATTACTCATTCCTCATTCCATGAAAACTGTCAAAACACAACAATTGATTAAATCTTTGTTTAATCGCATTTGCAAGGAAGCCATTTCTAGAATAGAGAGGCTTTTAAACGGTATCAAAAGCAACAAGTTGATCAAAACTACAAATCGGAGCCTCACAGGACCAATTATATAGTGTTTAGAAACAGATGCAAAAAAGTTATCAAGAAGCAAAAATTTTTGTTCAACTAAAAGTTGAATCCTAAAATCATCCACAAGCCAAAGAATGCCAAATCTTTTTGGTTCTAAAAAGAAGGCGAACTTATTTGGCAAGCAGTTAGCTTCCAATTCGACACTGCTACAGTCAGCTCAGGTGCCACCCTCTGTTCCAAAAGTTGGCTGCTCCTTGGGTAAAATGTACTATAGGACGCGGGCGGTGATGAAAATCTTAAAATAACATTGATACAAATAAGTCAGGCGATCCTGATGGTATAACTACCATGGTGCTCAAAAATACCTTCCCCAGTATTTCAAAATCTCTGCGCAACCATTTATATCTTTCCTTCACTTCGGGTATCCATCCTAGCCAACGGAAGGTTGCACATGTTTCTAATTCCCAAAAAGGTATCAAAAGCGATCGTTCTAACTACCGCCCTATTGCTATAACTTCGGTCTCTTTCAAAGTAATGGAAAAAAATGTGAATCAAAAGCTACTGAAACATCTGGATCACAAAGGTTTGCTTCATTGCAGACAATACGGGTTCAGAACCCGTCGTTCAACCGGCGCTCTTATTTACCTTTGCGAGAAGCTAGACATCAGCTTCCATCCTTCTGGTGAGTCCGGTGTGGAGGCTCTTGATATTTCTAAGACTTTCAATTGAGTTTGGCACGATGCTCTATTAGCAAAATGCAAAGCATTAGGTCTAAATAGAGTCTTTTTAAAATGGATTGGAGATTTCTTTTCGAATTGTAATAAATGCTGATTTCCCTCAAGGATAAGTATTATCACCCACTCTCTTCTTAATATTTATCAATGACCTACTTTCATTAACCTCCAATCCGATCCATAGCTTTGCAGAGGACAGCACACTTGTGGCTTCCTAAGAGTTTCATAGACGCTGTAACATTAATCACCAAATTAATGCAACAGCAAAAAAATTTCACTATTAGTGAGCTAAATAATAATTTAGCAAAAATTCAAAAATGCGGTGCGGTCAACAGAGTTGATTTCAACACCAAAAAAACTCAATGCTCTCTGATTTCGCGAAAAATTGCCACTACTATTCCTAACCTACTATTTCAGGGAGAAGTTTTGCAGCATTCAACAGATTTAAAAATGATTGGTATCGAGTTCGACATGGTCAAATCAAATTTTTGGTATAACTTAAGTTGCAGCTAAATGTTTGGAATTTTTGTATCGCTGCAAAACCTTCATCTGCATCTTATCTTCTTAATATCTATAAAACGTACATTAGGCCCAAAATGGAGTATAATGCACACATTTGGGCTGCAGAGGCCCCTCAAACAGCACCGGGTTATCTATCTAGTGCATAACAGAACTTTTCGTCTTATCAACGACCTTAGTGTAATTGCAATGCTCACTCGGCTAAGCCATCGCCGTACAGTTAGATCACTGACCTTGTTTTATAGATATCTAGCAGGGAGTAACACCTGCTCCAAAGAAATAAAACATTTAATGCCTCCACTCAAAGTGTTTCAAAGAGAAACAAGGAGTGCAACAGAAGCTCATGCCTATCATGTAGAATTATCAAGATGGCGAAATACAGTTTATGGAAATTCGTTTGTTATGCGGACGTTCCGTTTGTGGTACCATATACCATCACATGTGTTCCTTAAAGTTGGTAATTCATATGTGTATGATTTACCTGGGTTTAAGAAGAATATTAACATCTTTATTCAAATATCCCTCCAAAATTTTCCTACCTATCCCACATAATCCCAAATTTCCCAATTCCAATTTCCCCAGTCATCCTTTGCACATCCCTATCTCCAAACGAAGATGGCTTTCCCTATCCCTAAACGGGGGTAAAAAAGGGGGTGGTTTTGGGTTGGTTAAAGTCCAACACTATCCTGAAGAAGCATGTGTAGTTCCTCTTGGTGACTTTCGAGTTTTCCACCAATCCTCGTAAAAAACAAAAAAAATGGAGCCCAAGATAGACAAGACATCTTGAATTCATCGCTCAATTCACTACGAACATCAGACACATTAGTGGTAAAAGTAATGCTGTAACTATCTAGGATCTAACCCGAGAATTCATCTATCACGACAAAATTACAATCCGTAATAATTTATTGAAAAACAAGAAAAAAATCAAGAGATGCGGTATGACGGTATGTATCAAAGAAAAAATCATCTGACTCTAAACAACGGTTTGAGTTCATCGAAATTCTTTTCTGAACCGAAAAATTTGTTGCGAAACTTCTACTAACATCAATCGATCATTCCCCTAAGCATACAATTTTTAAAAAAACCTACACGATCTGTCATGCATGTGTCGGAGCAACCAGAAAACTTGTTTCAGGCTGGTTTTCCTGGCCATAAATGCAATCTGATAATTAGGAATGGACACAAGTGTCTCAAGTGACAAAAATCTAAGATTACTCGTCACACTAAGAGCGCAGCCGAATCCATAAAAGTCCCAACTGGCAGATTCGAGCACATACACATTTAGCAGGTCCTTTGTCTATAACACAGGGATATTCTTAAATTTTAATAGTCAACGACAGGCTTTCAGGATGGCCCGAAGCTTTCCATTAAAGGTTATAACCGCAGATAACTATAATCTTAAGAGCTATAACTTTAATCTTAAGAGACATATCAAGATTCGGGGTACCAAATACCTTGACATCGGACCAAAGTACTGAATTCAAGTCTAAATTATTTAAAGAGCTTTTTACGTTATTAAGAATGAAACGAATAGGAACAACAAGTTACCACCAGAAATCAAATGGAGTGATCGAACGGTTCCTCAAGCAATTGAAAGCTTCTCTATTCACGCTTTGCAAAAACAAACAATGGGTCGAAGAAATACCACTAATTATTTTGGGAAGTCTCTATTAAAGAAAACCGAAAGCATTCACCGGCAGATATGCAGATATGTCAGATTACGGTCAAACATTGAAAGTTCCTAGTGAATTCAATTTAAAAATCCCGCTTAATGCATAGCAATATCAATTCATTAACAAATTACGTGCGTACATGCGAAATTTGAGAACTGTTCAGCCACGATTAATAAACAACGAATAGATAGAATCCGAATGGGTCTTTTACCACCTTAAGAAGGCCCATAAGTAGGTAAAGTGGCAGTGTTTCATGGGAAAAAATCATGCCATATCGCACCCATATCGCACAACCTATATTTTGATTGATGGGTTTAATATAGGTCATTCTTGGTTAGTAGGTCAAAAACTTGTTTTGATTGTTTTGCTTTGGATTGCAAGATAGGTTGTAAGTGTGGGTTGTTAACTTATAAGTTCCAAGTGGTTGTATAGTAGGAAGTGAAGGTTGTTGGTACTGTGGAAGTTGTCAAGAAAGGTTAATGAACTGAACAAGTTTAGGACATATAGGTTTTTTCAATAAATTTTTGATACTTTGTAATAGGATATCACACAAATAGTAAGAAAATCAATTTTTTTCAGGTCAAATCAATTTTATATTTTTCTTCGCATGCTTAATAAAAATATGTGTAGGTAAAAATAGATATAAAAGAATCGAAAAAAAAAACTTGATTTTATTATTGCACAAAAATATTCAACGATACTTTTGAATACCAAGATGAAAAATAATAAAATAAAAACGAAAACGTAAACAAGAAGTAGAAAGTGTATTTCATTTTTAGTTTTATTTTATTAAAAGAAGATTAATTATTTAAAAGTTGTTATTATAGTTTTTAAAGTTGCAAAAATAAAAATAAGAAAAATATGTTATTTTTAGAATATGTGTTCTTTCTCATTGTATTATATTTTGTTGTAAATTGTTGTAATACATTGAACTTATGAATGCAAATGCTACAAAAAAAAAAAAAAATATTAAAATAAGAACAAAAAGAAAAGAAAAAAATTATGGAATTATAGGTGCGTCTGTTATGTAAGATATCCTTATTTCTATTCTATAAGAACTTTGAGAATATAACCGGAAATCTTAAATTTAAAGAGGAAAACAAAAAATTTACTGGGTAACCTATTTTTCTGCTAACATAAAGAAATAACATTGAAAAAATGATACGAAATGATACGATTTAGAAGTGCGCCTTTAAATATTTGCGAATATTTTCTCCCTTCTTTATATAAAAAAGAAAAAGAAAACAAAAACCATTAATTGTATTTTTTTTATTTTTATTGGTTTTGATCATGAAAAAAATTTTTGAAAAAATAAATAAAAAGAAGACAAACAAAAAATCGAAAATGCGTAAGATACTTTTTTATTAGATTTATTTTATGTTGTGTTATCTGCATAGAAAAAAAATAAGTTCAAAGTCAGGTTAATCACTTTTGGCACCTATTTTGAAAACATAAGAACATAAAAATAAAAACAGATTTATTTACATGTTTAAAATAATTTTTATTTAGCATAAAATCTATATAATAAATTTGTTGATTAGATGACCTAGAATTTTTAAAAGAAAAAGAATTTTATTATCTTTGCATGGTTTATTTGTATTTTCTCATAGTTTTTCAAGTAAAACTTTCATCTCCATGAAATTTAAAAATACCCATTTTATTTCCCTCAATCTGAAAGATAATTTAACTAAAAACAAAAATTTTTTATTGTTTGTTTAACTTTTCATTTTACTCTATTTGTATTATAAATATGATTTTTTTATCAAAAAATTTAAATTGAATTAAATTAAAAATAAAATTAAAAATTAAAATTAAAAAATTAAAATAAATTGTTATTACTTTTCAGCAATAATGTATTCTGTTGTATCTTCTAAAAGTAGAAGTTTATTGTTTTTCTTCACAAGAAACAATTCTCCTTTCACAATGTCTCCAATAATTGTATCTTCTTCTAAAATTTTTGCGTATACGTCTGGCGCAAAAATAATATAGTTTTGAGTTTCGAAAATTCACTTTTCCTTCTTTTCTTTTGTCAAATATTTCCTAATTTTCTCCGTTCCGGTTCCATATCATTCTGCCACAAAAATTTCTTAAAGTGGTTTATATTGTTTATTACATTACATAAATTTGTGTATTTTCTTTTGGAGAGGGGCGGCCCTTGTTTTTGTTGAAGTTGTTGAGTTTGATGTTGTTGTAACTGTTATTGTAGTTGTTGTTATTGTTGCTGTCGCCTATGTTGCACATAATACTGCTGATACTCTTCTTGTTTATTTTTAGTCTTCCTTCTTTTTGCAGGAAGACGCCCGGATGAAACAGCATCATCAGGAGTATTTAAAACCATCTTTATCTTTGTAATAATTGAATTAAACTGTAACTAATATACAAAACTTCACTGTATTTATACTAGTTTACGACGTATTGCAGATAGCTTTTGTTTTTGTTTTCAAAAACTATAATTTATTGAAATGGTTTTTAACCACAGTGTTTCAAATTATGCCTTTTCTATTTTTAAATAGACTTAAGATCGTATTTTTATTTTTATTTTTACAGAACTATAATTTATTAGAATGTCTTGACTACAATGTTGCAAATTATAATTTTAGTTCTTTTCAATTTTTGAGATATACACAAGATCATGCTCTTTTTATTTTATTTTTAATATGCAAAACCATGACTTATCAAAATGACAGTTTACTACAATGTTGCAAATTAACCTCTTTTCTATTTTAAGATCGGTTTAAGTTTGCCTCTTGAAATTACCAGCATATTTTTGTTTTCTGCAGGATTTAAAATCGCTTCTTTGATATCGCTCGTATCAAAATTAATTTTTTGTGAAACCTGATAACTTAAACGAATTCCTTTTATTTTGCATACAAATTTTCTGCTGCTATCTTTTGGGCACTACACTTCGTATGCATAATTTTTAGGACCTCCACAGACAAACTCTGTTATGTACTTGCAGCACCAAAGTACTCTAACTCATCTGTCTTTTCTTATACAAATTCCCCTGTTGAGGGATCAAATTCGTCTGGTCGAGATATATAAATGGCAGAATCTGTGTCATAATATAAAACTCTATTATCTCTAAATAACTGTAAAGTTTAAGACGACCTTGTGTTGTTGTGAAACCTGCTATGCTAACTTTAACAGTTGGTAAAGAAGTTTCAATTTCATCTTTATATTGCCAGCTCACCACTATATTTTCTTCATTTATAGGTAGGAATTTGGCATACATTTATAGAAGGATTTGTTAACATTCTATAAAATTCAAACGGCTGATTTAAAATGGTAGTTTCTTGCTGATTCTGTTTCTGTCCAAATTTTGCCCAAAATGAATTTAAAATTATTTAAGCCAAAGATCTTAAACCGGGATTGTTAACAATCTTATGATATTCTAATTTAATTTCTTCCATATTGAACAATTTTTTTATATGTATATCCTTGCTTGTCTTTCTCACTTAGGCAATCAAGAGGGCAACATGAAGCTTGTTGTTTCATTTTGATAAATTTATTCATCATGGGGGTAAAAAAACCATCAACATTATTCAATTTATCATCCTTAATCGTTCTATATTATATTATACTATATATAAACCTGAAAAATGTTCAGAAGTTGATAGTTCATTTCAATAGCTTTTAAAACTTCATCTATTACCCATGTCCGTATTAAAGCTCTTTGATCATCAGAATGTTGACAAAATTCACCTAGATGTTTTTCTTCGCTGCAAATTTTGCTTAATGAAAACTTTTTTTTTTTTTTTCTGAAAAAAAAATACATGGAAATTTCTTTTGTTTGCAAACATATGGATACAAAGAACACACATCTATATATCTAATTTTTTCTCCAGCTTTACATTTACAATGTGTATACGTATTTCCGGTTCTTCCTCCATAAAATGGGAGGTTTCTGTGGTTTAAAACTGTAATATTAATTAGTGGATGATTTTGCAAGTAGTCCACATTTTTATTAAATTTCATTTGTTCACGAAATTCACATTCCCACATTTCAATTAACCTGTATCCAAGACATTCGAGGTGTTCGGCTCTAACTACGGTTCTTTCATACTTTTGGTTAAGTGTATCCTTGTTACTATTGAATAAGCTCGTATCTCGATTGCTTGTTAAACATTTTGGATGCCCGTGGTAATAACATCCATAAAATTCAAATATTTCTTTGGTTTTTTCACAATAACCATCTACATTAAAGCGCCCAACAATTTTTTCTCTACCATTTAATACACATTCCAAATTAATTTGTCGTGAATGTTGTTTCCAAATAAACCACTGTATGCAATTTTTGAATGTTTATCTCCTAGTCTGTATCCATTTTTGATACCTGAATGATACCTATTGTATTAGGTTTCAAAAAATTTCGACGATATTCAAGATTACATACAGAGGCTATTGTTGTAGCTTCCAAAAACGGTTAAACTTTGCATTCTTCTAAGAACATTTTCCTAAAATTCACACAAATTCTTACGTCATTGGCACAATTATCCTTAATATCCTTCTGCATATTGAATTTATAGTTCTTATTTTCTTCATACCATTTTAAAAATTCTTCGCGTTCACCTTCTTTCATTGCATCAGGGGAATAATACTTTATTTCTGGTAAACATCCATCGTAATTTTCATTTTTTGTCGTGCTGAATAAATTCGGAAAATAAACCTTTTTCAGTGTAGCTGTTAAGTTAAATGCTTTTGTCAAGTTTGTTTATGCCATTGGAAAATAATTAAGCGAATCTATGAATTTTATATTATCTACTTTCATAAGTATAATATTTGTTTCTCGCATAATTAGTTTTGGTTGAATGGAGGTTTCATTTAAGATATAGTTTCAGATAAATTGGTGAACAAAAGCCTGTTCGTTGTGGGCAATGACAGTAATATGCTTAAATGTGTTGCCCAATTTTAAAATGTACTCCATTAAGTTGTTTATTAAAAATTCCTTTTCAAATTGTTTTTCTCTATAACCGAAACTTTTTTTACAAAAAACTAAGGAATTCTTTTTGATACATATATGACATCTTTGTTGAATAACACATAAATTTGGCTCGTGCTGTTTTATTTTCGTTGACACAATATTTGCTTGTCTAGTTTCCAAATCATAAAATATGTATAGGAAGCTTTCTTCTTTATCCTTATTTTTACTCTTATTTTTGGCCTGTTGAATGTAAGATTGGTGATCTTCTGGAACAAAGTTGAAGCAGATTTTACAGAAAATTTCTTCAAATGTATGTGTTTTACCTGCTTTATAAACTTTTAGACAGGTTTTGAATTTTCTAATTTCCTCACATAAACTAATATTGACTGAAGTCGAGGATCTATGATTCGCAAAACACATTTGACGTCGAAAGAAACGATTGCAGTCCTTGAATAATATATATTTTATATTTTGAGGACATATAGGTGATTTTTGACAACAAGGGCACATCTTTATACATTTAAGTTGATTTTGATGATAATGTGGAATATAACATTGTTCGCAATAATAATCTACTGAAAATGCACCAGTTAGTGAAACAATTACATTGTAATGATGTTTATTGTGTAACAAATTAATACTTTTACAGCTATTTCCTTATTATATTACTTCTCTGCCATGCGTTCCATATTTATATGCAACAATGTTATAATTTTTTAAACTATCCTGGAATTTTTTTAATTCAGGTATTCCACATCCTTCCAGAGGTATAGATACTTTTGATATTTTTATTAGCCACACAGCTAATTCAGTTTGAAGCTTTCCAGTATCATTGAGAACTTTTTCATATTCTTTATAATTTTCAATTTTTGCTATTGCGACAATAATTGATCGCGGTAGACATAAATTATCTTCATTTCTGATGGAAATTACTTATTTCATGATTGGAATTACATTTTGCGGAAAAACCTTTGAAGAACTAAATTTTTAAAATTGGCTGCGGAATTAAAATTTTCTGATATTTGGGATATAATTTCGAAAGTTTTTCAGAGTAACTCAGAGGGTACAACCTAGTTTTTAAATTAAAGAATTTTAATATGCTAACTTTTTAAATTTTTAACTGAACTTTCTCTTCATATTTACAGGATTAAGTACGGACAAATATTGTTTGAAAATTACGTATGTCAGGTTACCTGTTGGAAGTGGAAGGAGTAAAAAATTTATAAATTTTAATCAAGAAATCTCCAGAATCTACAATCTACAGAATCTACAGAAAAAAGGACTAATTTTGAAGATAATAGAGTTTTATATTATGACACAGATTCTGCCATTTATATATCTCGACCAGACGAATTTGATTCCTCAACAGGGGAATTTGTATAAGAAAAGACAGATGAGTTAGAGTACTTTGGTGCTGGAAGTTACATAACAGAGTTTGTCTGTGGAGGTCCTAAAAATTATGCATACGAAGTGTAGTGCCCAAAAGATAGCAGCAGAAAATTTGTATGGAAAGTAAAAGGAATTCGTTTAAGTTATCAGGCTTCACAAAAAATTAATTTTGATACGAGCGATATCAAAGAAGCGATTTTAAATCCTGCAGAAAACGAAAATATGCTGGTAATTTCAATTGGCAAACTTAAACCGATCTTAAAATAGAAAAGAGTTTAATTTGCAACATTGTAGTAAACTGTCATTTTGATAAGTCATGGTTTTGCATATTAAAAATAAAATAAAAACAGCATGATCTTGTGTATATCTCAAAAATTGAAAAGAACTAAAATTATAATTTGCAACATTGTAGTTAAGACATTCTAATAAATTATAGTTCTGTAAAAATAAAAATAAAAATACGATCTTAAGTCTATTTAAAAATAGAAAAGGCATAATTTGAAACACTGTGGTTAAAAACCATTTCAATAAATTATAGTTTTTGAAAACAAAAACAAAAGCTATCTGCAATACGTCGTAAACTAGTATAAATACAGTGAAGTTTTGTATATTAGTTACAGTTTAATTCAATTATTACAAAGATAAAGATGGTTTTAAATACTCCTGATGATGCTGTTTCATCCGGGCGTCTTCCTGCAAAAAGAAGGAAGACTAAAAATGAACAAGAAGAGTATCAGCAGTATTATGTGCAACATAGGCAACAGCAACAATAACAACAACTACAATAACAGTTACAACAACATCAAACTCAACAACTTCAACAAAAACAAGGGCCGCCCCTCTCCAAAAGAAAATACACAAATTTATGTAATGTAATAAACAATATAAACCACTTTAAGAAATTTTTGTGGCAGAATGATATGGAACCGGAACGGAGAAAATTAGGAAATATTTGACAAAAGAAAAGAAGGAAAAGTGGATTTTCGAAACTCAAAACTATATTATTTTTGCGCCAGACGTATACGCAAAAATTTTTAAAGAAGATACAATTATTGGAGACATTGTGAAAGGAGAATTGTTTCTTGTGAAGAAAAACAATAAACTTCTACTTTTAGAAGATACAACAGAATACATTATTGCTGAAAAGTAATAACAATTTATTTTAATTTTTTAATTTTAATTTTTAATTTTATTTTTAATTTAATTCAATTTAAATTTTTTGATAAGAAAATCATATTTATAATACAAATAGAGTAAAATGAAAAGTTAAACAAACAATAAAAAATTTTTGTTTTTAGTTAAATTATCTTTCAGATTGAGAGAAATAAAATGGGTATTTTTAAATTTCATGGAGATGAAAATTTTACTTGAAAAACTATGAGAAAATACAAATAAACCATGCAAAAATAATAAAATTCTTTCTCTTTTAAAAATTCTAGATCATCTAATCAACAAATTTATTATATAGATTTTATGCTAAATAAAAATTATTTTAAAAATGTAAATAAATCTGTTTTTATTTTTATGTTCTTATGTTTTCAAAATAAGAAAATAAATAAACCCTCTGAGTTACTCTGAAAAACTTTCGAAATTATATCCCAAATATCAGAAAATTTTAATTCCGCAGCCAGTTTTAAAAATTTAGTTCTTCTAAGCTTTTTCCGCAAAATGTAATTCCAACCATATCGCCTGGATACACGTTTTTCATACCATCTTTTACAATATCATGTGAGCACCTTTAATCCAATTTATTGGATCTAAATTATATTAGATATACGACCACGTACGTTATACTGTTTTGCAAAAGCCGAACTGACATTCTCAATAGAATATCGTATTATTTTCGAATTTACCGAGCTTGAATTCAAAAATTTTTGTAAAATAATTTTTTTTGACATCTTTTTATATAGAGAAACTAACTTAACGAATAATATCAACTTTTCCTTCTTATAAGGTTCTAATTAAAAGACATTTTAAGGAATTATAGTTCCATAAAAGCAAAAGTCTATATTAAGTCTAACCGCATCCAGCTTAAAGTAAAACAAAATTGACGTAGTCAATAGACGTTTTGCTAAATTATAGTTTAATAAAACAAACACAAAAATGCAAACTTACACCGACCTGAAAATAGAAAAGAGTTTAATTTACAACATTGTAGTAAACTGCCATTTTGATAAGTCATGGTTTTGCATATTAAAAATAAAATAAAACGAGAAAGAATACATTTGCCTTTGTCAACTCTTAGATACCCGTACGAATCGTAAGTATGTTCACAGCCTATCACTCTGCTTACAATATTATTTTTTTAATATTTTTGTATTTTAAAATAATTTGGGTGAATTTTATAATTTCTAGAACTATGGGTTGTACATATATTCAAATTATATGTTTATACATTCTTCAAAAGCAGATTCTAACCTTCCCCATAATTATTATCAATCCAAAACTTTTTCAAATATTCTATAGTACCATTTAATACTAAGCGGTAAATGTATATTTAATTTACTTAGTACAAAATAGTAAATATATTTTTAAATATTATATTATATTAATGCGCACATAGTATATTTATATTGTTATAAGTATATCGCCATACATTGCAATATTTCTTTAAAAATATTTCCATTCATTGAATAATTTCTTATAAGTACAATAAAATACATATATGTATGTAAATACGGCGCTATATAATATAGATCTATACTCTTATCATTACATTCATCAGTAACATATACTATATGTAAATAAACATGATATTATATAAGTATATCATATAAATATCAATATCATATAAATAATCATATCAATATCATATAAATAAAAATTCTTCAAGCAACCGTTATGTTGTTTATTTATTTACATTTTTTTGTACTACGCATTATATCCTCAACTTATTGAGTAAAATTATCTTTCAAATTATTAAGTAAAACAAAATGCAAAAAATTCGTTAAAGATATTTGTTAGAAAATTTGAAATAATCAAGTAACACTTTCGTCAATTATAAAGTAACCCTATATTATTAAAAAAAGTTGTTAACAGAAATAAGAGTATAATGTTGAAGCTTTAATTTTTATGTATAACTTCAAAAAAAATTTAACGGGTTAAGTTACAAGTGTTTAAAAATAGGGAATTTTCAGTTTTTGACTCCTTACAGCTCCTAAACGGGGGGAGATACAAAAAAAATCGTTATTATTATTCATATTGCTATTATTAATATTATCATTATTATCAGTGTTATTATTATTATTACTATTGTTATTATTGATATCGGTATTGTTGCTATTAATTTGAGATTTGTTTGATATGAAATTTTGAGCAGTGACTCCAGCTTCAAATATTGTATCTAATTTTGGATAATATATACCAAATGTAAATGAAATGTATAACAATACATTTTTTTATATGTTTTATGTGATCGTCCAATTTAAGTTTTTCATCGATGATGATTCCCAGATACTTTATATTACTAACTCTTTGTACTATGCTGTTTTTCACTTTGATATCAATTTCATGGTAGTTTTTTTTTGGAGTTTTAAATACTATATAATTTGTCTTCTTAGCATTCAGGCAAAGTTCTTTCTCATCCAGCCAGTCAGAAAAAATCCTCATATCATTATTTATTATGTTTTCAAGCTCTCTTCAGGTTTGTGCTTTAGCTATAAGATTTGTGTCGTCCGCATAAATATTATATTGTGAGGTCAATTTACTTTTTGGGAAATCCATTATGTATAAAAGATATAATAAAGGCCCAAGTAGTGATCCTTGTGGAACCCCTCGCTGTAATATTCGCTCTTCACTAATTGTATTATTAATTTTAACACAATGTGTTCTATTTGATAAGTAATCTTTTATTAAAGAGTTACACAAACCTCTTATTCCTAAGTAGGAGTTTTGTCCTTTAGTTAAGTCTACAAACATAGCACCTACATACATTCCTTCATCTATTGCATCGTATATTTGTTCTAATGTAGCCGAAATTGCTGATTCAGTTCCACTACTTTCTAAAAATCCATATTGATTGAGATCAAATCCGATCCTATCTTTTATAAACACTCTAATTCTTCTATTAATAGCTTTTTCATATATTTTTGAAATTGAGTTCAAAATAGAAATTGGTCTATAATTGTCACATAAAGATTTTGAGCCATTTTTATGGATAGGAATAATAAACGCTTTCTTTAAGCATGTAGAAATTTTGTGCTATTACTACAATGATCATTATTATTATCATTATAATTAGCATTATTTCGTATTATTTCAATTGTTTTATTGTGATCTTTTCCCATTATCTGTGATTTCTAGTAGCCTATTTTTTGTTTTTCCTACATTCAGCTGATTTATGGTTAAAGCTTTTACACTTAAAACATCTTGGAATGTTTATAGCGTCGAAGACTTTGTATCTTTCCCAACCTATGCAAACTTTTTCATGTGCCAAAATTTTAGGAAATGACTCCTTATCAACTTCAATAACTATGTTAAACATTTCCTTATTATATTTTTTAACAGAATATGTTTTTAGCACTTTCATTTCACTCATTTCAAGGAAATCATTTTGTTTTTTTAACTTTTCAATTATTTTTATTTCAATATATTTCTGATTAATGTGAACAATTTCTATTTTTGGTTTCATTTCTACCGGTATTTTTATCTCATAATTTTCATTCAATTTTAGTTCTAATTCATTTCTTATTTTTTCCCGATCTTCCTTTGTATCAGCTTCAATTAAAATTATACCATTTTTTCTATTAACAACATTTTCAGATTGAAGATATACCTTATAGAGCTTGTGTTATAACAATTTAAATATAGAGATTTTTCGAACTTTGGGGGGGTCCTTGTAGTTCCTTAACGGGTCGGGTTACAGAAAAATTAATATAATCATAAAATTGCCATAAAGCCTCGACTTCAGTCAATATTAGTTTATGTGAGGAAATTACAAAATTCAAAACCTGTCTAAAAGTTTATAAAGCAGGAAAAACACATACATGTGAAGAAATTTTCTGTAAAATCTGCTTCAACTTTGTTCCAGAAGATCACCAATGTTACATTCAACAGGCCAAAAATAAGAGTAAAAATAAGGATAAAAAAGAAAGCTTCCTATACATATTTTATGATTTGGAAACTAGACAAGAAAATATGGTGTTAACGGAAATAAAACAACACGAGCCAAATTTATGTGTTATTCAACAAAGATGTCATATATGTATCAAAAAGAATTCCTTAGTTTTTTGTAGAGAAAGTTTCGGTTATAGAGAAAAACAATTTGAAAAGGAATTTGTAATAAACAACTTAATGGAGTACATTTCAAAATTGAGAAACACATTTAAGCATATTACTGTCATTGCCCACAACGAACAGGCTTTTGTTCACCAATTTATTTTAAACTATATCTTAAATGAAACCTCCATTCAACCAAAACTAATTATGCGAGGAACAAAAATTATACTTCTGATAATATAAAATTCATAGATTCGCTTAATTATTTTCCAATGGCACATGCAAAATTGACAAATAAAAAAGGTTTATTTTCCGCATTTATTCAACACGACAAAAAATGAAAATTACGATGGATGTTTACCAGAAATAAAATATTATTCCCCTCATGCAATGAAAGAAGGTGAACGCGAAAATTATTTAAAATGGTATGAAGAAAAAAGAACTATAAATTCAATGTGCAGAAGGAGATTAAGGAATATTGTGCCAATGACGTAAGAATTTTTGCTGAAGCATGTGTGAGTTTTAGGAAAATCTTCTTAGAACAATGCAAAGTTTAACCGTTTTTGGAAGCTACAAATATAGTATCTGCATGTAACCTTGCATATCGTCGAAATTTTTTGAAACCTAATACAATAGGTATCATTCCTAAAAATGGATTCAGACTAGAAGATAAACATTCAAAAATTGCATACAGTGGTTAATTTGGGAACAAGATTCACGACAAATTAATTTGGAATGTGTATTAAATGGTAGAGAAAAAATTGTAGGGCGCTTTAATGTAGATGGTTATTGTGAAAAAACCAAAAAAATATTTGAATTTTATGGATGTTATTACCACGGGCATCCAAAATGTTTAACAAGCAATTGAGATACGAGCTTATTCAATAGTAACAACGATACACTTAACCAAAAGTATAAAAGAACGGTAGTTAGAGCTGAATACCTCAAATGTCTTGGATACAGGTTAATTGAAATGTGGGAATGTGAATTTCGTGAACAAATGAAATATAATAAAAATGTGGACTGCTTGTAAAATCATCCATTAAATAATATTACACATTTAAACCCCAGAAACCTCCCATTTTATGGAGGAAGAACCTGAAATACTTATACACATTATAAATGCAAAGCTGGAGAAAAAATTAAATATATGGATAAATATATAGATGTGTGTTCTTTGTATCCATATGTTTGCAAACGAAGAAAATTTCCAGTTTTTCACCCTAAAACATATGTTGGACAGGATGTTTAATCTAAATTGAACTTAGAAAAGGTCGATGGGATCATTAAATGGAAAATTTTACCGCCAACTGATTTACTATATCCAGTTCTTCCAATTAAACAAAATAATAAGCTAATGTTCTCGTTAAGCAAAATTTACAGCGAAGAAAAACATCTAGGTGAATTTTGTCAACCTTCTGATGATCAAAGAGCGTTAATACGGACATGCGTAATAGATGAAGTTTTAAAAGCTATTGAAATGAACTATCAATTTCTGAACATTTATGAGGTTTATATATAGTATAATATAATATAGAACGATAAAGGATGATAAATTGAATAATGTTGATGGTTTATTTACCGCCATGATGAATAAATTTATCAAAATAAAACAACAAGCTTCATGTTGCTGTCTTGATTGCCTAAGTGAGAAAGACAAGGAATAATATACATATAAAAAAATTGTTCAATATGGAAGCAATTAAATTAGAATATCATAAAATTGTTAACAATCCCGGTTTAAGATCTTTGGCTAAAATAATTTTAAATTCATTTTGGGCAAAATTTGGACAGAAACAGAACCAGCAACAAACTACCATTTTAAATCAGTCGTTTGAATTTTATAAAATGTTAACAAATCCTTCTATAAAGGTATGCCAAATTCTACCTATAAATGAAGAAAATATAATGGTGAGCTGGCAATATAAAGATGAAGTTGAAACTTCTTTACCGACTGTTAACGTTAGCATAGCAGCTTTCACAACAACACAAGGTCGTCTTAAACTTTACAGTTATTTGAAGATAATAGAGTTTTTTATTTTGACACAGATTTTGCCATTTATATATGTCGAAGAGACGAATTTGATCCCCCAACAGGGGAATTTGTATAAGAAATGACAGATGAATTAGAGTGCTTTTGTGCTGGAAGTTACATAACAGAGTTTGTCTGTGGAGGTCCTAAAAATTATGCATACGAAGTGTAGTGCACAAAAGATAGCAGCAGAAAATTTGTATGCAAAGTTAAAGGAATTCGTTTAAGTTATCAGGCTTCACAAAAACTTAATTTTGATACGAGCTATATCAAAGAAGCGATTTTAAATCCTGCAGAAAACGAAAATATGCTGGTAATTTCAGATAATATTCGTAGAGATAAAGTACACGAAGAACTTACAGTTCGCGAACTAAAAAAATATTGTCCTAAATCAGAAAAACGGAAATTTAATAAAGATGGTAGCTCTTTTCCATATGGATATAACGACTTATATAAGTTAACACACGCAATATAGGTCAACACATGCCACATAATTTACCTTTATTTATTATTTCAACATAGGGATCATGTTTCACTTTTAAATAAGTTAACACACGCAATATAGGTCTACATATGCCACATAATTTACCTTTATTTATTATTTCAACATAGGGATCATGTTTCACTTTTAAATATTTTTTATTCAATTGCAACACAGTTCAACGACAACTCAAACAAATACAAAAAACATAATCAGCACTTTATTGGGAAATAAAAATTACTATTGTTCCCACGAAATTAGAACTCACGTGGCAACAACAGGATTTTGGATAACATCACAACTTTTTTGGATAAAATAATGTAAATTTTTGTAAATCACTTATCATTCTGATTTCAATAAAACAAGTTATTAAATTTTATTAAAGGCTTTTATTTTTCAATTTATTTAAATATTTTATCAAGTAAAAAATATATATAGAATTTTAAATAAAAAGCGTAGGCTGGATCCTACAGCAGGCTGGGAAAGGAAAAGAGGCCCCGAAGTAGCAGCAGCAAAACGGAGTTACTTGACACAAAAATTAAGCAACAGCCGCCTGTTCCCGCTGAAGGCAGAAAGGCACAGCACGTTCATGCAGGTCCAGATGTCGGTCCTTATAATCCTTTAAGTTCTATTTTGTCTAATATAAAAAAAAAAAGGAAAAAATTACCTGAAAAGAAAAAAAAAATAATCTATTTTATTAAAAAATAATTTTTTATGAAAAAAATTTTTTATAAAAGAAAAATTAAAAAAAAAAGAAATTTTTTTTTTAAATATTAAATACTTTGGCCAAAGAAAAGAATATTGAAATTATAAATAAAAATAAAAAAGAAAAATTGGTATAAGGTTTTCGTCAATAAGTATCCTGATAAAAGGAGAAAAGAAAATTCTCATACAAATTTATCCAAAAAAATATTGAAGTTATAAATAAAAATAAAAAGGGAAAATTGTTATAAGGTTTTCGTCAATAATTATCCTGATAAAAGGAGAAAAGAAAATTCTTATACAAATTTATCCAAATGAATATTGAAATTATCAAAGAAAAGCACTTAAATAAAAATTAAATAAAAATTGAAACTAACTTCCGAAATAAAATTTTTTATAAAACAAAAAAAAATAAAAGCTCTAATAACAAAAAAAGAAAATAAGATAAAATAAAAAATCATTTAGCTATTTCTATTACTAACAAATAATTTTCATTTCACTGAGATACAAGCCTAAATTTCAACTCCTAAGGTGAGGCTGCGTTAGGCTCAGTGAGGGTACAAATAAAAGAAAATAGAATTACTAAACCTTACTAATAAATTAATTTTACTAATATTTACTAATATTTACTAATAATTAATACTTCAAAAACTTTAAAATTTTATCAAAAACAAATCAAATAAAATCTAAATTTTAAATCTTTCATTTCACATTAAGATATTATCAGTAAATAATAAATAAAGAATAAAAAAGAAAAGAATTTTTTTGAATTTTAATTTGTTTCAATATTGTTAATTGTTTAATCGTCAGCTATTAAATAAAAAGAATGAAAAAGGAAAATTAATAAAAGTAATTGGAGTTTGAATTGAACTCTCATGGTGAGTGGTTTGTTTCAAAAAGTGTGATCGGAAGAATCATAATTCAATTTTATTTATAATCAAAATCATATACATACATACATAAGTTATTAACCATATACTTAATCATATAATAATAAATCATATAATAGAATAATTTATAATTAAATTTTTTTATTTTTGAAATTTATTTTATTTAAAAATAATAAAAACACATTGTATTATTGACCTAACGGTTATTACAGGTTATTTTTATAAACTAAAATCATAAACACATAAAATAAAACTCCCCGTACAACAATTTTGTGTTAAATATTTTTTTATATAACTATAAACAAAAAAAACATATAATAGTAAATTTATTAGGAATAACAAATTTAAAAAATCAAAAGAAATAAAAATAAAAATAAAATAAATGAATGGGGAACGAAGCTCCCCCAATAATGGAGACTTCAAATTTTAAAAAACCTATATTGGTGGAACATGGCTTTGAATTGGATAATACAAAAACTCTGACTAATAAGATGCAATGCGAAAAACACCTAGTAATTAGGAGATTTGATCCAGACAAAGATATGAGTACAGTTTCACCATTCTTAATTCAAAGAATCATAAAAGCTGTATGTGGTGATGTAGAAACGTGCCGCAAATTAAGAAACGGAACTCTATTAATTAAAACGAAAAATTATACTCAACCAATAAGCTAATAAAATTAGTAAAACTAGGCAGTAACATCAATGTTTTAGTAGAAGAGCATAAAAGTTTGAACGAAGCCAAAGGGATAGTTTTCTGTCCTGATCTGAAGAACATCACTGATGAAGAAATCTTGCTCGAAATGCAAGAACAAAATGTAATTGGTTTAAAGAGATTCAAAAGGAAAATAGAGGGTGGTGAAGTAGAAACAGGTCTTTATACACTAATTTTTTCAACAACGATGTTGCCTACACAAGTAGCTATTGGATATCAGAAATATGATATTCGTCCTTACATTCCTCCACCACTAAGGTGCTATAAATGCTTCCGTTTTAACCACCATACTGAAGTTTGCAAAAAGAAAACGAAAATTTGCCCAAATTGCAGTGAAGACTATCATATGAAGACTGAAAATGAAAAGTGTACAAAACAAGCTAAATGTATTAATTGTCAAGAACCGCACAATACGTTTGATAGAAATTGCCCACGCTTTAAAAGAGAGAAAGAAATTAAAGGAATCCAAATTAGGGAAAAAGTTGAAATCAAGGAAGCGATTCGAAGGTTCAATATTAGAAACCCGTTACCAGCAGCGTTATCAACAATTATCGCCCAAAAGAAACAATGTGGATGTAAATGCTCGTGCAACGAAAAACAAAACTCAGAAAATGAAACTATACCAAAAACAAATCAAATCAATAATCCAGAAGAAAATACAAATCAAGTTCAAAAAAACCACGAAAACTTCAAATCAAGCAAGCCGTCAACTTCAGATAAATCAACACCACTCAAGGTAAGAGATATAGGAAATAACAAACTGCTTATCAGTAAAAATATTAATAAAAAACAAAAAAGAGAACTTAAAAAACTTGAGTCAAAACAAAAGAAAAAATTTAAAAATTCAGAAAATTCAAATATACCAAATAACGTAAGCTTAAGTTCAGAAATTAATGACGATGAGTCGTCAATGGATTTTAGTCTAAATGAATAAGATTGTTCAATGGAACTGCGACGGTTTTTATTCTCATATTAATGAATTTAGCTTATTAAAACAAAAATATAATCCATTTATTTTCTGTTTACAAGAAACCAAATTTAAATTTGACTACGAACTTTGATTTTTGCCTCCAAATCAAATATTAATCCAAGCTGACATGCAATCTTTACTCAACCAATTTGATAGTCCATATCTTATTTTGGGTGACGTAAATTGTAACAATCATTTATGGGGATCCAACAAAGTTGATAAAAAAGGAAAAATAATTGAGAATATAATTAACAATTTCAATTTAGTTATATTTAATAATTGTAATCCCACTCATTTTTCTTTTTCCTACACAACTTTTAGTTCAATCGATATTACAATAGGTACTCCATTACTACAAAATTACTTTGACTGGCAAACGGGCGAAGATTTACATAATAGTGATCATTTCCCAATCGTACTGAGCCTTGTAGATATTGATAGTTCTTACGGATATCGAGACAAATGGATTATTAAAGCAGCAAATTGGGAAAAATTCAAACAACAGCTCCATTTCAGAAAAACAAAATTCAGGGATATAAATAATTATGAAACTTTCATTAGAACCCAAATAATAAACGCAGCACAAAAAAGTATACCAAGTATACCAATTAATTTTAGCAGTCTAAGGAAAAAAGTCCCATGGTGGAGTAAAGAAATCAGGCAAGCTATTAAAAACAGAAACAGACAGACAAATAGAAACTATTTAGAAAGTTTAATAGAACTATGGATATAAATTATTTCAAAAATTTTTTAAAATCTAAATATGAAACGCGCAAACTTATTCGAGAGAGCAAAAAGAAGTCATGGGAAAATTTCGTTTACTCAATCAATAGCAATACATCTCCCTCCTTAGTTTTTAATCAAATTCGACGATTAAATGGAAAACAAAAAATAAGGGCATATCCTCAATAATACATGATCAACATATCTTTACAGACAAAAATCAAATAGCTGACCATATGATTAATCATTTTAGTAAAATGTCTAGTTCAGAAAACTACTCAAATACTTTTAACATTTACAAAAACACAATAGAACAGACTTCAATAAATATCCCATTAGATCTCATTCAACCATATAATAAACCATTTACTCTAATAGAATTAGAAAATGCGTTAAAAAATTGTACCAGTAGTTCACCAGGGCCTGACAATATCCATTACGAAATGATTAAACAATTCGAAAAACATCACAAAGAAGAACTTCTTAAATTTTATAATCAAATTTTTCTTACTGGTTCTTTTCCAGATAATTGGAGAAAAGCTCTCATGATCCCCGTTTTAAAAACTGGAAAAGATCCAAAGATTGCTAATAATTATCGGCCAATCTCATTAACAAATTGTATCTGTAAACTTTTTGAACGTATGATCTCAAAAAGATTAGTTTGGTATTTGGAAAAAAACAATAAAATTTCAATGTACCAAGCAGGGTTTCGTAAACACCGAGGAACAATTGATAATCTTTCTTATTTGGAGTCCCAAATAATGAATTCATTCTCCACAAGAAAACATACCTTATCTATCTTTTTCGATATTGAAAAGGCATATGATATGGTATGGAAAAGACACGTTACATCAGAATTATTAAAACTGGGTGTGAAGGGCAATATTTTAAAATTTATTCAAAATTTTTTAAATAAAAGATCCGCTAAAGTTATGATAGGAAACATTATATCGAATGAAAAACAATTACAGAATGGTATTCCCCAAGGATCTGTACTTAGTGTAGTTCTTTTCATTGTAGCAATAAATAGTGTAACAAAAGCATTCAATAATCGCGTTAAATACCTGTTATATGCAGATGACTTAGTAATCCTTACTACCGGCAAGAAATTAAATAAAATGCAAATTATTCTACAAATGACTCTTAATAAACTATTTAAATGGTCCAATCAAACAGGCTTCAAGTTTTCACAAAATAAAACCGTAGGTATGCTATTTACAAGAAAAAGAAAAGATATTTTTTATCCAGATCTTATCCTAGGAAATCAAAAGCTTAAATATGTAGAAAATTACAAATTTTTGGGGTTAACTTTCGATCAAAAATTACAGTGGAAAGAACATATAAAACTAATAAAGGCAAAGGCCATCAAAAACTTAAATATCCTAAAAATTCTTTCTAACAGTAATTTTGGATCAGACAGAAAGCTTTTGCTAAGAATTTTAAACCTCATTATTCTTCCCGCTCTAGATTATGGATGCTTTATTTATAATACAGCAAGCAAAAAATTAATTGCTTCTTTAGACACCGTTCAAAATCTTGGAATTCGAATAGCTGTTGGAGCTTTTCGAACAAGTCCTACAGAAAGTCTCATGGTAGAATCTAATCAATTACCACTCTTTCTCAGAAGGGAAAAACATGAATCCAATTTTGGGTTAAAGTTAATGTCCTTCAAAAATCATCCATTATCCTCTCTCTTAAAAAACGAGTCTCTCTTTCAAAAACTAAAAACAAAAAAACTTAACTATCGAGCTTGTTTCACAAGGATACATATGCTACTTCAAAACGTAAAGAAAACTGAAAATGCAATAGAAACTCAAAAGTTCCAAAAAACCCACCTTGGCTTCTGGAGCCCTGTACAATAGATATATCATTGACAAACTATAAAAAACACAACACAAATTCAATCATTTATAAACAATTATTCTATAATATAGTAGAACAAAAATATAATGGATATACTAAAATATTCACAGACGGTTCAAAGATGTATGATCAAACAGGTTGTGCATTTACGTCAAATTTCAAGGAAAAAAAATATCACCTCCCTGGACATACAAGCATATTCACTGCCAAATTGTATGCAATCTATAAAGCTATTTGTGCCATTAAAAACAATTCTCGCCCAAAAAACTTCATAATTTGCACAGATTAAGTGCTTTAAAAGCACTAGAAAATCTGTTCTCAAACCACCCAATAGTTCAAAAATTAAGGATAAAATGTTTAAAAATATAAATAACATCTCCTATTTATGGATCCCTGGTCACGTAGGTATTTTTGGAAATGAGAGAGCCGATCTGTTAGCAAAACAGACGCTAAAGGAGAACTTTGACATCGAATTTAAATTTACCCCTCTTGATTACAAACAACACATTACAGAAATAATAAATCAAAATTATAAGGATTTCTGGGATAAAGTTACCAATAATAAACTAAAATCAGTAAAACCTCAAATAGGTAAATGGGAAACTATTAATAGCTTAAATCGAAAAGAATCAATAGTAATTACTCGTTTAAGAATCGGTCATACAAATTTTACACATAGTCATTTATTTGAGAGACAAGGCAACTCACTATTATGTGATTGTGATGGTATTAGCAAACTGACTGTTAAACATATATTCACAACCTGTCAAAGATATAGGAGACAAAGAGTTTCGTTTGGTGTAAGCTTTAATTCATTATCTGAGGACAGTCATAGTTCCAATAAAAATATTATAAATTTCTTAAAACAAACAATACTATACAATAAGATATAAATATAAATAAAATCTAAATATTTTAAAATGAATAAAACAAAAATACATATATTATTAAATATTAAACCTGCTTAAATAGTAAATTGTAATAAACTAATTAGTAAATTGCTTAAGATAAATAAATGTAAATTTAAAAAAAAAAATTGTTTTAAAATTGTAATTTAAAAAATAAAAAAAAAAAAAAAAGAGTAATAATACTATAAAATTACTAATTGTAATAACTTAATATTATAATTAACTTAATTGTAATTGTAAAATGTAAATTTTAGGGGCTTTAAAAAACCTTTCTGTGTTAAAAAGCCCAAAGAATTCAATAATAAAAAAAAAAAAAAAAAAAGTAATTAGTAATAAATTTAATAAAAAATTAATAAATTTGAATATTTGTTTTTCTTTAATAAAAGGAAAGAAAAATTTTTTTGTTTATAAAGGAAAAATATTAATAATTTCGCAAAAATCTTAAATCTTAGCTTAGTAATTAAAAATTTCAAAATAGAATAAATTTTTTTTGAAGTAATTTTAATTTTTATGTTACTATTTTCATTTAGTTTATTAAACAATAAATATTACAAAAATAAAATAAATATTTAAATTTTAATGAATATTAAGTTATAAAAAATAAGAAATTTTTCATCAATATTAGATTTTTTAAATAAAATAATTTTTTTTTGAAAATATAATTATACCGAGAAATAAGCCTTTTCATCGTTACCTAAGGTGAGGCTGCCTTAGGCACGGTACTATAATTTTGATTAAATAGAATAATATTTTTAATAAATAAACCTTATAAATAAAATTTTTAAATAAAAAATATTTGTCTTATTTTAATAATAATAATATTTTTATCAAATCTAAATATTAAAAAAATAAAAAAGAGAAAATTTTTAAGTAAATAACTATAAGAAAAGAATAGAATAGAAAAAATTGTTTTCGTTTGATTAACCTAAATATAATTTGTTTTTTTATTATTCATCTTAAATATTGTTCGAATCATAATCGAAAATCAATTTTATTTAATTAACACAAAAAAGAAAAAAAAGGAAATTATTATAAATTGTAAATTCAAAATCAAAAATTAGACATAGTAAATAAAATCAGTAACAAAGAGAAAGTTTTAAGAATATTGTTTTAAAATAAGTTATTTCAAATTAAATTTTTTAAATAAATAATTATAAACAAAATTTTTTAAATAAATAATTATAAGTAAAATTTTTAAATAAATAATTATAAATAACATTTTTTAATAAATAATTTTAATGATTTTAAGCAAATAATTCTAAATAAGAAAAATTTTTAAATAAGGAATTTTGAAAAAAAAAATAAATACTTTTTATATAAATTGTTTTTCTACTATTTTAGCTATTGAATATTTTAGGTTTGAATTGAAGAATAGAACAATCAAAGAACTAACTGAATTTTCATGCAGAAAAATCTTTCTGTCTTTGTTTTATTTTCCGTTTATCGCCGAGATTTTATTTTGTTTCTTATTTCGAAAGTTCTTTTTTTAATAAATTATTCTAATATTAAGCAAATTATAAATTTTTAGCAAAATAACAAAAGTCTTTAATTTTTCTAATAAATTTAATTAGTAATCAATAGAAAATCTTGTTTATCTGATATCTGGTCCTTTGACAAGGAATAAATCATAATCCTTGTTTAATTTCACCTTTTTTTATCCTTTTATATTAAATCATTTCTAAAGTCTTATAAAGATCGCTATGGATCAACCACGTATAAATTTTGAGAGGTCTCCGCGAGTAATGTCAACACCGGAAAGGCCAGAAGTAGAAGAACCCGATGTTAATCCAATAGCATCATCACACCATCACCACAACAATTCAGATTTTATTAGAGAAACCTTAAAGGAAATGGTTGAGCATGAAACCAGGCGTAGATTTAGAGAAGCAATTGGGGATTCATACTCTTCAGAGGATGAAGTGGACCAGGAGATCGATATAGAAAACGACATAAATTTGGAAGGCATGGATAAGGTACCCGAGATAGTAAAAGAGATCGAAAAATTTTCGGGAGATGGAAGAGAATATGGTTCCTGGAAGAAGGATGTAGACCGAATTATGAAAACATACCACCACTTACAGGGTACATCGAAATATTACGGCATTTTGAGTACTATCAGGAGAAAGATAGTAGGTGAAGCCGACACGGCCTTAAAGTGTTACAATACACCATTAAATTGGCAGAAAATTACAAGATGTCTTGACAGGCACTATGCGGATAAAAGAAGCATCCTAGTACACCAAATGTCGAGTAAGAGGCAAGGAAGCTCCTCGGTGGAAAACTTCTACAAGGAAATATTTCAACATCTTACCTTGATATTAGAGAGATTATCCTCCATGGATTTGGCTCCAGAAGCACTTAATGCTATGACGAAAATGTATAGAGCCACGGCATTGGATACTTTCGTTTTGGGGCTGAACAGACATCTCTCCTCACAGGTAAACATGTTCAACCCAAGGGATTTGCCGCAAGCTCTAGACTTGTGTTTGAGAGCTCAACACACAAGTCATAATTCAGATTCTAGGCCAAATATGCATACCGGACCAAACCCTAGAGATGGGCACACATTCACACGCAGAGATATGAGATCGCAAAATTCATATAGACCTAGACCCAACTTCCATAATCATCGACGAACTTCATGGGGACCTAACAATAACAACTCCCATAATTTTAACTCGTATTATCAACAACCTAGAGAGCAAAGAGATCAGCAGCTAAAAACCGAACCTGCTGGTTCAAATCAAACTTATTTACCCACATACAATAGGAATTTCAACAATAGACCAACCTATCAAAACAATCATGGAAAGAGGTATAACAATAACAATAGACCAACGTATCAAAACAACTACCAGTACAACCAAGGAAGAACATACAACAATGACAACAAGAGAACCACGACTGATGGGCCATTCCAGTCTAATAAATCACAAAGGCTTAACTACGCGAGACCTACAACTTTGAATGAACAGGAAGGGGAGAAGGGCTCATGTAAAGAATGCTCATCTTGCAAACTTCGATTTTGACCGTCGGTTTGGCAACATCATTTAGAATAACTAAAAATATAAATAATATCTACTTAACTTTTAAATTTACCTTAATCTATTTTATTTTAATTTTAATCTTAATTTAACTAATAAATTCACTTGTTTTTTTTTTTTTTTATTTTGTTTGTTTTAATTTTAATTATGTGTAAAATAAAAGGTGCAAAATAAATATAATACATGTTTAAAAACTTGGCTGCACTCCCAATGGCGGCAGTAAGATAAGTACTTTTGATTTTGCTTTTTTGCTTTTGAAATGTGTTATTTTCTTTTTTTTTTTTTTTTTTTAATATCACATTTATTTATCTTTCTAATATCACATTTTTTATCTTCTGTTATTTAATTCCACTTTTTTTTTTGTTTTATATATTTATTTAATATTTAGTATATTGACTAATTTATTTTATTTTATTTTTTAAAAAAAAAATTTTTTCTTAATTCAACGCGCGCGGTTGCTTTGTTTACAATTAATTAATTTTAATTTTATTTTTATTTTTCTGTTCTTTTCTTTCTAACATCTCCTAGTTGTAAACAAAGCAAAAACAATATCCTTCTCACTCCATCCCCTTGATAGATGTCAGTGTTCTAATTCTTCTCTTCTCAATAATCAATACCACCATAACTTAAACAGTAATTTTAATTTGTAATTTCTGGTGGTATTTACTTATTATAATTTACTTTTACTTTATCATAAAAGATCTTGAGAAGAGTTTAATATTATTGTAAATTTTACTATTATTTATAATAGTGTGTGTAAAAATCAACTTAATTAATCAATAACTTTTATTTGCTATAACGTGCTCTTTTTTTCTTTTTTGTATTGCACGTAAGGTTTGCTTTGGGTGTGTTTTTGGTTGTAACTGTGTTCAATAAGGTCACTTCACAGTGTTTGCTAAAAACTGTTGAACGTTTTATAAATCATTTGCACATTCAAGGCAAACATTTAATTTAATTTAATTTTAATTTTAATTTTAATTTTAAATTTAATTAACAAATAAATTGTGTTGTCAAGCTCGCGGTATTCATATCATACACATATAATTTTTATAATTTTTATCGTTTCTTTATCAATTTAAATTTTAATTTGATATTTCACTTTTTTATCTAATTATAAATTTTAATTTGCTGATTTTTACTTGTTTTTTATTGATTCTTAAAATTTTACAAAATTACCAATTTTAATGTAAATTTCTGCAATATACGCGGTTTACAGACGAATTTCGATGCTGTCACTTGCCATTTAAATTCTAGCAAACCAGCAATTCTTACCCTATGTGAAACTCAAGTTAACGGCCAGAATGACAATTTTAATATTACTGGCTACACACTCCTTTCACATTTCGTGTCTAAAAGAGGTATCGCCATCTATATTAAAAATGACACAGCTTTCAACACTCTTAATAAATTCAAATGTTCTAGCCCAACTTTCCACTATGTTTGGGTAAAAATCCTCGTTAGAAAGCAAGTCATACATTTCTGTTTCTTATACAGATCACCCAACTCAAGTGAAGAGGAAACTGTTGTGGAAATTGAAAATCTCTCAAACCAGATCAATGAAATTTTGGATTCATATCCAGGAACTGAAATTGTTCTGGCGGGTGATTTCAATATTCATAATAGAGACTGGCTTCACTTCTCTAGTAACACTTCTCTGAGTCAAAACTCAATTGGGAAACAAGTTGAACTACTCTCATCTCTTTTCCACCTTTCTCAACTTGTTCAAAATCCCACTAGGATCCCAGATAGTGCTGATCAAGAAAGCTATCTCTTGGATCTGTTCCTGACCACACACCCTGAAAAATATGTGGTTTCAGTTGGTTGCCCCCTGGGTGGCTCCGACCATTGTTTGGTTAAAACAAGTTTCCGGGTAGGCCCAATTACCAATCAAAGGACTCCTTCCAGAAAATTAGTATGGCGATACAGCCATGCGAACTGGGAGGGTCTTAACAGTTTTTTCAGATCCTTTGATTGGTCATTGTGCTTCCGCGATAGGAATGTCGACTTTGCTGCAAGTGCGATTTGTGAAACAATTTTACTTGGAATGAGGTTATTTATTCCTCACTCCATGAGAACTATTAAACGGAAATCCAAATCTTGGTTCAATCGCATTTGCAGTGAAGCCATCCTTAAAAAAGAGGAGGCTTTTAAACTGTATCAAAGCAATAGGTCGGAGGCTCTCAGGGCAAACTATATAGTGGTTCGAAACAGGTGCAAGAGAGTTATCAACAGGCAAAAATTCTTATTCAACCTAAAGTTGAAACGCAAACTTATCCACATGCCTAAGAATAGCAAATCCTTTTGGTCATTTGCAAAAAGTTTAAAAGAAGACGCTAGCGGGTCTTCTTTTCCTCCGCTTGTTGATATTAATAACATGATTGTGTCAGATTCCAAAGAGAAAGCGAACTTGTTTGGCAAGCAGTTCTCTTTCAACTCGACACTGCCTCAGTCAACTTTAAAGCCACCAACTGTTCCTGAAGTTGACTACTCCTTCGGTAAAATATACTGGACAAGAGCAGTGATGAAAATCTTGAAAAATCTTGATGCAAAAAAATCAGCCGGTCCAGATGGTATCACTACCAAGGTTCTTAAAAATACCTATTCAAGTATTTAAAAACCTCTACGCAACCTTTTCTATCTTTCCTTTACTTCGGGTATTCACCCTACCCAATGGAAGGTTGCGCACGTTTTCCCAATTCCAAAAAAAAGGTAATAAAAGCGATCCCTCTAACTACCGTCCTATTGCTATAACCTCGGTTCTTTCAAAAGTAATGGAAAAAATAATAAACCAGAAGCTTTTGAAATATCTGGATCGTAGAGGTTTGCTTCATGATCGACAATACGGGTTCAGAGCCCGTCGTTCAACCGGTGATCTCATGACTTACCTTTGCGAAAAGTTGAATATCAGCCTTCACCATTCTGGTGAATCTGATGTAGTGGCTCTGGATATTTCTAAAGCGTTCGACCGAGTCTGGCATGATGCTTTATTAGCAAAATGCAAAGCGTTAGGACTAGGTAGGGTCTTTCTAAAATGGATTGGAGATTTCCTTTCGAATCGTATGATTCGGGTACTTGTCGATGGTTATTCATCTGACAATTTTATAATTAATGCTGGTGTCCCTCAGGGATCGGTTTTGTCTCCCACTCTCTTCTTAATATTTATCAATGACCTACTTTCAATTACCTCCAATCCAATCCATAGTTTCGCAGATGACAGCAACCTTGTAGCTTCCTATGAATTTCATAGCCGCTGTGGTATTAATCACCAAACTAATAGAACAGCAAGAAACTTCACTATCAGTGAGCTAAATAATGATTTAGCGAAAATCCAAAAATGGGGTGAAAGCAACAGAGTTGATTTCAACACCAAAAAGACGCAATGCTGTTTAATCTCGCGTAAAGTAGCTACTACTACACCCAACCTGACTTTTTAGGGTGAGGCTTTGCAGCACTCAACAGATTTAAACATTCTGGGCATCGAGTTAAATCAGAAATTGACCTGGTCAAATCATATTTTTGGTATAGCTAAAGATGTTGCTAAATGTCTAGGTTTCTTATACCGCTGTAAAGCTTACTTCTCTCCTTCCGATCTTCTCAACATCTATAAAATGTACATTAGGCCCAAAATGCAGTATAATGCACATATTTGGGCTGGAGCGCCCCAAACAGCGCTGGGTTTTCTCGACAAAGTGCAAAACAGAGCTATTCGCCTTATTGGCGACCCCAGTGTTACCTCAACGCTCACTCCACTTTGCCATCGCCGTACTGTTGGGTCATTGACCCTCTTTTATAGATACCTTGTAGGGGTGAACACCTGTTCTAAAGAAATAAAACAATTGATGAATCCACTCAAAGTTTTCCAACGTGAAACGAGGAGTGCAACAGATGCCCACCCATACACTGTCGAACTGTCAAGATGGCACAATACAGCATTCGGGAATTCGTTCGTCATGCGCACGTCGCGTTTATGGAACCTTATGCCCGCACATGTGTTCCCAAAAGTTGGTAATTCATTTGTGTACGATATATCGAAATTCAAGAAGAACACTAACATCTTTCTTCAAAATAACTATCCAAATTTTTCCCTTCATCCTCCATAATCCCAATTTTCCTATATTCAAACACCCAAGTATTCCTTCCCCCATCCTTTTCCCCAAAACCAAGCTGTACATTATATTATTATGTATTAAAGGACCAATCCTATAGTTTGGTTTTAAAGGGGGTGGTTTTGGTTGGTTAAAGTCCAACACTACTCAGAGGAACCTCGTGCAGTTTCTTTGGGTGACTTTTGATGTTTTCCACCGTCCCTCGTAAAAAAAAAAAAAAAAAAAAAAACAAAAGCCACCTAATCCTTTTTTAGATTAAGCTCGTCCTCGATCCCATACATCGAACATCAGACGGGGAACGGGGAAATTCTGAAGTTTCTTATTGACACAGGGTCTAACAAAAATTATATTCAAAAAAAATACGTAAGAAACCCAATCCATAACGATAACGAGTTTCAAATTAGTTCAGTCGGCGGTAACATAACAATCACTCATCATGCAGAAATAGATTTTTTTAAACAGACCCCAGAAATACCAAAAATAAAAATTTTTATACTTTCAAACCTGACCACTTTCGACGGGATTATAGGAAACGACACACTCGTTAGTTTAAATGCAGTAATTCACACAAAAGAAAACTGTTTAATTCTTCAAGGAAAATTAAGAATCCCGCTTAAACAACTAATTTCCGAATCTGTTAATAAAATAGAATTTTAACATCTCACTTAAATTATTTTCAAAAAGAAAAACTAAGTTTACTCGTAAATAATTATCAAAATTTATTCGCGGATCCTAACGAAAGGCTCACCTATACCACCGTAGTAAGAGCGGAGATAAGAACAACAACAAATGAACCTGTCTTTTCTAAAAGTTATCCATATCCCATGGCACTAAAACCTGAAATCGACAAGCAAATCCAACAGCTTCTGGAGAACGAAATCATCAGGCCTTCCAGATCACCATACAACTCGCCGGTATGGATTGTGCCGAAAATAGAGGATGCTTCCGGTGAAAAGAAATACAGAATGGTGATTGACTACAGAAAGATCAACAAAATAACAATTGCCGATAAATACCCAATACCAGAAATAGACGAGGTCCTTAAGAATTTAGGTAGCAATAAATTTTTTTCAGTTTTCGATCTTAAAAGTGGGTTCCACCAAATTCCGCTTAGGGAGGAAGATATTGAGAAGACCGCTTTCTCTGTTAACAACGGCAAATACGAGTTCACACGGTTGCCATTCGGGCTAAAAATGGGGGGGCACATCGATATTTCAAAGAACATTGGACGATATCCTTCGAAAATACATTGGAAAAAGCTGCTACGTCTACATAGATGACATCATTATTTTTGGTAAGGACGAAAATGAGCACTTCAGTAATCTTGAAAAAATTTTTAGAACTTTGGAGGAAGCCAACATGAAGATACAGCTTGACAAATCTGAATTTCTGAAAAGCGAGGTTGAGTTTTTAGGTTTCATCATAACACCAGAAGGAGTCAAAGCTAATCCGAAAAAAGTGGAAGCCATATATGATTTACCAGCACCAGATCATTCTTAGGAATGTCAGGGTACTACAGGCGATTTATACTTGATTATGCAAAAGTCGCCAAGCCCCTGACATCCCTTTTGAGGGGGCAAGGAGGACGCGTGTCCAAATTCCAATCCAAAAATACCCCAATAACATTAGACGAGAAGGCTGAGAAATCATTTACAATGCTGAAAAACGCACTCATTTCAAAAGAAGTAATATTAGCATACCCAGATTTTAAAAAGGATTTCGAGCTAACAACCGACGCGTCCAACTATGCCATAGGAGCAGTATTAGCGCAGGAAAGAAAACCAATATCATTTCTATCCAGAACAGTAACCAAAACGGAAGAATCATATGCAACTAACGAAAAAGAAATGTTGCCAATCATGTGGTCCTTAACATCATTAAGAAATTTTCTTTACGGAACGAAAAAAGTCATCATCTATACAGATCACCAACCACTTACCTACGCACTCAGCGCGAAAAATTCCAACAGTAAACTCAAAAGGTTGAAAGCCACGTTGGAAGAGTATAATTATGAATTGCACTACAAGCCAGGACATACAAACGTAATCGCAGATTCCTTGTCTCGGCTTCTGCCAAAATCTCAGAATAATGCTCTAACAATTACTCAACATAGTTCCGATAGCTCAGCCCACGGTTCCATCCAGTTCGTACACGCTCCTATAAATGTTTTCCGCAATCAAATAGTGCTCGAAGAAAATAAAGATGAAAATTACGAGAAGCTCAACCCATTTCCGAAATATTTTAGACACATAATATCACAAAAAGAATTTACCGAAAAAAACCTCATGAAAATCCTTAAAGAATATCTTAACCCGAATTGCGTAAATGCTATCATGTGTAATGAAAATGTAATGGGCAAGATTCAAAAATTTTACTCTATCCACTTCGTAAGTACAAAAATTAGATTTACCAGAATTCTTGTCACAGATGTAAGTAACGAAAGCACGCAAACAGAAATCATAGCGGATACTCATAGACGAGCGCATAGAAACGCAAAAGAAAATAGGACACAAATATTAGAAAAGTATTACTTTCCACAAATGAGTAAGAAAATAAATAACTTTGTAAAAATATGTAGGATTTGCAAGGAAAATAAGTACGATCGGCATCCCACCAATCCAGAGATCAAAAGCACGCCGATCCCTAGCTTTTCGGGACATACGGTTCATATCGATATTTTCTCCACCGAATCCAAATTAGTTCTTACAGCTTTGGACAAGCTTACAAAGTTTGCACAAGCTAGGATAATAGAAAGTAGATCAACCGAACACATCAGACTAGCCCTAAGAGATATATTGTTCTATTTTGGAATTCCAGAATTCGTAGTCATGGATAATGAGAAGTCGCTAAATTCCGCCTCCATTAAAGCAATGATGGAAGACGAATTGAAGATCAAGACCTACACAACACCACCTTATAAAAGTGAGGTCAACGGGCAAGTAGAGAGGTTCCACTCTACTCTCTCAGAAATCATGAGATGCCTTAGAGCTTAAAAAACTGACTATAAATTTGAAGACCTACTCCAGAGGATAGTGAACGAATACAATCATACAATACACACCGTCACTGGAAAAAACCCATAGAATTATTCCTAGGAAGAATTTCCAATATCTCACCTGAGGAGTTCGAAAAGACTAGATTATCAAGCAAGCCGAGTTGTCCATAAGTCAAACATAAAATCATAAAGTACTCAATTAACTTACACATTTTTCCTCCTTTCATAAATATTTATCAAACCAAATTCCTCAAATAACATTCTTTAGTTTTAAATTTTTATTAACAAAATCCTACTTCTACTTTACACAAAAAAATTTTTTTTTTCTACCTTAATATTCATTTCTTTTAGATGTTTATTGCATGAAGCATTAGGAGATATGCAGATCTTGGAATATTCTGGATCACATATAGTCACAATAAATGTAGGAAAAGGAAAAATACAGGAAGGCAAATTCAGACTAATTCACGTCAGTGATCTGGGTACCCTACAAAATGCTTTAGAAGAAATTAATAATATCCTGGAAGAAAATGTAACTAAAAATCCGTTGTATCATTATCTTCATCACGAAGCAAGACAAATTCAAAATCTCCTAGATGAATTCAAGACACCCAGGAAGAAAAGAGCCATCAATTATCTTGGTTCAACATGGAAATGGATAGCGGGTACGCCAGACCACGAGGATTTTTTAATGATAAAAAGAAAAATAAATAATATATTAGATAATAACAATAGGCAGGTTGTAATAAATAACATTTATAATGATAGGATTAAAAACATTTCTCAGATAACTAACGATATATTAAAAAATATTAGATTAGATCAAAGCTTTAATAATCAGTCAGCCTCTAAATTACAGTATAAATTAAAACTTCTTAAAGAAGAAGTTATAAATTTGAACTATGCGGCTCACTGGGCCAAAGTAGGTGTAATTAATTCAGTACTACTTTCGAAATCAGAAATAGAAACTCTAATCGAAATATTAGATAAGGAAAATTTTCCATACTTCAATGCCGAAGATGCTTTAGATTTCGCGAATGTAAAAATAATCTCTAACAGTACCTGTTTGTTCTATCTTATCGATATACCTCTTACTGATAATTACATTTATGAAAATCTGTTATTAAAACCAATAAAAAATGAAAATTTTGTAATAGATTTAAAATTTAATAATATATTGTTAAACGATGATATTTATAATGATGAAAAATTGTATGGAATTAATAATAATTGTAAAAAACTTAATGATGTAACTATTTGTAGAAAAGATAATATTGTAAACATTAAAAGCTCTACATGCATATTTAATTTACTAAAAGGAAGAAATTCTACCTGCAACGTAACAAATAATAATCATATACCGACAGTGGAGGAAATTACTGAAGGGATACTGTTACTCAACCAGTTCGTAGGAGTAATTATGATCGATGGTGAACAACGTAATCTTTCTGGAACGTTTGTCATAAAATTTCACAACTCAAGTATTGGCATTTGGGGAAAAACTTATGTCTCGAAAGAAATTTCTCAAAAAAATGTACTACCAGCGATTCTCCAACCAGAATTCACAAAAGCTGAGCTACAAGAACACCTCTCTCTGGAACTTTTAAAAGACATACATATCAATAACACAAAAGAAATAAAACTATTGAAAGAAGGCAAGCAAAAAAACCTACTTCTAAGCCTAATCACTTTAGGACCCACCACTTTCAGCATATTTCTCCTGATAATAGCAGCTATATCACTAAATTGCAAAAGAAGAAACAAAATAATCCTCAATCATCATAGTCAGCCCATATCAAACGCATCACAACAAGAGTACAAAAAACCAGATACAATAGTAACAGAAAATGCAACCAAGGAGATCCAAATGCAGCCCGCAGAACGTACAAAACAACCACACAATTTACAGCAAATAAATATAAAAAGAAATCCACAACAATTATCAATTTCCAGATCCGATCAAGTGAGGACACTTGATTTTAAAGGATGGAGGAGTTAACACACGCAATATAGGTCAACACATGCCACATAATTTACCTTTATTTATTATTTCAACATAGGGATCATGTTTCACTTTTAAATATTTTTTATTCAATTGCAACACAGTTCAACGACAACTCAAACAAATACAAAAAACATAATCAGCACTTTATTGGGAAATAAAAATTACTATTGTTCCCACGAAATTAGAACTCACGCGGCAACAGTAGGTAGAGCTTTTTTGGATAAAATAATGTAAATTTTTGTAAATCACTTATCATTCTGATTTCAATATAACAAGTTATTAAATTTTATTAAAGGCTTTTATTTTTCAATTTATTTAAATATTTTATCAAGTAAAAAATATATATAGAATTTTAAATAAAAAGCGTATAATTGTAAAGACCAAAAAGTAAGAACTTTAAGTTATATAACGACTGCAAAAAGAATATTAAAAAATAAAAACAAATAAAACTAGAATTTGATATTATGTTAGTATTTCTATAAAAGAAATAACTATAAATGCAAAATGTGAATAAATACTTAATAACTTTACAATTATTTAAATAATGTCTTTTTTATTTATCCAAGTATTATGTGTGTTATCAAAACCTAGCCATTTAACAAAAACTCTATTTCCTTGCTTTTTCAGAATTTTTTCTACAAGGTAAGTATCTGGGTATTTTACAGGTGTAAGCTCAGCTTGACCTTGAAACCTCCAAAAATTGTCGTATCAGTATAGTCCGATAATTGATATGTAACAGGATAAGTATTATTGATTTTCTCAATCTTAATATTTACTTATTCTTACAAAACTTCCAACTTGATATTTACTTTTTTGAAAAATTTTATGCCCAGTATATACATTTCTAAGTATATATTTTTCGTTTTTCTTTGTAATTTTTTCAGGAGGAAGTTTTGTTGTGCTATGTTTTGTTGAATTATATTGCTTTATTAATGATTGTACAATAGGTAACCATTTATAATTCCCGTTTTGTGGCTGTTGTTGTAGTTAGTGTTCTTGTTGTTGCTGTTGTTGCCGATGTTGCACATAATAGTGCTGATACTGCTCTCAGGAGTCAGCATCAGCATCATCAGGAGTATTTAAAACCATGGTAATGAATTCTTGAGCCATTTTTATCTTTGTAATAATTGGTTTTGTTTTTGTTTTCAAAAACTATAATTTATTGAAATGGTATTTAACCACAGTGTTTCAAATTATGCCTTTTCTATTTTTAAATAGACTTAAGATCGTATTTTTATTTTTACAGAACTATAATTTATTAGAATGTATTAACTACAATGTCGCAAACTATAATTTTAATTATTTTCAATTTTTGAGATATACACAAGATCATGCTGTTTTTATTTTATTTTTAATATGCAAAACCATGACTTATCAAAATGGCAGTTTACTACAATGTTGCAAATTAAACTCTTTTCAATTTTAAGATCGGTTTAAGTTTGAATTTTTGTGTTTGTTTTATTAAACTATAATTTAGCAAAACGTCTTTTGACTACAATGTTGCGAATTTTTTTCAATTTTGTTTTATTTTAAGCTGGATGCGGTTAGACTTAATATTTTTTGTTTTAGTTTTTATGGAACTATAATTCATTAAAATGTCTTTTAATTAGAACCTTATAAGAAGGAAAAATTGATATTATTTGTTAAGTCGTGTTTAGTTTCTCTATATAAAAAGATGTCAAAAAAAATTATTTTACAAACATTTTTGAATTCAAGCTCGGTAAATTCGAAAATAATACGATATTCTATTGAGAATGTCAGTTCGGCTTTTGCAAAACAGTATAATATACGCGCTCGTATATCTAATATAATCTAGATCCAATAAATTGGATTAAAGGTGCTCTACATGATATTGTAAAAGATGGTATGAAAAACGTGTATCCAGGCGATATGATTGGAATTACATTTTGCGGAAAAAGCTTCGAAGAACTAAATTTTTAAAATTGGCTGCGGAATTAAAATTTTCTGATATTTGAGATATAATTTCGAAAGTTTTTCATAGTAACTCAGAGGGTAAGTAAAACCTAATTTTTAAATTAAAGAATTTTAATATGCTAACTTTTTATTTACTTTCTCTTCATATTTGCAGCATTAACTACGGACAAATTTTGTTTGAAAATTACGTATTTCAGGTTACCTATTGGAAGTGGAAGGAGTAAAAAATTTATAAATTTTGAGCAGGAATCTATACAGAAAAAAGGAATAATTTCTATCAGGAATGAAGATAATTTATGTCTACCGCGATCAATTATTGTTGCAATAGCAAAAATTGAAAATTATAAAGAATATAAAAAAGTTCTCAATGATACTGGAAAGCTTCAAACTGAATTAGCTGTGTGGCTAATAAAAATATCAAAAGTATCTATACCTCTGGAAGGATGTGGAATACCTGAATTAAAAAAATTCATCATTAATAAATTCCAGGATAGTTTAAAAAATTATAACATTGTTGCATATAATTATGGAACACAAGGCAGAGAAGTAATATTTGCTGGAGGCAATAGCGGTAAAAGAATTAATTTGTTACACAATAAACATCATTACAATGTAATTGTTTCACTAACTGGTGCATTTTCTGTAGATTATTATTGTGAACAATGTTATATTTTACATCATCATCAAAATCACTTAAATGTATAAAGATGTGTCCTTGTTGTCAGAAATCACCTTTATGTCCTCAAAATATAAAAAATATATTATGTAAGGACTGCAATCGTTCCTTTCGAGGTCAAATGTGTTTTGCGAATCATAAATCGTCGACTTCAGTCAATATTAGTTTATGTGAGGAAATTAGAAAATTCAAAACCTGTCTAAAAGTTTATAAAGCAGGAACACATACATAAGAAGAAATTTGCTTCAACTTTGATCCAGAAGATCACCAATGTTACATTCAACAGGCCAAAAATAAGAGTAAAAATAAGGATAAAGAAGAAAGCTTCCTATACATATTTTATGATTTGGAAACTAGACAAGAAAATATGGTGTTAACGGAAATAAAACAACACGAGCCAAATTTATGTGTTATTCAACAAAGATGTCATATATGTATCAAAAAGAATTCCTTAGTTTTTTGTAAAGAAAGTTTCGGTTATAGAGAAAAACAATTTGAAAAGGAATTTGTAATAAACAACTTAATGGAGTATATTTTAAAATTGAGAAACACATTTAAGTATATTACTGTCATTGCCCACAACGAACAGGCTTTTGATCACCAATTTATCGTAAACTATATCTTAAATGAAACTTCCACGCAACCAAAACTCATTATGCGAGGAACAAAAATTATACTTATGAAAGTAGATAATATAAAATTCATAGATTCCCTTAATTATTTCCCAATGGCACTTGCAAAATGCATTTAACTTAACAGCTACACTGAGGTTTATTTTCCGCATTTATTCAACACGACAAAAAATGAAAATTACGATGAATGTTTACCAGAAATAAAATATTATTCCCCTGATGCAATGAAAGAATGTGAACGCGAAGAATTTTTAAAATGGTATGAAGAAAATAAGAACTATAAATTCAATATGCAGAAGGATATTAAAAAATATTGTGCCAATGACGTAAGAATTTTGGCTGAAGCATGTGTGAGTTTTAGGAAAATGTTCTTAGAAGAATGCAAAGTTTAACCGTTTTTGGAAGCTACAACAATAGCATCTGCATGTAACCTTGCATATCGTCGAAATTTTCTGAAACCTAATACAATAAAAATCGATAAAAAAACCTAAAAATCGATACAGAATCGATACAGACTACAAGAACACCTCTACAAGAACACCTCTCTCTGGAACTTTTAAAAGACATACATATCAATAACACAAAAGAAATACAACTATTGAAAGAAGACAAGCAAAAAAACCTACTTCTAAGCCTAATCACTTTAGGACCCACCACTTTCAGCATATTTCTCCTGATAATAGCAGCTATATCACTAAATTGCAAAAGAAGAAACAAAATAATCCTCAATCATCATAGTCAGCCCATATCAAACGCATCACAACAAGAGTACAAAAAACCAGATACAATAGTAACAGAAAATGCAACCAAGGAGATCCAAATGCAGCCCGCAGAACGTACAAAACAACCACACAATTTACAGCAAATAAATATAAAAAGAAATCCACAACAATTATCAATTTCCAGATCCGATCAAGTGAGGACACTTGATTTTAAAGGATGGAGGAGTTAACACACGCAATATAGGTCAACACATGCCACATAATTTACCTTTATTTATTATTTCAACATAGGGATCATGTTTCACTTTTAAATATTTTTTATTCAATTGCAACACAGTTCAACGACAACTCAAACAAATACAAAAAACATAATCAGCACTTTATTGGGAAATAAAAATTACTATTGTTCCCACGAAATTAGAACTCACGCGGCAACAGTAGGTAGAGCTTTTTTGGATAAAATAATGTAAATTTTTGTAAATCACTTATCATTCTGATTTCAATATAACAAGTTATTAAATTTTATTAAAGGCTTTTATTTTTCAATTTATTTAAATATTTTATCAAGTAAAAAATATATATAGAATTTTAAATAAAAAGCGTATAATTGTAAAGACCAAAAAGTAAGAACTTTAAGTTATATAACGACTGCAAAAAGAATATTAAAAAATAAAAACAAATAAAACTAGAATTTGATATTATGTTAGTATTTCTATAAAAGAAATAACTATAAATGCAAAATGTGAATAAATACTTAATAACTTTACAATTATTTAAATAATGTCTTTTTTATTTATCCAAGTATTATGTGTGTTATCAAAACCTAGCCATTTAACAAAAACTCTATTTCCTTGCTTTTTCAGAATTTTTTCTACAAGGTAAGTATCTGGGTATTTTACAGGTGTAAGCTCAGCTTGACCTTGAAACCTCCAAAAATTGTCGTATCAGTATAGTCCGATAATTGATATGTAACAGGATAAGTATTATTGATTTTCTCAATCTTAATATTTACTTATTCTTACAAAACTTCCAACTTGATATTTACTTTTTTGAAAAATTTTATGCCCAGTATATACATTTCTAAGTATATATTTTTCGTTTTTCTTTGTAATTTTTTCAGGAGGAAGTTTTGTTGTGCTATGTTTTGTTGAATTATATTGCTTTATTAATGATTGTACAATAGGTAACCATTTATAATTCCCGTTTTGTGGCTGTTGTTGTAGTTAGTGTTCTTGTTGTTGCTGTTGTTGCCGATGTTGCACATAATAGTGCTGATACTGCTCTCAGGAGTCAGCATCAGCATCATCAGGAGTATTTAAAACCATGGTAATGAATTCTTGAGCCATTTTTATCTTTGTAATAATTGGTTTTGTTTTTGTTTTCAAAAACTATAATTTATTGAAATGGTATTTAACCACAGTGTTTCAAATTATGCCTTTTCTATTTTTAAATAGACTTAAGATCGTATTTTTATTTTTACAGAACTATAATTTATTAGAATGTATTAACTACAATGTCGCAAACTATAATTTTAATTATTTTCAATTTTTGAGATATACACAAGATCATGCTGTTTTTATTTTATTTTTAATATGCAAAACCATGACTTATCAAAATGGCAGTTTACTACAATGTTGCAAATTAAAGTCTTTTCAATTTTAAGATCGGTTTAAGTTTGAATTTTTGTGTTTGTTTTATTAAACTATAATTTAGCAAAACGTCTTTTGACTACAATGTTGCGAATTTTTTTCAATTTTGTTTTATTTTAAGCTGGATGCGGTTAGACTTAATATTTTTTGTTTTAGTTTTTATGGAACTATAATTCATTAAAATGTCTTTTAATTAGAACCTTATAAGAAGGAAAAATTGATATTATTTGTTAAGTCGTGTTTAGTTTCTCTATATAAAAAGATGTCAAAAAAAATTATTTTACAAACATTTTTGAATTCAAGCTCGGTAAATTCGAAAATAATACGATATTCTATTGAGAATGTCAGTTCGGCTTTTGCAAAACAGTATAATATACGCGCTCGTATATCTAATATAATCTAGATCCAATAAATTGGATTAAAGGTGCTCTACATGATATTGTAAAAGATGGTATGAAAAACGTGTATCCAGGCGATATGATTGGAATTACATTTTGCGGAAAAAGCTTCGAAGAACTAAATTTTTAAAATTGGCTGCGGAATTAAAATTTTCTGATATTTGAGATATAATTTCGAAAGTTTTTCATAGTAACTCAGAGGGTAAGTAAAACCTAATTTTTAAATTAAAGAATTTTAATATGCTAACTTTTTATTTACTTTCTCTTCATATTTGCAGCATTAACTACGGACAAATTTTGTTTGAAAATTACGTATTTCAGGTTACCTATTGGAAGTGGAAGGAGTAAAAAATTTATAAATTTTGAGCAGGAATCTATACAGAAAAAAGGAATAATTTCTATCAGGAATGAAGATAATTTATGTCTACCGCGATCAATTATTGTTGCAATAGCAAAAATTGAAAATTATAAAGAATATAAAAAAGTTCTCAATGATACTGGAAAGCTTCAAACTGAATTAGCTGTGTGGCTAATAAAAATATCAAAAGTATCTATACCTCTGGAAGGATGTGGAATACCTGAATTAAAAAAATTCATCATTAATAAATTCCAGGATAGTTTAAAAAATTATAACATTGTTGCATATAATTATGGAACACAAGGCAGAGAAGTAATATTTGCTGGAGGCAATAGCGGTAAAAGAATTAATTTGTTACACAATAAACATCATTACAATGTAATTGTTTCACTAACTGGTGCATTTTCTGTAGATTATTATTGTGAACAATGTTATATTTTACATCATCATCAAAATCACTTAAATGTATAAAGATGTGTCCTTGTTGTCAGAAATCACCTTTATGTCCTCAAAATATAAAAAATATATTATGTAAGGACTGCAATCGTTCCTTTCGAGGTCAAATGTGTTTTGCGAATCATAAATCGTCGACTTCAGTCAATATTAGTTTATGTGAGGAAATTAGAAAATTCAAAACCTGTCTAAAAGTTTATAAAGCAGGAACACATACATGTGAAGAAATTTGCTTCAACTTTGATCCAGAAGATCACCAATGTTACATTCAACAGGCCAAAAATAAGAGTAAAAATAAGGATAAAGAAGAAAGCTTCCTATACATATTTTATGATTTGGAAACTAGACAAGAAAATATGGTGTTAACGGAAATAAAACAACACGAGCCAAATTTATGTGTTATTCAACAAAGATGTCATATATGTATCAAAAAGAATTCCTTAGTTTTTTGTAAAGAAAGTTTCGGTTATAGAGAAAAACAATTTGAAAAGGAATTTGTAATAAACAACTTAATGGAGTATATTTTAAAATTGAGAAACACATTTAAGTATATTACTGTCATTGCCCACAACGAACAGGCTTTTGATCACCAATTTATCGTAAACTATATCTTAAATGAAACTTCCACGCAACCAAAACTCATTATGCGAGGAACAAAAATTATACTTATGAAAGTAGATAATATAAAATTCATAGATTCCCTTAATTATTTCCCAATGGCACTTGCAAAATGCATTTAACTTAACAGCAACACTGAGGTTTATTTTCCGCATTTATTCAACACGACAAAAAATGAAAATTACGATGAATGTTTACCAGAAATAAAATATTATTCCCCTGATGCAATGAAAGAATGTGAACGCGAAGAATTTTTAAAATGGTATGAAGAAAATAAGAACTATAAATTCAATATGCAGAAGGATATTAAAAAATATTGTGCCAATGACGTAAGAATTTTGGCTGAAGCATGTGTGAGTTTTAGGAAAATGTTCTTAGAAGAATGCAAAGTTTAACCGTTTTTGGAAGCTACAACAATAGCATCTGCATGTAACCTTGCATATCGTCGAAATTTTCTGAAACCTAATACAATAAAAATCGATAAAAAAACCTAAAAATCGATACAGAATCGATACAGACTAGGAGATAACCATTCAAAAATTTGCCATACAGTGGTTAATTTGGGAACAAGGTTCACGACAAATTAATTTGGAATGTGTATTAAATGGCAGAGAAAAATTGTTGGGCGCTTTAATGTAGATGGTTATTGTGAAAAAACCAAAGAAATATTTGAATTTTATGGATGTTATTACCACGGGTATCCAAAATGTTAAACAAGCAATCGAGATGCGAGCTGATTCAATAGTAACAACGATGCACTTAACCAAAAAAATGAAAGAACGGTAGTTAGAGCCGAACAGCTCAAATGTCTTGGATACAGGTTAATTGAAATGTGGGAATGTGAATTTCGTGAACAAATGAAATTTAATAAAAATGTAGACTACTTGCAAAATCATTCATTAATTAATATTACACCTTTAAGCCCCAGAAACCTTCCATTTTATGGAGGAAGAACCGGAAATACGTATACACATTATAAATGTAAAGCTGGAGAAAAACTTAAATATATAGATGTGTGTTCTTTGTATCCATATGTTTGCAAACGAGGAAAATTTCCAGTTTTTCACCCTAAAATATATGTTGAACAGGATGCTTAATCTAAATTGCTAAGTTCAATGGGATCATTGGAAAGGTCGATGGGATCATTAAATGTAAAATTTTACCACCAACTGATTTACTATATCCAGTTCTTCCAATTAAACAAAATATTAAGCTAATGTTTTCGTGAAGCAAAATTTGCAGCCAAGAAAAACATCTAGGAGAATTTTGTCAACATTCTGATGATCAAAGGATTTAATATCGACATGGGTAATAGATGAAGTTTTAAAAGCTATTGAAATGAACTATCAACTTCTGAACATTTATAAGGTTTATGTTATAGTATAATATAATATAGAACGATAAAGGATGATAAATTGAGTAATGGTGATGGTTTATTTACAGCCATGATGAATAAATTTATCAAAATAAAACAACAAGCTTCAGGTTGCCCTCTTGATTGCCTAAGTGAGAAAGACAAGGAAGGATATACATATATATACATATGGATATAACGACTGCAAAAAGAATATTAAATAATAAAAACAAATAAAACTAGAATTTGATATTATGTTAGTATTTCTATAAAAGAAATAACTATAAATGCAAAATGTGAATAAATACTTAATAACTTTACAATTATTTAAATAATGTCTTTTTTATTTATCCAAGTATTATGTGTGTCATCAAAACCTAGCCATTTAACACAAACTCTATTTCCTTGCTTTTTCAGAATTTTTTCTACAAGGTAAGTATCTGGGTATTTTACAGGTGTAAGCTCAGCTTGACCTTGAAACCTCCAAAAATTGTCGTATCAGTATATTCCGATAATTGATATGTAACAGGATAAGTATTATTAATTTTCTCAATCTTAATATTTACTTATTCTTACAAAATTTCCAACTTGATATTTACTTTTTTCAAAAATTTTAGGCTCAGTATATACATTTCTAAGTATATTTTTTTCGTTTTTCTTTGTAATTTTTTCAGGAGATGTTTTGTTGTGCTATGTTTTGTTGAATTATATTGCGTTATTAATGATTATACAATAGGTAACCTTTTATAATTCCCGTTTTGTGGGTGTTGTTGTAGTTAGTGTTCTTGTTGTTGCTGTTGTTGCCGACGTTGCACATAATAGTGCTGATACTGCTCAGTAGTAATAGTAGCGCTTTGGCATGGGAAAATAATTATGCAAATTAGGTCAAAGTAATAGTAGCGCTTTGGCATGGGAAAATAATTATGCAAATTAGGTCAATGACCTTGGGCGTTTACTTTGTTGTTGAGAGCTTTTTTAAGGAATGTTGTAGTGTAAAAAAACAGGTAGCAAATTAGATGTCGTGATTGGCGTTTGCATAATTAGTTTCCGGAAAAGTGTTTGTAAATAATATAGAAGGTCAACTAGATAATGTGGAACAAGTAGATAGTGCAATGACCTAAACAGGTGTTGTACTATAATAACATAGACTATATAAATAATATGCAAGAATTTATTTTATTTTTTAATAAAAAGCTTTTACTAAGTGTGTTTGGAAATAATATTGAAAGGTAAACTAAATAATGTAGAACAAGTAAGTGCAATGATCTAAACAGGTGTTATAATATCTAGTATTTGTTACCGGTTGCATAATTAGTTTCCGGAAAAAGCTTTTGTAAATAATATAGAAGGTAAACGAGATAATGTAGGATAAGTAAGTGCAATGATCTTGTTATGATAGTATAGTAACATATAGGTTATTTTAAATAATAAAAATGTATCTTATTTTTTCAATAAAAAGCTTTCACGGTCAACCAGGTATTGTAACATAATATTAGCGCAAAAAATACAGTTGTTATTTATGAGATAAATAAAATGCAGATATTGAACTTGTTATTGTATCTTAGTTTTTATTTTAATCTGAACGATATAAAAAAAAAAAGAAAAAAAAAACAAAAAATAATTTATAGTATAGGTTGTATGTATAAAATCGAGAGAAAAAATTTGTATTTAGTGATTAATTGTTATGTTTTATAAAAAAAAATAAGAAAAATTTTAATATAGAACAAGATTTATTATAGATTCTTGTAAATTACTTTCTATTATGCAAATTTGAGATATGTTATTAATAACAACTATGTATTATGCAAATAATTTAATAATGAATTGTAAAACGAAAAACACGTAAATTAATTTTTATATAATATGAATTAATATAATTGAAATATAATTTGAAAAATTTTTATAATATATAACAAGAGTTATTATGTTCTAGGAAATTACTAGTATTATGCAAATTTGAGTTGTAAAATGTAAACAAGCTGTAATGTGGAGTGGCAATGTTAATTTTATTGTCTATTTGATTCATTTCCTAGTTTTTAAAAATATGTATGGAAAATTTCCTATCCCTTTTAATATTGGTATAAAAACATGGTTAATTAGTTATATATTATCATTAACAAAAAAAAAAGTCGTATAAACATACCAAATCAATACTGAGAAAAATGGCCAAGAAACAAATATTAGAGAAATATTTAGAGGAGTCTTCCAAATTCATAATTATAGAAGAAAAAAGTCAGTTTTTGAAAAAGTTTGGACTTATGTCGAGAAAAATTACATTCAAAATAAGAAAAGCTCCAAATGAAGAAGATATATTGGCATATACTAAAGAAGCCATTAATCAAATAGTTATATATTCGGTGGAAAACGTTGAACCGAATGATCTCATTGGTATAGTATTTTTTGCTGATAACTTTCAACAGAGAACTCCAGGTTGGATGAATTTTAAGCTTGCAAGTTCAGTGAAGTTTGAAGATATTTGGGAACTAATAAGTAAAATATTCCAAAGTAATTCGGAGGGCCTGAATACTGATTCTTTTCAACTAACAACTACAACTGTACGGTTGCCTTCTGGAAGTGGACGAGGGAGAAATTATTTTACTTTCAATGAAGAAAGTTTAAAACGAAAAGGCATTGTTGTCATTAAAAATAATGATAATCTTTGCTTACTCCGAGCTATTGTAGTAGGAAAAGCTTTTATAGATGGTGACATGAATTATAAAAAAATTCGCCAAGATACACAGAAGATGCAGAAAAATCTAGCATTAGAGCTGATGGTAAAAACAAAATTAAATATAACGCAAAGTGCAGGAATATCTGAACTTAAAAAAATACAGGATTATTATGGGGATGAATATAACATCGTTGTTTACGATTATGCTAATAACAAAAATATAATTTTTGAAGGTAAAAACGATGGCAAAAGAATTAATTTATTATATTACGAAAATCACTTTAACGTTATTATTTCGCTGACAGCGGTTTTTTGCATTAACCATTACTGTAAAAAATGTAATGTAGGTTACGCAAATTATCATAATTGTGAAGGTATCTGTATTTGTTGTCGACAGTCTCCTGCATGTAATAATATACCTACAACTATTACATGCAACTATTGCAAACGATCATTCCGAGGTGGAAAATGTTTTGAAAATCATAAAACAGTTACTACATGTCAAAAATTTCACAAATGCTTAATTTGTTTTAAAACATATTTTAGAAAGATTGATTCACCACATAAATGTGATACTGTTTTTTGTAAAAATTGTAACAAAAGTGTAGAAAAAAATCATTTTTGTTATATTATTGTAGATAAGAGCAAACCAAAAATTAATGATTTTGTGTTTATCTTTTACGATCTAGAAACAATGCAAGAAAAAACGCTAGTTAAAAACAATAATGAAGATATTAAACTACATGATCCTAATTTATGTGTTCTTAGTATAAGATGTCATCATTGCATAAAAGAAGAGAAGTTACATTTTTGTTCTAAATGTGGTTTTAGAACAACAGTTTTTGACACAAATGTAATTCCAAATTTAGTTGATTACATTTTTAAAATGGCTAAAAAATTTAAACAAGTTGTTGTAATAGCTCATAATGGACAAAGTTTTGATCACCAGTTTATTTTAAATGAATTGCTGCATAAAAGTGAGATAGAGCCAAAATTAATCATGAGGGGTACAAAAATTATTCAGATGCAGATAAAAAATATAAGGTTTTTAGATTCTATTAATTATTTTGCAATGCCACTATCACAACTTCCTAAAGCTTTCGATTTATCAACTGATTTAAAAAAAGGTTATTTTCCTCATTTGTTCAATACATCAGAAAATATAAATTATGTTGGGCCAATACCACTTATGCACTACTATAGTCCTGATACAATGACAGAAGAAAATCGAAAAATGTTTATTGATTGGTATGAACAAAGCAAAAATACCGAGTTCAATATGAAACGTGATTTGATAGAATATTGCAAAAATGATGTACATATTTTAACTGAAGCCTGCATTAAATTTAGAAAACTCCTATTGGAAGAAAATAATGTATGTCCTTTCACTGAGGCTACAACCATTGCTTCAGCATGCAATTTAGTTTTTCGAAGAAATTTTTTGAAACCGGAAACTATAGGATTGATACCCAAAAAAGGTTACAGATTTGCAGACAATCAATCAAAAATTGCTCTTCAATGGCTAATTTGGGAAGAGGATCAAAGAAAGATTAATATTCAACAAGCAGCAAAGAAAAAAGAAGCAATTATAAAAAATATAAAAGTAGATGGTTTTTGTTCAGAAACAAAACAAATTTTTCAATTCCATGGGTGCTATTTTCATGGCCATCCAAAATGTTTTCCATATAAGAGGAATGAATCAATACAAGGAAACAAACATGATACTCTTGATATCAGATTTGAAAATACCATAACAAGAACAGAACGATTAAAATCATTTGGATATCAAGTGATCGAAATGTGGGAATGTGATTTTAGAGAACAATTGATAGAAAAAGAAGATGAGATGTCATATCTTATAAATCACCCCCTTTTAAAAAACGTTCCTTTAGAACCACGAGATGCTTTTTATGGAGGTAGAACTGGAAACACTTTTATGTATTACAAAGCAAAAGAAAATGAAAAAATAAAATACATAGATATTTGCTCATTATATCCCTATGTGTGCAAATATGGGAAATTTCCAGTAGGACATCCTGAAGTTTTAGTGGGCCATGAAATATGTTCTAAAGTTGACTTAGAAAATACTAATGGTTTAATAAAATGTGATATTCTTCCACCAACTGATTTGATTCACCCTGTTCTTCCAATAAAACAAAATAATAAATTAATGTTTACGCTTTGTTTCACTTGCAGCCTTGAAACATATCAAGATGAATGCCTTCATTCTGATAAAGAAAGAACTCTGACAGGAACTTGGGTTATAGACGAAGTAGTAAAAGCTGTAAAAAAGGGGTATAAAATATTTGAATTTCATGAAATTTGGCGTTATAAGGTACAACAATATAACAAAGACAACTGTGAACCTGGATTATTTACAGAGATGATGGACAAATTTCTTAAAACTAAACAGGAAGCTTCTGGATGGCCTAAAGATTGCAACACAGAAGAATTAAAACAAAATTATTTGGAACAATTTTTCCAACAAGAAAATATTAAACTTGATACAGAAAATATTTACAAAAACCCTGGAAAAAGATCATACAGTAAGCTTATATTGAACTCTTTCTGGGGAAAATTTGGTCAACGAGAAAATCAGACAAAAACGCAAATAATAAAAAGTCCAGCTACTTTTTATTCTATATTGACAAATCCAAGCAAAGATGTATTGCACATAATGATTATCAATTCTGACACGGTTTTAGTTAACTGGAAATATAAAAATGAAGATTTAGATTCATTGCGTACAGTGAACGTATGTATTGCAAGTTATACAACTGCACAGGCTCGTTTAAAATTGTATGAATATTTAGAAAATTTACAAGAACGAGTTTTATATTATGACACTGATTCCGTCATATATGTGTCAAAAGAAGGTGAATATGAACCTGTCATAGGCAATTTTATCGGAGATATGACTAATGAACTAGAATCATTTGGATCTGACAGCTACATAAAAGAATTCGTTAGCGGTGGACCAAAAAATTATGCATATAAAGCATTTTCTTCTGACAAACAAAGCGATGCAGTAGTTTGTAAAGTAAAAGGAATTAAACTAAATTATAATAATTCAAAACTAGTCAATTTTGAAAAAATTAAGGAAATGGTTTTATTGAACGATAAAGCCGGTGTAAATATTCTGTACAAAAATTTTCGAAGAACAAATGATCATAGGGTAATTACAGTTCCAGAAACAAAGATATACAGGTTAAAAGCAGAAAAACGAAGGTTTTATGAAAATTATAGTTCTGTACCATTTGGATTTAAAAGAAAAAAATAAAGTTTTTTTTAAAAAGAAGTTTAATCAATTTTTTATTATTTCAATTTCGTAATTGAATGTTAATGTTCTTTCTAATTGGAAAATATCGCATTTTCCAATTATTTCTTCAAACGGCTCCTGTACTTCCATTATTAATTAAAAATAATTTAAAAACTTAAATCAATTTATACTTTTTATGCAACATACATAATATTTTGCATCATACATAATACTTTCTAAAATATTCAAATTATATTTTTGCATTTTCATTAATAATTAATGACTGTATATTCTCTAAACTATGTCTAAGATTTAAAATACTTTGTAGCTACCAATATAAAAATCACTATGTAGAGGAGTTAAAATATTAGTCAGCAAGATTTTTGTAACTCTTTGCACGTTTTTTTTTTCCAGGTTAATCCATTTAAATCAACCCTTGTTTCTGGAGAGTCGATATCCGGTCCCCTGAGGTTCGGTCTCTTTAAAGCGGGGCCTGAATCAGGCGCCCCTTTTCTTGATTCTGGATGGGGTCCCCGGATGTCCGGTATCTGTCTTTGAGGGTCCGGTATCGGTTTATGCTACTGCTAAAGGCTCCCTTCCCCTTTTTTTTTCCACTCTTTTTAAATCGTATTAGTTATAAATTATAGGATTTCAAGCTATTTTAAAATAGTCAGGTACAAAATGAGCAGCAGGAAGGCAGTAGCAGATTTACAATTTACTGTTGGAAATAAAAAGCAATATTTCTTGAAGGAATTTGCTTTGATAGCTGATGGGTCACTGATACCAATGCTATTTATGTTTAAAGCACCTTATTCGTTCGAAGAGTTAAATACTGATGTTAAACAGCAAAATGAATTCAATAAAACACAAATAAATGGTCTTGACTGGGATGATGGTTTTATAGAATATTCAGCAATTAAAAATACCTTAAAGGAACATTTAAATTCATTCGACGTCGTTTACGTAAAGGGGTACCAGAAAAAGGAATTTTTAGATAAATTTGTTTCGAGTTCAGTAGAAGTTATCAACTTAGATAATGACATTCCATCTCTTCAGAAACTAAAGAATTTCACAACCATTTGCCCTCACCATAACATTACTGAAAATTTAAAAAGATGTGCTGTAAAAAATTGTATGAATTTATATATGTATTTAATAAAAGAAAATAATTGGTTTTAAAAAATATTTGTTTTATTTATTGTTGACCAAGATAATTTTTCTGACAAAAACATAGGTATTTCATAAAATAGTCTGGAATAATTACACTGAGCTATGTGTAAATTCATTGGAATGTAGAAATCTTCTTGTTCCAATCTTAGTTTATTCTTTTCAATACATCTCTCAAAATATTTGAATACATATTCTCTTATATTAAGTTCAGCTCCGTTGTTATATGACATCACTGCTTGTATAAAGTCTAACATAAGACAAAAGCGGGTGTACTCATCTAACTGCAATGTAATTTTTTTAGTTTTCCCGGTATGATTAAATGTTAGCGCAAATCCTTTTGAATTTAATTTATGTTGGTTGTTAGTAAAATCTTGATAAAAGGCATACCACGCCAAATAATTCATCTCACAAATGACTTTTTGATGACGTTGGAAAATTATTGTTGCAGCAAAATTTTCAACATTAAATCCAATTTGTATTTTTGTTGTTTGTTTTTTATCCAAATAATAGATATAGCTTAACAAAAGATTTTGCGGAGGTTCACTTTTTTGTTTTTCAATGACTTCCGAATTTGTTGATTGCTCCATTTTTCTTGTTTTAACTGATGAATTCTATTTTAGAATTTTGTATTTATATTTTTTCTCCCTCATTTTTTAAAAATTTTTCGAAATATTCTTTGTATTTTTTTATCGTTTTTAAGTGGGGATGATGTGTCGAATAAATTAAGAAAATATTTTATGCTTTTACAGGAACTTCGCATCCATAGATATACACAACAATAATGTCCGCAAACAGATGTTAAATTACTTTGTAAACGCTTATTGTTGAAAACAAAACATGTTGATTGATTTTGTAGAAATTTTATAATCTCATTGTGAAACGGGGGATTTCCAAATGAATCAAAATATTCTGCACACCCTTGAACTGGAACAAATATTGCTAACCAATGTGTTCCCTTTTCATTAGAATTATCGGTATTTACCACCAAAATACTAGGTTTTGAAACTTGTTTTGGTAATTTATCAAGAGCATAAACGCCTCTAAATATTTTATGTGTTAACTTATTACATTTCAGAACCTTTGAAATCTGAAGTGTATTCATTTTCTTGCAAACGGGAAATATCAATTAGTCGAGTATTTCCTCGTACAAATGTTGTTAAAAATTCTGCTTTAAGTTTTCCATTTGTTAAGACTATATCGAATTTTTCAAGCAAATTTATTAAGTTATTAGTTACTTTTTCGTTATCGATATGTCCAAAAGAGTAATTCTCAATATCTGTTTTTTTCAAATCTCTGACAGGAAATTTATACTTTAATTCTTTTACAATAGTTTTACATTTTTCTTTAATACCAGCCACAGCAATATTTTTTACAAATATTGTATTGTTATCGTCCGTACAGAACGATAAATCTACTAGAGCACATGTCATTGTGAAATGAATAGAGATGGTTCGCTAAACTTCCTTTTATATGTTCACGTAGACGTTACGATTTTTATCAATTTCGATATTAGCATCGAATTCTGCAAATACAATACAAGTTAATGTTGAAGTTAATGGAGAGCTGAGTCTTGCTTCAATCTTTACTACTCCCTGGTTTAATAAACTCTGACATGTATCTGTTCCCGAGCCGTCTGGTGATAAATCAAAAGCCAGTATTGTATAACCTTTTGAAAATAATTCTTTTGAAATTTGATGTCCTCTATCAGAATGATGTATACCTGTTCCGCTAAATAATGTTAAATATGCTCGAGAATTACAAGAATTATTCGGTGTAAAACTTGTTTCAATTGCAGAGTTTGGTGTAGGCACTCCATTCACATATAATTGAAATTGTGTGAGATTTTGATGGTCGAAATGGTATGGATTTTTTGATCTCTTACCATTGAAGTTTTCATTATTAACCATACAAAATACTAGAGCTTTTGGTATTTGCCCTATAAATATATTATCCAATGATATGTTAGATGTGTTAGCTGGAATTGTAAATGTTTTGATTTCACTTCTGGTATAAAAATATTTCGCGTTAGCCTTTTCCAATACAGTATTATGTGCTATCAATATACTAGGATTAATTGTTAAATGTTTCATGTATAACGTAGCTTCGAGAATTTTTAAATAGCTTTCATCGGCATCGTTAAAGAAAATAAAAAAATCCTGTTTTTCTAGGGCTAAAGCAATTCGAATGTCAACATTATTTAAAAGTAATTTAGGAGTATTGAAGAAATCTACATGTAATTTTCCCATTAATTCTACTACAGTAGAATTGTTGTATGATTTTTGTCTTGATTTAGAACCAGAATTACTAAAATCATTTACATTTGGTTTATCCAATTCCCAACCAGATGCTTCCAAATGTGTTTGACTGGAATCTGTACCATAATTTAGTAAAGTAGTTAAGTATGCTTTATAATGGTATAAGGAGTCTGAAGGAGTGATGTTTTTTCGGTTTAGAGTTACATTACATTGTTTAATTAAAGAGTGTAATAAATTATTTACAACACTGGGCTGCGGAGCTGGTCTTGCTTCAGTTCCGGTTCCTACTTTATCATTTGCACTCCAAACTGATCCATCTTTTTTTAATATTTGAACTTTAAATTTTATATAGGTGGAGGATAAATCTCGATATGTATCTCCATTTCCAAGGGAAACAAATTCAATAGTTGACGGTGATGCCTCTAAAGAAGCTAAAGGATTGTATGCTACCTCTTCTGAACGCAAAATACTTGTTTGTACGGGTAATGACGCAAAAAGATCAAGTTCAGATTTCATACATTCCATTTTTAGTTGAATATGTCGGATGTTTTACTTTGCTTTTTTCGTCGTTTCGACTTCAAATGTGTCTTTTTAGAAACTGTTTGTCTTTTAATAGCTCTTTGTCTTTTTATAGTTCTTTGTCTTCCACCATACATCGAATGCAGTTGGTTAACTACTGATTTCCGTAAATTTTTTATACCGCCTTTACTTTGATCAATTACAGCTTCTTTTATGTTTGCACCAGATGCTATATCATTAAAAATATTTTTATTTGTGTTTACAGCCTCTTTTTTAATTAAGTCCCAACCTGATGTAAAAACTGGCTTTAAGTAACGAATTAAACTTCCGAATATATTTCCAAAACCACGACCTTTTTGTATAGCTGGATAAAATTGTAATAAAGGCCCAATATCGTCGATTCCCCCTCCTACCTGAGAGGAATAATATCTCACGTAAGCTCTTTCCATGTTTGATAGGATATCATATTTGAGTAGTAGTATTTATATTGTTTTTGGGGAATCAATGCTTTTTAAAGTGTAATACAATTTTTGTTGGATAGTAACTGGAAACAAAATTTATTCCATCACCGTATTGATTGCAAATTTTAATTGCTATTGTTTCAAAAATATTTTTTTCTATAGGTATGTAATGGACGTTTTTAAATTCAGTATTTGTAGGTATTCTACAATTTTCTATGTTGATAGCTCTCAACGCCCGAACTTTGCTACTTCCAAAAACAGAAGATTGAACTATATCTGAATAAATCAACACCATTCCATTCAATTCATCTTTATTTTTAGCAACAGCTAATTTGAATAGTTCAGGTAATTTTGTTTTGAAATTTTTTATATTTTTTTTCTGTTGAAATAATTCAGTTAATAATGTTTTTACATTATAACTCTGATTAACTTTTATATAAAAACTATCTTCATCAAAAGTCTGCGATATTCGAATTAAGTCCCCTCGGTTAGATTCTGACACTTTTTTAAATGTTACATCATCATAATTTTTAGGATTAGAAATATATGTCAAAACTTCATTAAAAAATTCAGTAAAAACTTGGTTTCGAGTAAATCCGGGATTAGGAGTTATATTTTTAATAAGCGTTGGCAAAAAATTAAACTTCCAATCATCTAAATGTAATTCCGAATCGTTATATGAATAATATGTGTAGCCTATAGATTTGGTTACTTTGATTTTTTCAAGAGGTTTTTCAATGTTTCTTACATAAACATTATACTGTCCAATATTAATAAAAGCACAATTCTCTTTGTTAAATTGTTCTGTTTGTAGGAAATCGTTCAGATAAATTTCTGAAAGACCAACTTTCCAATTACCATTTCTTAAATCAAAGTGAATAGGTAATTTATTTTCGAATGAAGCTAAAGTGTTGTCTGGAAACAGTTTTAGATTATCATTACTAAACAATGTTACATAGAAGTCATCTTGACTATCCATCTTTGTTAACTTCTTCTAAAACATAAAATGTTGTACTATTTATATGTTGTCCACTCCGGTGTTGATGAAGTTCTTAGTTTTGGACTTCTTAGTAAAGGTTTTAGTTTTCGTTTTTTTGTTTCAGGAAACTGTGAAAGTATAGTTGAGGAAATTGAACTACCAGCCGATCTTAGTGTCTTCTTTTTTTCAGGAGATGGTACAGCAACGGTAATTACATCACCACTTGGTGTTTCAAACATTCGATAATCAGAGCTTAGAGATGGTCTTTCGACTAATTTTTCATCTTTCAACATTTCAGTTTGAGCTAATTTTTTAAATGAATTTTCATCATCTAAATCGTAATTTGTTAAATCAACATCCATATTTGAATGTTCTTTTTTAGGGTCATATTCAAACACATCATCAGTAACTAATGGTAAAAATTTAGTTTGTGTTGACGTTGATTTGTATTTAGGTAATTCAGTTTCTGTATATGCATTTCGCTTAGAAAAGAATTTTGTTTGAGTACCTGTATTAAATGTAACATTATTTAACTTTTCTGGTAATTTTTTTGTATGCCTTTTGTTAATTCCGTATTTAATGAGATTTTGACGATATAAATACCATTTTTGCAATGGTTTTAATTTTTTATCATATAAAACTTTTTTCATTTTTTGATCCAATAAATCTAAGTTTTTATCATCTTGAAATAATTTGCTAAATTTTGAAAATATTTCTGGTGACATAACAATCATTCGCTGCATTATGTCTTACTGAGAAGTTTTCCTATTATACCAGATAATATAGTACCAATTAATGTAGGTAAAAATCCTCCATGTTGAATTAACATTTTTCGTTTAGCTTTTATACCTTTTTGTGGACACGCTAAGAGTCTTAATTGTTTTTTATATTTTTTTAGTTTTGTTTTTTGTGATGGTGATATTTTATTGTTCCCGTTTAACACATTAATTGCAATTTCAGCAATAGTTTTTATTATATCATCATCACAATATTTTAGAATATTTTTACGAAAATTCTTGTTGTTGCATTTTTCTAGTACATGTAACATATGTCGGTTTTTCTTCAACCGTTTCATATTTTAAGCAATTGTTTAAATCTTTGGTAGCACAAAAACAAACGCAATATTCCTCTGAGAATATGTTGGTTCTAATTCGAAACAAATCGCTAATGTCTTGTGTTAAATCTAATACAATATAACCATGTGGGTTTGATGTTGATTCATTATATACCCCCAGGAAGCCTTTTATATTTTCCGGATATAGTTGTCTAGCTAGAGGAAAAATCTGTGATTTATCTCGAGGGTTTTTAAAAAGTACCAAATATTTACAATTTAATGAAATATCTCGTGAGAATTTCCCCTGATGAAAAATGTTTTGCGTTAATAATATAATAGACAAATTACGGTGGTGCGAACCTTTAGTAAAAAGTTCACATACTTGTTTGTTTGCTGAATCTAACATTAAATCATCTAAAACAATTAAAGTAGGTTTATTTTCATTTTCACTAAGCTTTTCCGGAATGCCGGCATAAAAATCTATATCAGGGAAATCTATATTTCTTGGAACCGCAGAAATTTCTGGGTTACACCATTTTATTTTTTCAATTTTGGGATGTATCAATCTAGTAATATTTTTGATCAAGTTGCAAACAAATGTTGTTTTCCCACATCCAGATGGTCCCGCCACCATCATTGTAAATGGATGATTAAAATATATCATTATTGGTTCGCGTTTTAAAAGTCATTGAAAGGTAATTAGATTTGCTCTTCAAATATATAAAAGCAAAAACGTGTATAACTTATTCTCAATTTAAAAGATGGAGGTAAAAGAAGTGGAAGAGTTTTTAAAATCATATTCCTCTGTGTTATTAAATGAGCATAAACAACGTATTTTTCACATGTATAAATACATTAAAGAATTTTCAATAACAGAAAAATTTACGTCAATATACGGAACTCATTTTGCTCTTTGTCCTTGGGCTTACGACAACTCGTCATCTGGACCGGATACATGTAACTGTTGCTCTATAGAAAATTATAAAATAGAATTGGAAAATCTGATTAAATGGTACAAGTATAATGTCACGAGCACAAATAGTATCGGAAATACATAGACCAGCCAGACGAAACTTTCGTCGAAGAAAATTTAATCAGAAAGGTTTAAACGATACATGGCAAATTGATTTAGTAGAAATGATTCCATATGCAAAGTATAACAAAGGAAATAAATATTTATTAATTGTAATAGACATCTTTTCGAAATATGCTTATGCTGAACCAATTAAAACTAAAAATGCTAATAACGTTTTACTTGGTATGCAAAACATTTTCAAACGTGCTGGAACACTCCCAAAAAATATTCAATCTGATCAAGGTAAAGAATTTTTTAACAAAGAATTTAGAAAACTTATGGAAAGAAAAAAAATTAATCATTATCATACATATTCTGAAATGAAAGCATCCATAGTAGAACGTTTTAACCGTACTTTAAAAAATTCAATGTGGAAGCAGTTTAGTTTTCAGGGTAATTATAAATGGATATCTATTTTACCCTCACTTATTGAGAAATACAACTCAACATATCATCGGACAATTAAACTTCAACCTAAAAAAGTTACAAAAGCAAACGAGAAATATATTTTGAAGAACATTTACATGCAACCGAAATTTTATCAGAAAGCAAAATATAAAGTTGGAGATTATGTACGCATAAGTAAATACAAAAGAAACTTTGCAAAAGGTTATCAACCAAACTGGTCAACAGAAATATTTACAATTAAAGAAGTAAAACGCACAGATCCAATTACTTACAACTTACTTGATTATACAAAAACACCGATTTCAGGTTCTTTTTACGAGTATGAACTTACTCGCGTCAAAAATCCTGACACTTTTCTTGTTGAAAAAATATTGAAAAGAAAAGGAAATCAGGTTTTTGTTAAATGGTTAGGTTTTGATAAAGATCACAATTCTTGGGTAAATAAAAACGATATTATATGAAACTAATTTGCTTTTTTATTTTTAATTTTTTTTTTTTTTTTTTTTTTTTTTGCACATTTATAGCTAGCCATAACTCACTTCAAATTTGCAATGTAAAAATACTAATAGTTGACGTTTATTTATTCGCAAAATACAAAGTAGTTAATATAATAATTCAATTAACATTAACATAAATTCATATCAAACACCTGCATTTTTTCTTTAAAAATTTTGTCTGCAACACAATAAATCTATTTGATTTTATAATGCTTTAATTTGTATCTACAATAACAGAAAATTTAATTTACTTATACAAAGTAGCAAAAAATTTAAGAATAACTGACTTTTTTATTTGCAAAATACAAAGTAGTTAATATAATAAATCAATTAACATTAACATAAATTTTTCTCAAACACCTGGATTTTTTCTTTAAAAATTTTTTCTGCAATAAACACAACAATTAATCAATAAATACATTTTTTTTAAATTACTTTAAAAATAAGATACAATATCAAGGTCAATATCTGCATTTTATTTATCTCATAAATAACAACTGCATTCTTGTGTTAAAATAACTGATTGACCGTGAAAGCTTTTTATTAAAAAATAAAATAAATTCTTATTATTTACAATAATCTATGTTACTATATACTATCACAACAAGATCATTGCACTTACTTGTATTATTTATAAAAGCTTTTTCCGGAAACTAATCATGCAACCGGTAGAAATACTACACACCTGTTTAGGTCATTGCACTATCTACTTGTTCCACATTATCTAGTTGACCTATCTATATTATTTACAAACACTTTTCCGGAAACTAATTATGCAAACGCCAATCACGACATCTAATTTGCTACCTGTTTTTTTACACTACAACATTCCTTAAAAAAGCTCTCAACAACAAAGTAAACGCCCAAGGTCATTGACCTAATTTGCATAATTATTTTCCCATGCCAAAGCGCTACTATTACTTTGACCTAATTTGCATAATTATTTTCCCATGCCAAAGCGCTACTATTACTACTCTGCTCTCAGGAGTCAGCATCATCAGGAATATTTAAAACCATGGTAATGAATTCTTGAGCCTTTTTTATCTTTGTAATAATTGGTTTTGTTTTTGTTTTCAAAAACTATAATTTATTGAAATGGTATTTAACCACGGTGTTTCAAATTATGCCTTTTCTATTTTTAAATAGACTTAAGATCGTATTTTTATTTTTACAGAACTATAATTTATTAGAATGTATTGACTACAATGTTGCAAATTATAATTTTAATTCTTTTCAATTTTTGAGATATACACAAGATCATGCTGCACTTATCAAAATGGCAGTTTACTACAATGTTGCAAATTAAACTCTTTTCTATTTTAAGATCGGTTTAAGTTTGAATTTTTGTGTTTGTTTTATTAAACTATAATTTAGCAAAACTTCTTTTGACTAGAATGTTGCGAATTTTTTCAATTTTGTTTTATTTTAAGCTGGATGCGGTTAGACTTAATATTTTTTGTTTTAGTTTTTATGGAACTATAATTCATTAAAATGTCTTTTAATTAGAACCTTATAAGAAGGAAAAGTTGATATTATTCGTTAAGTCGTGTTTAGTTTCTCTATATAAAAAGATGTCAAAAAAAATTATTTTACAAACATTTTTGAATTCAAGCTCGGTAAATTCGAAAATAATACGATATTCTATTGAGACTGTCAGTTCGGCTTTAGCAAAACAGTATAATATACGCGCTCGTATATCTATTATAATCTAGATCCAATAAATTGGATTAAAGGTGCTCTACATGATATTGTAAAAGATGGTATGAAAAATCTGTATCCAGGCGATATGATTGGAATTACATTTTGCGGAAAAAGCTTCGAAGAACTAAATTTTTAAAATTGGCTGCGGAATTAAAATTTTCTGGTATTTGGGATATAATTTCGAAAGTTTTTCATAGTAACTCAGAGGGTAAGTAAAACCTAGTTTTTAAATTAAAGAATTTTAATATGCTAACTTTTTATTTACTTTCTCTTCATATTTGCAGCATTAACTACGGACAAATTTTGTTTGAAAATTACGTATTTCAGGTTACCTATTGGAAGTGGAAGGAGTAAAAAATTTATAAATTTTGAGCAGGAATCTATACAGAAAAAAGGAATAATTTCTATCAGAAATGAAGATAATTTATGTCTACCGCGATCAATTATTGTCGCAATAGCAAAAATTGAAAATTATAAAGAATATAAAAAAGTTCTCAATGATACTGGAAAGCTTCAAACTGAATTAGCTGTGTGGCTAATAAAAATATCAAAAGTATCTATACCTCTGGAAGGATGTGGAATACCTGAATTAAAAAAATTCATCATTAATAAATTCCAGGATAGTTTAAAAAGTTATAACATTGTTGCATATAATTATGGAACACAAGGCAGAGAAGTAATATTTGCTGGAGGCAATAGCGGTAAAAGAATTAATTTGTTACACAATAAACATCATTACAATGTAATTGTTTCACTAACTGGTGCATTTTCTGTAGATTATTATTGTGAACAATGTTATATTTTACATCATTATCAAAATCACTTAAATGTATAAAGATGTGTCCTTGTTGTCAGAAATCACCTTTATGTCCTCAAAATATAAAAAATATATTATGTAAGGACTGCAATCGTTCCTTTCGAGGTCAAATGTGTTTTGCGAATCATAAATCGTCGACTTCAGTCAATATTAGTTTATGTGAGGAAATTAGAAAATTCAAAACCTGTCTAAAAGTTTATAAAGCAGGAACACATACATGTGAAGAAATTTGCTTCAACTTTGTTCCAGAAGATCACCAATGTTACATTCAACAGGCCAAAAATAAGAGTAAAAATAAGGATAAAGAAGAAAGCTTCCTATACATATTTTATGATTTGGAAACTAGACAAGAAAATATGGTGTTAACGGAAATAAAACAACACGAGCCAAATTTATGTGTTATTCAACAAAGATGTCATATATGTATCAAAAAGAATTCCTTAGTTTTTTGTAAAGAAAGTTTCGGTTATAGAGAAAAACAATTTGAAAAGGAATTTGTAATAAACAACTTAATGGAGTATATTTTAAAATTGAGAAACACATTTAAGTATATTACTGTCATTGCCCACAACGAACAGGCTTTTGATCACCAATTTATCGTAAACTATATCTTAAATGAAACTTCCATGCAACCAAAACTAATTATGCGAGGAACAAAAATTATACTTATGAAAGTAGATAATATAAAATTCATAGATTCCCTTAATTATTTCCCAATGGCACTTGCAAAATGCATTTAACTTAACAGCTACACTGAGGTTTATTTTCCGCATTTATTCAACACGACAAAAAATGAAAATTACGATGAATGTTTACCAGAAATAAAATATTATTCCCCTGATGCAATGAAAGAATGTGAACGCGAAGAATTTTTAAAATGGTATGAAGAAAATAAGAACTATAAATTCAATATGCAGAAGGATATTAAAAAATATTGTGCCAATGACGTAAGAATTTTGGCTGAAGCATGTGTGAGTTTTAGGAAAATGTTCTTAGAAGAATGCAAAGTTTAACCGTTTTTGGAAGCTACAACAATAGCATCTGCATGTAACCTTGCATATCGTCGAAATTTTCTGAAACCTAATACAATAAAAATCGATAAAAAAACCTAAAAATCGATACAGAATCGATACAGACTAGGAGATAACCATTCAAAAATTGCCATACAGTGGTTAATTTGGGAACAAGGTTCACGACAAATTAATTTGGAATGTGTATTAAATGGCAGAGAAAAATTGTTGGGCGCTTTAATGTAGATGGTTATTGTGAAAAAACCAAAGAAATATTTGAATTTTATGGATGTTATTACCACGGGTATCCAAAATGTTAAACAAGCAATCGAGATGCGAGCTGATTCAATAGTAACAACGATGCACTTAACCAAAAAAATGAAAGAACGGTAGTTAGAGCCGAACAGCTCAAATGTCTTAGATACAGGTTAATTGAAATGTGGGAATGTGAATTTCGTGAACAAATGAAATTTAATAAAAATGTAGACTACTTGCAAAATCATCCATTAATTAATATTAGACCTTTAAGCCCCAGAAACCTTCCATTTTATGGAGGAAGAACCGGAAATACGTATACACATTATAAATGTAAAGCTGGAGAAAAACTTAAATATATAGATGTGTGTTCTTTGTACCCATATGTTTGCAAACGAGGAAAATTTCCAGTTTTTCACCCTAAAATATATGTTGAACAGGATGCTTAATCTAAATTGCTAAGTTCAATGGGATCATTGGAAAGGTCGATGGGATCATTAAATGTAAAATTTTACCACCAACTGATTTACTATATCCAGTTCTTCCAATTAAACAAAATATTAAGCTAATGTTTTCGTGAAGCAAAATTTGCAGCCAAGAAAAACATCTAGGAGAATTTTGTCAACATTCTGATGATCAAAGGATTTAATATCGACATGGGTAATAGATGAAGTTTTAAAAGCTATTGAAATGAACTATTAACTTCTGAACATTTATAAGGTTTATGTTATAGTATAATATAATATAGAACGATAAAGGATGATAAATTGAGTAATGGTGATGGTTTATTTACAGCCATGATGAATAAATTTATCAAAATAAAACAACAAGCTTCAGGTTGCCCTCTTGATTGCCTAAGTGAGAAAGACAAGGAAGGATATACATATAAAAAAATTGTTCAATATGGAAGAAATTAAATTAGAATATCATAAAATTGTTAACAATCCTGGTTTAAGATCTTTGGCTAAAATAATTTTAAATTAATTTTTTAGGAAAATTTGAACAGAAACTGAAACAGCAACAAACTACCATTTTAAATCAAATCCTTCTACAAAGGTATGCCAAATTCTACCTATAAATGAAGAAAATATAGTGGTGAGTTGGCAATACAAAGATGAAGTTGAAACTTCTTTACCAACTGTTAACGTTAGCATAGCAGCTTTCACAACAACCCAAGCTCGTCTTAAATTTAAGTTAAAGTTTACAGTTATTTGGAAATAATAGAGTTTTATATTATGACACAGATTCTATCATTTATATATCTCGAAGAGACGAATTTGATCTCCAAACAGGGGAATTTGCGTAAGAAATGACAGATGAATTAGAGAATTTTGGTGCTGGAAGTTACATAACAGAGTTTGTCTGTGGAGGTCCTAAAAATTATGCATACGAAGTGTAGTGCACAAAAGATAGCAGCAGAAAATTTGTAGGCAAAGTAAAAGGAATTCGTTTAAGTTATCAGGCTGCACAAAAAATTAATTTTGATACGAGCTATATCAAAGAAGCGATTTTAAATCCTGCAGAAAACGAAAATATGCTGGTAATTTCAGATAATATTCGTAGAAATAAAGTACACGAAGAACTTACAGTTCGCGAACTAAAAAAATATTGTCCTAAATCAGAAAAACGGAAATTTAATAAAGATGGTAGCTCTTTTCCATATGGATATAACGACTGCAAAAAGAATATTAAAAAATAAAAACAAATAAAACAAGAATTTGATATTATGTTAGTATTTCTATAAAAGAAATAACTGTAAATGCAAAATGTGAATAAATACTTAATAACTTTACAATTATTTAAATAATGTCTTTTTTATTTATCCAAGTATTATGTGTGTCATCAAAACCTAGCCATTTAACAAAAACTCTATTTCCTTGCTTTTTCAGAATTTTTTCTACAAGGTAAGTATCTGGGTATTTTACAGGTGTAAGCTCAGCTTGACCTTGAAACCTCCAAAAATTGTCGTATCAGTATATTCCGATAATTGATATGTAACAGGATAAGTATTATTAATTTTCTCAATCTTAATATTTACTTATTCTTACAAAATTTCCAACTTGATATTTACTTTTTTCAAAAATTTTAGGCTCAGTATATACATTTCTAAGTATATTTTTTTCGTTTTTCTTTGTAATTTTTTCAGGAGAAGTTTTGTTGTGCTATGTTTTGTTGAATTATATTGCGTTATTAATGATTGTACAATAGGTAACCTTTTATAATTCCCGTTTTGTGGCTGTTGTTGTAGTTAGTGTTCTTGTTGTTGCTGTTGTTGCCGACGTTGCACATAATAGTGCTGATACTGCTCTCAGGAGTCAGCATCATCAGGAGTATTTAAAACCATGGTAATGAATTCTTGAGCCATTTTTATCTTTGTAATAATTGGTTTTGTTTTTGTTTTCAAAAACTATAATTTATTGAAATGGTATTTAACCACGGTGTTTCAAATTATGCCTTTTCTATTTTTAAATAGACTTAAGATCGTATTTTTATTTTTACAGAACTATAATTTATTAGAATGTATTGACTACAGTGTTGCAAATTATAATTTTAATTCTTTTCAATTTTTGAGATATACACAAGATCATGCTGCACTTATCAAAATGGCAGTTTACTACAATGTTGCAAATTAAACTCTTTTCTATTTTAAGATCGGTTTAAGTTTGAATTTTTGTGTTTGTTTTATTAAACTATAATTTAGCAAAACTTCTTTTGACTAGAATGTTGCGAATTTTTTCAATTTTGTTTTATTTTAAGCTGGATGCGGTTAGACTTAATATTTTTTGTTTTAGTTTTTATGGAACTATAAGTCATTAAAATGTCTTTTAATTAGAACTTTATAAGAAGGAAAAGTTGATATTATTCGTTAAGTCGTGTTTAGTTTCTCTATATAAAAAGATGTCAAAAAAAATTATTTTACAAACATTTTTGAATTCAAGCTCGGTAAATTCGAAAATAATACGATATTCTATTGAGAATGTCAGTTCGACTTTAGCAAAACAGTATAATATACGCGCTCGTATATCTAATATAATCTAGATCCAATAAATTGGATTAAAGGTGCTCTACATGATATTGTAAAAGATGGTATGAAAAACGTGTATCCATGCGATATGATTGGAATTACATTTTGCGGAAAAAGCTTCGAAGAACTAAATTTTTAAAATTGGCTGCGGAATTAAAATTTTCTGGTATTTGGGATATAATTTCGAAAGTTTTTCATAGTAACTCAGAGGGTAAGTAAAACCTAGTTTTTAAATTAAAGAATTTTAATAAGCTAACTTTTTATTTACTTTCTCTTCATATTTACAGGATTACGTACGGACAATTTTGTTTGAAAATTACGTATTTCAGGTTACCTATTGAAAGTGGAAGGAGTAAAAAATTTATAAATTTTGAGCAGGAATCTATACAGAAAAAAGGAATAATTTCTATCAGAAATGAAGACAATTTATGTCTACCACGATCAATTATTGTCGCAATAGCAAAAATTGCAAATTATAAAGAATATGAAAAAGTTCTCCATGATACTGGAAAGCTTCAAACTGAATTAACTGTGTGGCTAATAAAAATATCAAAAGTATCTATACCTCTGGAAGGATGTGGAATAGCTGAATTGAAAAAATTCCAGGATAGTTTAAAAAATTAAAACATTGTTGCATATAAATATGGAACACAAGGCAGAGAAGTAATATTTGCTGGAGGCAATAGCGGTAAAAGAATTAATTTATTACACAATAAACATCATTACAATGTAATTGTTTCACTCACTGCTGCATTTTCTGTAGATTATTATTGCGAACAATGTTATATTCCACATCATCATCAAAATCAACTTAAATGTATAAAGAGGTATCCTTGTTGTCAAAAATCACCTTTATGTTCTCAAAATATAAAAAATATATTATGTAAGGACTGCAATCGTTCCTTTCGAGGTCAAATGTGTTTTGCGAATCATAAATCGTCGACTTCAGTCAATATTAGTTTATGTGTGGAAATTAGAAAATTCAAAACCTGTCTAAAAGTTTATAAAGCAGGAACACATACATGTGAAGAAATTTGCTTCAACTTTGTTGCAGAAGATCACCAATGTTACAACAGGCCAAAAATAAGAGTAAAAATAAGGATAAAGAAGAAAGCTTCCTATACATATTTTATGATTTGGAAACTAGACAAGAAAATATTGTGTCAACGAAAATAAAACAACACGAGCCAAATTTATGTGTTATTCAACAAAGATGTCATATTATATCAAAAAGAATTCCTTAGTTTTTTGTAAAGAAAGTTTCGGTTATAGAGAAAAACAATTTGAAAAGGAATTTGTAATAAACAATTTAATGGAGTATATTTTAAAATTGAGAAACACATTTAAGTATATTACTGTCATTGCCCACAACGAACAGGCTTTTGATCACCAATTTATCGTAAACTATATCTTAAATGAAACTTCCATGCAACCAAAACTAATTATGCGAGGAACAAAAATTATACTTATGAAAGTAGATAATATAAAATTCATAGATTCCCTTAATTATTTCCCAATGGCAATTGCAAAATTGGCAAAAGCATTTAACTTAACAGCTACACTGGAAAAGGTTTATTTTCCGCATTTATTCAACACGACAAAAAATGAAAATTACGATAAATGTTTACCAGAAATAAAATATTATTCCCCTGATGCAATGAAAGAAGGTGAACGCGAAGAATTTTTAAAATGGTATGAAGAAAATAAGAACTATAAATTCAATATGAGGAAGGATATTAAGGAATATTGTGCCAAGCATGTGTGAGTTTTAGGAAAATGTTCTTAGAAGAATGCAAAGTTTAACCGTTTTTGGAAGCTACAACAATAGCATCTGCATGTAACCTTGCATATCGTCGAAATTTTCTGAAACCTAATACAATAAAAATCGATAAAAAAACCTAAAAATCGATACAGAATCGATACAGACTAGGAGATAACCATTCAAAAATTGCCATACAGTGGTTAATTTGGGAACAAGGTTCACGACAAATTAATTTGGAATGTGTATTAAATGGCAGAGAAAAATTGTTGGGCGCTTTAATGTAGATGGTTATTGTGAAAAAACCAAAGAAATATTTGAATTTTATGGATGTTATTACCACGGGCATCCAAAATGTTAAACAAGCAATCGAGATGCGAGCTGATTCAATAGTAACAACGATGCACTTAACCAAAAAAATGAAAGAACGGTAGTTAGAGCCGAACAGCTCAAATGTCTTAGATACAGGTTAATTGAAATGTGGGAATGTGAATTTCGTGAACAAATGAAATTTAATAAAAATGTGGACTACTTGCAAAATCATCCATTAATTAATATTACACCTTTAAGCCCCAGAAACCTATTTTGTGGAGGAAGAACCGGAAATACGTATACACATTATAAATGTAAAGCTGGAGAAAAACTTAAATATATAGATGTGTGTTCTTTGTATCCATATGTTTGCAAACGAGGAAAATTTCCAGTTTTTCACCCTAAAATATATGTTGAACAGGATGCTTAATCTAAATTGAACTTAGAAAAGGTCGATGGTATCATTAAATGTAAAATTTTACCACCAACTGATTTACTATATCCAGTTCTTCCAATTAAACAAAATAATAACCTAATGTTTTCGTGAAGCAAAATTTGCAGCCAAGGAAAACATCTAGGAGAATTTTGTCAACATTCTGATGATCAAAGGATTTAATATCGACATGGGTAATAGATGAAGTTTTAAAAGCTATTGAAATGAACTATCAACTTCTGAACATTTATGAGGTTTATATTATAGTATAATATAATATAGAGCGATAAAAGATGATAAATTGAATAATGATGATGGTTTATTTACAGCCATGATGAATAAATTTATCAAAATAAAACAACAAGCTTCAGGTTGCCCTCTTGATTGCCTAAGTGAGAAAGACAAGGAAGGATATACATATAAAAAAATTGTTCAATATGAAAAAAATTAAATTAGAATATCATAAAATTGTTAACAATCCCGATTTAAGATCTTTTGCTAAAATAATTTTAAATTAATTTTTTAGGAAAATTTGAACAGAAACTGAAACAGCAACAAACTACCATTTTAAATCAAATCCTTCTACAAAGGTATGCCAAATTCTACCTATAAATGAAGAAAATATAGTGGTGAGTTGGCAATACAAAGATGAAGTTGAAACTTCTTTACCAACTGTTAACGTTAGCATAGCAGCTTTCACAACAACCCAAGCTCGTCTTAAATTTAAGTTAAAGTTTACAGTTATTTGGAAATAATAGAGTTTTATATTATGACACAGATTCTATCATTTATATATCTTGAAGAGACGAATTTGATCCCCAAACAGGGGAATTTGCGTAAGAAATGACAGATGAATTAGAGAACTTTGGTGCTGGAAGTTACATAACAGAGTTTGTCTGTGGAGGTCCTAAAAATTATGCATACGAAGTGTAGTGCACAAAAGATAGCAGCAGAAAATTTGTAGGCAAAGTAAAAGGAATTCGTTTAAGTTATCAGGCTTCACAAAAAATTAATTTTGATACGAGCTATATCAAAGAAGCGATTTTAAATCCTGCAGAAAACGAAAATATGCTGGTAATTTCAGATAATATTCGTAGAAATAAAGTACACGAAGAACTTACAGTTGGCGAACTAAAAAAATAGTGCCCTAAATCAGAAAAACGGAAATTTAATAAAGATGGTAGCTCTTTTCCATATGGATATAAACGACTGCAAAAAGAATATTAAAAAATAAAAACAACTAGAATTTGATATTATGTTAGTATTTCTATAAAACAAATAACTATAAATGCAAAGTGTGAATAAATACTTAATAACTTTACAATTATTTAAATAATGTCTTTTTTATTTATCCAAGTATTATGTGTGTCATCAAAATCTAGCCATTCAACAAAAACTCTATTTCCTTGCTTTTTCAGAATTTTTTCTACAAGGTAAGTATCTGGGTATTTTACAGGTGTAAGCTCAGCTTGACCTTGAAACCTCCAAAAATTGTCGTATCAGTATAGTCCGATAATTGATATGTAACAGGATAAGTATTATTGATTTTCTCAATCTTAATATTTACTTATTCTTACAAAATTTCCAACTTGATATTTATTTTTTTGAAAAATTTTAGGCTCAGTATATACATTTCTAAGTATATTTTTTTCGTTTTTCTTTGTAATTTTTTCAGGAGGAAGTTTTGTTGTGCTATGTTTTGTTGAATTATATTGCTTTATTAATGATTGTACAATAGGTAACCATTTATAGTTCCCGTTTAAACTAAATTTTTTCCACATAGAATTTTTTAATGTACGGTTAAATCGTTCAACTATTGATGCTTTTAATAGGCTAAATGTGTGATAATGATTGATTGGTTTTTCTTTCATATAATTTTGAAATTGTGGATTAAAAAATTCCGTGCCTAGATCAGAGTGAATATTTTTTGGTATAACTTTAGCTCTACTAACAATTGATTTTAACGCATTTAAAACATTTTCAGCATTTTTTGTTTTCACACGTTCAGCATAGGCATATTTGGAAAAAGCATCGATGACAGTCAACATATATTTATATCCATTATTAAATTTTCAATAAGGTAACATTTCGACTAAATCGATTTACCATGTGTCATTTAAACCTTTCAAAATTCAAGCATTTTCTTCTAAGAAATTTACGTCTTGCCTGTCTATGAATTTCTGTTACTATTTGGGATCTTGACATTTTATTTATATTAAACAATTATGTCAACTAATTTTAAAATGTTAAAGGTATGAAGATAATAGTTATTATATATAAAATAATAGACCAAAGCAGGATTTAAACTAACCATTTGCTTGAATCTATTTTGCTTTTATACTTTTCTACATGAGTATATAAGCGAGATTTTATTTGTAATTTAATTAATTTCCATGTTGACTTTTATGGAACAAAACTCTAAAATGCAAGCTAATTCTACAACATATCCATTTGCAGATACTGCCCGAGTAAATACTGAAAGCCAGATTCAGGATGATACAATTACATTAACTGTGGAGGATGAGGAGTTGGAACAAAGCATACAAAATAATTTTTTTGTAATAATTAATTACCAGCATACAAAATAATTTGTGCCGCCTCTCCAGATAGATGAATCAGAACATGAAACTGAAGAAGGAATTGAAGAGCAAATTGAAGAAGAAGAGGAAGAAGTTCAGTTTCCTCAAAGAGATGTAAATAATCAGCAGGGAGATCCTGATTATTTCAATGATTTAATAATCCTAAATAATTTTAATTAAATAATCTAATTAAAAATATTTCTCTATCAAAACATATAAATAAAAAATATAAATTATTATATCTCAGGCATTTGTCAATAAGTAAATAACTGCATTTTTGGTATATTGAGAAAAAGCTACTTTTGTGTTTTTTTCTAATTTTTCTTAATTTTTCTATTATTTTATTGATATTGTAATAATATTTTTGTTTTTAGTTATTAAAAAGATAATAATTATTGAGTTTAAAAAAGAAATAATATATTTTTAATAAACAGCATTATGATAGATAATAAAAAGGAAAAGATATTTTTTTGATCAGATTGAATGTAAATGAGAAAAAGTAATTAACTCCACTTATATACTTGTTGACAATTTTATTTTCTTTTTTCGCATTGAAAATATGAAATAGGAAAAACGATATAAGTTTAGTTATTATGTTATATACAAAACAAAAAATAATAAAATTCTGAAAAACTACAAATTTCTACGAATAAAATATGTAGGTATAATAACAAAAAAAAAAACGTGTTATAATAATGTACATAAAATGAATTTATTTTAAAAAATAATGTGTGAAATTAAGAATATTAAGTTATTAAATATTAAATTAATAAAAAAAAAAATATTATTAAAGAATAATATTATTAAAAAGTAGTTTCACATAATTATAATATCAAAAAAAAAAATTTATTATAAAATATCGTCATCTGGGCTATCTGAGCTATAATCATATAATGTATCTTCTGCACTTTCTGATTCTTTAAGTTCCCGATAAAATTGATGAAATATCGGAGGAATTAGGCTTAACATACCCATTATATCTTTCTTTTTTTCTTTAGTAATGGATAATAATCCTTGATTCAGTAATTGTAGTCGTGGTGCTTGTTGTGGTGCTTCCATATTTTTTTTCTTTAACATATTTGCCGTTTTAAAATTTTCTGCGTAATCAGTTTTATATGTTAACTTTCCAAAATCTTCCTTTTGATATTTAATAATTCTTATTTGATTCCATTGTACTGGTTCCTTAAGAGAATTAATTTCTGTTCTTTTAAAATATGTTTTAAATAAATTTGAAAAATTTAAAAAGTCTTCTGTTAACATATCTTTAACAATAAACGGATTTTTCTTTTTACAAGAACGAATTAGTTGCTTGTAATCATGAGGATGCCATATTCCAGAACTATTATTTTTTTTAGCCTTCTCAATCACTGCATGGTCATTATCACATTCTAAATGTGTATGGCCAGGCTCTAGAAACTTATGCTCTATAATTTTACCGTTTAATTCTTTTGAATAAAATAAAGCTTGAAACATTGCCCAGACAATTGAATTCCGATTTTGTCCTGGACATGTATCGGAATATATTATGACATGGCTTTTAAGGCTGCTTTCATACATATCAAAATATTTAAAAATACAGGATGCGATTTGATTTGCTCCTCTGCCACTTACACTTTCATCCCAAATAAAACATGTGGTTTTATTATTTGAGCAATTTTTTATTGTTAAATTAAAAGTAGAAAGACTACGTTTGTAATATGTAAGAGATGTTTGTAAAAATGGTGTAGGAAGAACCTGCTGCAAATCTAAACACAATACTGTGTTTCAATTACAGCTGGAAAAATGCTGTTAGGTTCTAGGTTTTCTTTATCACTATCCATTAGTTCTTGGCCACAAGGAATTTTATCTGGTTCGCTGGGCACATTTTTATCTACATTTTTTTCTCCATATAATGTTTGTGTATCCATTAGTTCTTGACCACAAGCTAGAAAATTTTGATTATAAGGAATTTCATGTAGCATATCTGGTTCACTATGTGTATTTTCTTGTAAAGTCTGTTCTCTATAATATAATATCTCTGTATCCATCAATTCCTGAGCTTCCAAGTTTTCACTCTCCAATTTTTTTCTGCTACAAGGTATTTCTAAAATGAAGATTAACGTTTAGTATTTATAAACATAAATAATTTTTGGTTTAATACTTAGTGAATCGTGTAAAACTTGTTTTTCTTTTCGTTCTCGTTTTATGTGACATAAAGAAATTTTACTGTTGGTTGTGCTTTTTTTCTCACTACTTTCTAAGAAATTTTCTAAAAAAGTTTCAAATTAAAAATACAATACTTATTTAAACATCTTAAAAGTTATTACCAGTATCTTCAATCTCGAAAGTAGGAATGCTATTTTCAACAATCTCACAATATTCTTCTTCATAATCACTTCCGAAAACTTCTCTTAAAAGTTGTGTATCCATATTTTTGTTTTGTAGTATCAAATTTAATAGTTATTTTAAAATATTTCCTTTCCGCTGTTATTTACTCAAATACTTTCTAATAACTGTTCAGGCGACAATATAACTAAATAAGTTTTAACAACTGCACAAAAATAAATCGGAAGAACTAAATAACTGTAATTATTTTCAGTATCTAAGTATTTATCATCGTTTAACGCATTTTTTGCCTGTGTTGAAAACTAAATAACTCAACTTATTTTGTTTACAATAAATTGCATCCGGTATCATATCGTAAATTGGAATAACCCAATAACTCTAATTATTTTTTGTGTATAAGTATTTAACTTGGCTTAACGGATGTTTTACCTGAGTTCAAAAATAAATAACTCAACTTATTTTGTTTACGACAATTGCATATTTATTCCAGAGTACAGAAAAAAAAAGTTAAAAAGATTATAACTAAACTTATATAATTTTTGTCATTTAACTAAAAATATTTTAAATCAATAAGTGAAGTTACAGATTTTTACTCACTTTTAATATTACATTTACGTATACTTATTTAGTTATTTGCAAAATTATTTTGTTAATAATAGTATTTTTTGAAAATTTTTTTTTGTCAATCGGTAGATTACGCATTATTAGATTGATTTTCATAAAAAAGTAAATTTGACCAAAAATTTTTTTTTTATATAATAATTATTGTACCCAGCCGGGAATCGAACCCGACACCTCTCATTCCCTTATGAATAAGAAGCGGTGCGTCAACCACTGCACCAATGGCTGGATGAGATTTATTTTATTTGTTTTTATGTATATAGGTACAAATATATCTTTACATTTAACTCAGCTTTTTTATTATAGATCATTATTGCGTGAAGAAACTCGTTCAAATTGAAAAAATTTTTTGCTTCTTCTCTGTTAATAGTTATAACTTGCCCGTTCGCCGATCTTAGCCCATAATGAAAAACTGTTCTATATCTTTGATCATCTGTTCTTCGAGTTTTTTGTTAAATTGGTAATAAAATTTATTCCATTCATGAAATTTTAAAGCAATTGTCTTTTTACCAATACGATGAAATATGCTTGAAACTTTAAGCGATTCGCAATCAAACCCAACAGAAATTTTTAATGTATGATTCTTATTGAGAAAATATGTATAACTTAGCAATAAATTTATGGTTTGACCTGGTTCCTCCATTGCTTCAAATTTACTAAAAATTGTTTATGTTGCTTTTTATTTATGCGATTTAGGAATACAGGTTTGTAACGAGTTATATTTTCCAAATACATGTTGAAATATATTTAGAATCAATTTGTCGTTCTATACATAATTCCCTTTATTAAAATTTTTTAAAAAGGCGTTCCTACTATAATTATAATCTACTATAATCGCAATATCTATACCACGTATAGACACAACAATATTGTCCACATACATCTGAATAGTTACTTTGTAATTGTTTCTCATTAAAAATTATATATTTGTCTTTTAAGTAACTCAAAATTTCTAATTTATCAGGTTTTCTACCAAAAGAATCCAAGTATTCAATACAACCATTCTTGGGAATATAAATAGCTAAGCAATGAGTTCCCGGTTCTTTTGCTTTATCAGTGTTTACAATTAAAAAAGTTTGTCTTTTAATTATTTTGGGGAGTTGATCTAAAGCAGAAACTCATTTGAAAAATTTACGTGTGTTCTTATTACATTTTAATACATTACTTATTTCTAAAGTGTTCAACAATCAGTGTTTGACAGAGCTCTTTATTTAATCTATCGTTATACACAGCTCCAAAAGAATAATTTTCAAAATCGTCATTTATAAAATCCCTAGTTGCAAATTTATACTTGAGCTCTTTTTGAAACTTTTTACAAGGTTTTTTAATACCAACTATACAAATATCTTTCGCAAATAAGGTACTATTATCATTACAACAAAATGTTACATCCAGAAGTGCACAAGACAATGGCATTTTGCCAAATATTCATATTTACTTTTATGTATCTGCTATTTATAGGTTTGTGAATATATTTCGATTTTTGTCAATTTGTAAGCTTGCATCAAATTGTCCATAAACAATAGCACCTAGTGTAGTTGTAAGTGGTTTTGATAGTCTTTCCTCAATTCTAACTGTACCTTGGTTCAGTAAACCTTGACATACTTCATTTCCAGATAAATCTGGAGTTAAATCAAAAGCTAGTATAAAAAATCCATTACTAAACATAGACTTTGTTATTTGATGACCTTTATCATTGTGGTAAATTTCAGTTCCTGAAAAAAGTGTACTGTATGCTCTTGTACAGGAATTAGGTATTTGAACACGATCTACGTTTAACACAAATTGTGAAATATCAAAATGTTTAAAATTGTATGGGTTTTTTTAACTTCTTAACGCACATTTTCTGTCATACAAAAAATGATTTTGCTTGGAAACTGTCCAATAAAAACATTATCAAGTGATATTGATGAGCTGTTCATTGGAATTGTAAAACTTTCTACTTCGACGCGTTTATAATTATATTTAGCAATTATATTAGCAAAAACAGGATTGTGTGCTAACAACACGCTTGGATTAACAGTAACATGCCTCATAAATAGCGTAGCTTCTATAATTTTTTAATTGTGATTCATCAGAATCGTCTGCAAAAAGATAAACTTCGTGATTTTCAAGTGTTAAAACTATACGAATGTCAACATTATTTATAAGTAGAGTAGGTTGATTAAACATACCTACGTGTAGTTTACCTATAAGTTCCACTATATTGCTGTTATGATACAATTTTTCCCGCTCTTTTGATCCATTATTATCAGATTTAGCTATATTTGCTTTATCTAAAATCCATCCTACACATTCTAAATGAGTTACAGCAGCATCTGTACCATAATTTAATAATAATTCAATAGTAGGTATGAAGGCACTTTGGCCAGACGGCCTTGACGTCATCACGTAATGTATGGCGCCAGTATTATAGAAGGTCAACTAGATAATGTAGAACAAGTAGATAGTGCAATGACCTAAACAGGTGTGTAGTATTCTTACCGGTTGCATGATTAGTTTCCGGAAAAAGCTTTTGTAAATAATACAAGTAAGTGCAATGATCTTCTTGTGATATTATATAGTAACATAGATTATTGTAAATAATAAGAATTTATTTTATTTTTTAATAAAAAGCTTTCACGGTCAACCAGTTATTTTAACGTAATATTAACACAAGAATGCAGTTGTTATTTATGAGATAAATAAAATGCAGATATTGACCTTGATATTGTATCTTAGTTTTAAAGTAATTTAAAAAAATGTATTTATTGACTAATTGTTATGTTTATTGCAGAAAATATTTTTAAAGAAAAAAATCAGGTGTTTGATATGAATTTATGTTAATGTTAATTGATTTATTATATTAACTACTTTGTATTTTGCAAATAAAAAAGTCAGTTATTGTTAAATTTTCTGCTACTTTGTATAATGTAAATTAAATTTTCTGTTATTGTACATACAAATTAGAACATTATAAAATCAAATAAATTTATTGTGTTAGAATTATAATTTTCATATTTTAATTGCTTTTATATTATGCCTATGGTAAATAAAAGAAGTAAATTAATTAATATAGAAATCGTGATTTTAAAAATATGTCATATAAGATTTATGCAAAAGAAATTGGAATGCGGAATTATTATATATTGCGGATAGGATCGGGTGTAATGAAATTACTCCTCCGTTTGTAACACCTCGAAATAAGAGAGCTAGATATACCATCAAAATATTAAATAATTTTATTAAAATAAAAATAAAAATAATTTTATTTTTAATAACTTTTTTTTGTAGCCCCACCCGTTACAGAGCAACAGCTCCCCAAAGGTTCAAAAAAGCTCTATATTTAAATTGTTATAGCACAAGTTGTATAAGGTATATCTTCATTTTGAAAACGGCAAACGATTACTGCTTTTATTAGCTTCAAAAGTATATATACAATAAATATATAGTTGTGGCATACGGTGTCTTAATTTACCGCTATGCGAAACTAACATTTTGCAAAATCGTTTAACCCTTCTATTTTATAAACGGTTTAAGTTAGAAACTTGAAATTTGGACAAAAGTTAGATCTTTGTAAATAAGTATGAGTCATTTCAGAATTTTTTTTGTATCACCTCTCGTTTAGGAGCTGTAAGGAGTCAAAAACTGAAAATTTCCTATTTTAAACACCTGTAACTTAAACACCTGCTAAAATTTTTTTGAATTAATACACAAAAATTAAAGCTTCAACATTATACTCTTATTTCTCTTAACAACTTTTTTTAATAATATAGGGTTACTTTATAATTGACGAAAGTGTTACTTGATTTTTTCAAATTTTCTAACAAATTTCTTTAACGAATTTTTTGCATTTTGTTTTACTCGATAATTTGAAATTTTTGAAGATATAATGCGTAGTACAAAAAGATGTAAATAAATAAACAACGTAACGGTTGTTTGAAGAATTTTTATTTATATGATATTGATATCCATACATATCGTATATGTCACTGATGAATGAATGATAAGAGTATAGATGTATATTATATAGCGCCGTATTTACATACATACATATATGTATTTTTATGTACATATAAGAAATTATTCAATGAATGGAAATATTTTTAAAGAAATATTGCAATGTATGGCGATATACTTATAACAATATAAACATACTATGTACGCATTAATATAATATAATATTTAAAATTATATTTACTATTTTGTACTTAGTAAATTTAATATACATTTACCGCTTAGTATTAAATGGTACTATAGAATATTTGAAAAAGTTTTGGATTGATAATCGTTATGTGGAAGGTTAAAATCTGCTTTTGAAGAATGTATAAACTTATAGTTTGAATATATGTACAACCCATACTTATAGAAATTATAAAATTCACCCAAATTATTTTAAAATACTAAAATATTAAAAAAATAATATTGTAAGCAGAGTGACAGGCTGTGAACATACTAACGGTTCGTACGGGTATCTAAGAGTTGACAAAGGCAACTGTATTCTTCCTCGTTTTTAATATATTATATACTTACCTTTTTATATGCAAACTATACAGGTGTGCTAAAATGATGAAAAATTTATTACATTTAATTGTTAACTAATGCAAATTAAAATAAGCTTATATTATTTTAAAATACATACTTTGTATAATGTAAATGAAACAAGTTAAGTAAGTTTTATACAATGTCATTTTTATTAATCTTATAATTAATAATTATAATTTTCAAATAATATATTTGGAGATGTATTTTAATACGTTTTATTCTATTTGACGCCTTTTAAACCGATACAGTAATGAATTGTAGTCTTCAAGAAATTTTCTTTTTTCTGCCATTGGTCGATAAAGTTTTGTTTCAGGAACACTAATTACTTCATGATTCTGAGTACGGCGTATTTTATTTGATAAAATATGTATTGGTTCCACTTCATTATAATTCAACACAGCATTTTTGATTGACTTTTGCGATGCTGAATAATTAAGTGATATTCCCTTTACTTTACATACAATTTTTTCTGTATTATCTCTAGTAGAATGTACTTTAAAAGCATAATTTTTTGGACCACCACTTACAAATTCTGATATGTAACTTTTAATTCCATAGCAGTCTAACTCATCGGTCATGTCTCCGATAGTATAAGATATTATGTCATAGTATAACACTCTGTTGCTTAAACGTTCTAGATAATTATATAATTTCAAGCGAGCCTGAGTTGTTGTATATGCCGCGATACAAACGTTTGCAGTAGAAAGGCTATCTGTCGCTCCTTCCTTATATTGTCAGCTCAAAATGAGATTTTCTTCGTTAACGGGCAATATATGACATATTTCTAAAGCTGGATTCGTAAGCTTAGTATATAACTCTGAGGGCTCATTTATAATTTTGGTTTTTTGTTGATTTTCTCTCTGGCCAAATTTACCCCAAAAAGAAATCAACATGAATTTTGCGAAGGATCTTAAACCATCATTTTTAATAATTTTAGAAAATTCTAATTGAATGTTTTCATTTTGGAAGAAATATTCTATATATTTATTTTTGTCTGCTTCTGTAATATATTTAGAAGGCCACCCTGATGCCTCCGTCTTCATTTTTAAAAATTTGTCCATCATCTTAGTGAATAAACCATCATAATTGGTTAGTTTGTTATATTGAAAAACATTGTGTTCCCATATTTCATAAATTTCCAGTATTACGTAGTTTTTCTCTAGGGCTTTTAAAACTGCCTCTATAACCCATGTTCCGATTAAAGCTCGTTCTTCATTAAAGTGTGTACAAAAATCATTTTGGCTTTTTTCTTCTCCGCATTTGTGACACAAAGAAAACATTAACTTGTTGTTTTGTTTAATTGGTAATACTGGATGTAATAGTTCTTCAGGTGGAAGTATTTTACATTTAATGAGACCGTTCATATTTTCTAATTTTTGTTTGATACATTTAGAATTATCCACGTAAATTTTTGGGTGGCCTATGGGAAATTTTCCATATTTACATACATATGGATACAACGAGCATACATCAATATATTTAATTTTTTCTGCCTCATTGCATTTGTAATATTGATACACATTTCCAGTACGACCTCTATAAAAAGAATATATGGGATTTAGAGGAGCATTGTGTATTGGATGATTTTTTAAATGTGAAAGTTCTTCTCCTAACAAGTGAAATTTGGACAAAAGTTAGATCTTTGTAAATAAGTATGAGTCATTTCAGAATTTTTTTTGTATCACCTCTCGTTTAGGAGCTGTAAGGAGTCAAAAACTGAAAATTTCCTATTTTAAACACCTGTAACTTAAACACCTGCTAAAATTTTTTTGAATTAATACACAAAAATTAAAGCTTCAACATTATACTCTTATTTCTCTTAACAACTTTTTTTAATAATATAGGGTTACTTTATAATTGACGAAAGTGTTACTTGATTTTTTCAAATTTTCTAACAAATTTCTTTAACGAATTTTTTGCATTTTGTTTTACTCGATAATTTGAAATTTTTGAAGATATAATGCGTAGTACAAAAAGATGTAAATAAATAAACAACGTAACGGTTGTTTGAAGAATTTTTATTTATATGATATTGATATCCATACATATCGTATATGTCACTGATGAATGAATGATAAGAGTATAGATGTATATTATATAGCGCCGTATTTACATACATACATATATGTATTTTTATGTACATATAAGAAATTATTCAATGAATGGAAATATTTTTAAAGAAATATTGCAATGTATGGCGATATACTTATAACAATATAAACATACTATGTACGCATTAATATAATATAATATTTAAAATTATATTTACTATTTTGTACTTAGTAAATTTAATATACATTTACCGCTTAGTATTAAATGGTACTATAGAATATTTGAAAAAGTTTTGGATTGATAATCGTTATGTGGAAGGTTAAAATCTGCTTTTGAAGAATGTATAAACTTATAGTTTGAATATATGTACAACCCATACTTATAGAAATTATAAAATTCACCCAAATTATTTTAAAATACTAAAATATTAAAAAAATAATATTGTAAGCAGAGTGACAGGCTGTGAACATACTAACGGTTCGTACGGGTATCTAAGAGTTGACAAAGGCAACTGTATTCTTCCTCGTTTTTAATATATTATATACTTACCTTTTTATATGCAAACTATACAGGTGTGCTAAAATGATGAAAAATTTATTACATTTAATTGTTAACTAATGCAAATTAAAATAAGCTTATATTATTTTAAAATACATACTTTGTATAATGTAAATGAAACAAGTTAAGTAAGTTTTATACAATGTCATTTTTATTAATCTTATAATTAATAATTATAATTTTCAAATAATATATTTGGAGATGTATTTTAATACGTTTTATTCTATTTGACGCCTTTTAAACCGATACAGTAATGAATTGTAGTCTTCAAGAAATTTTCTTTTTTCTGCCATTGGTCGATAAAGTTTTGTTTCAGGAACACTAATTACTTCATGATTCTGAGTACGGCGTATTTTATTTGATAAAATATGTATTGGTTCCACTTCATTATAATTCAACACAGCATTTTTGATTGACTTTTGCGATGCTGAATAATTAAGTGATATTCCCTTTACTTTACATACAATTTTTTCTGTATTATCTCTAGTAGAATGTACTTTAAAAGCATAATTTTTTGGACCACCACTTACAAATTCTGATATGTAACTTTTAATTCCATAGCAGTCTAACTCATCGGTCATGTCTCCGATAGTATAAGATATTATGTCATAGTATAACACTCTGTTGCTTAAACGTTCTAGATAATTATATAATTTCAAGCGAGCCTGAGTTGTTGTATATGCCGCGATACAAACGTTTGCAGTAGAAAGGCTATCTGTCGCTCCTTCCTTATATTGTCAGCTCAAAATGAGATTTTCTTCGTTAACGGGCAATATATGACATATTTCTAAAGCTGGATTCGTAAGCTTAGTATATAACTCTGAGGGCTCATTTATAATTTTGGTTTTTTGTTGATTTTCTCTCTGGCCAAATTTACCCCAAAAAGAAATCAACATGAATTTTGCGAAGGATCTTAAACCATCATTTTTAATAATTTTAGAAAATTCTAATTGAATGTTTTCATTTTGGAAGAAATATTCTATATATTTATTTTTGTCTGCTTCTGTAATATATTTAGAAGGCCACCCTGATGCCTCCGTCTTCATTTTTAAAAATTTGTCCATCATCTTAGTGAATAAACCATCATAATTGGTTAGTTTGTTATATTGAAAAACATTGTGTTCCCATATTTCATAAATTTCCAGTATTACGTAGTTTTTCTCTAGGGCTTTTAAAACTGCCTCTATAACCCATGTTCCGATTAAAGCTCGTTCTTCATTAAAGTGTGTACAAAAATCATTTTGGCTTTTTTCTTCTCCGCATTTGTGACACAAAGAAAACATTAACTTGTTGTTTTGTTTAATTGGTAATACTGGATGTAATAGTTCTTCAGGTGGAAGTATTTTACATTTAATGAGACCGTTCATATTTTCTAATTTTTGTTTGATACATTTAGAATTATCCACGTAAATTTTTGGGTGGCCTATGGGAAATTTTCCATATTTACATACATATGGATACAACGAGCATACATCAATATATTTAATTTTTTCTGCCTCATTGCATTTGTAATATTGATACACATTTCCAGTACGACCTCTATAAAAAGAATATATGGGATTTAGAGGAGCATTGTGTATTGGATGATTTTTTAAATGTGAAAGTTCTTCTCCTAACAAGTGCTTTTTAAATTCACAACTCCACATTTCAATTACTTCATATCTATGGGACAGAAGAAAATTTATATTATATGAAAGCAGTTTTAATTTTATATTATTAAAATATGAAATAAAATATTGTAATACATACTATAATTTTCTTAATCTTTCAGATTTTTCTATTGTTCTTTCATATCGTCTGTTTAACGTATCATTCGGATCGTCATGCAATGGGCTGTCTCTTTCATGTTGTAAACATACAGGATGACCATGAAAATAGCACCCATGGAATTCAAAAATTTGACGGGTTTCAGGGCAATAACCATCAACTTTTGTTCCTGAAATAATAGCTTCCTTTTCTTTAGCTGCATTTCTGATATTAATATAACTTTTTTCTTTTTCATAAATCAACCATTGTATAGCTATTTTTGACTGATTATTTGTCAATCTATATCCATTTTTAGGTATAAGACCTATTGTATTTGGTTGTACAAATTTTCTTCGATATACTAGATTGCATGCTGAAACTATTGTGGCAGCCTCTAAAAATGGTTCCACGTCACATTCTTCGAGAAAGATTTTTCTAAATTTTAAGCATGCCTGTGTTAATATATTTACATCACTTAAGCAGTACTCAACAATATCTTTCTGCATGTTAAATTCTTCATTTTTATGTTCCACATACCATTTAATAAATTGATTGATATTTGTCTGGTATATGCTGTCTTTACTGTGCTGCAAATGGATGCTTCCTTCCGTGAATTGGAAGCTTTATGGTTATTAAAACAATTCATTATCATACATATTCTGAAATTAAAGCCTCCATAGTAGAACGTTTTAACCGTACTTTAAAAATTCAATGTGGAAGCAGTTTAGTTTTCAGGATAATTGTAAGTGGATATCTATTTTACCCTCACTTATTGAGAAATACAACTCAACATATCATCCTACAATTAAACTTTAACCTAAAAAAGTTACAAAAGCAAACGAGAAATATATTTTGAAGAACATTTACATGAAATTTTATCAGAAAGCAAAATACAAAGTTGGAGATTATGTACGCATAAGTAAATACAAAGGAAACTTTGCAAAAGGTTATCAACCAAACTGGTCAACAGAAATATTTACAATTAAAGAAGTAAAACGCACAGACCCAATTACTTACAACTTACTAGATTATACAAAATCACCGATTTTAGGTTCTTTTTACGAGCCTGAATTTACTCGAGTCAAAAATCCTGACACTTTTCTTGTTGAAAAAATATTGAAAAAAAAAGGAAATCAGGTTTTTGTTAAATGGTTAGGTTTTGATAAAGGTCACAATTCTTGGATAAATAAAAACGATATTATACTTTTTTATTTTTTTATTTTTTATTTTTTTATTTTTTTTGCACATTTATAGTTACCCATAACACACCTCAAATTTGCAATACACAAAGTAATTTACAAGAATATAATAAAACTTGTAAAAATACCAATAGCTGACGTTTTTTTATTCGCAAAATACAAAGTAGTTAACATAATAAATCAATTAACATTAACAAAAATTCATATCAAACACCTGGATTTTTTCTTTAAAAATTTTTTCTGCAATAAACATAACAATTAATCAATAAATACATTTTCCTAAATTACTTTAAAACTAAGATACAATATCAAGGTCAATATCTGCATTTTATTTATCTCATAAATAACAACTGCATTCTTGTGTTAATATTACGTTAAAATAACTGGTTGACCGTGAAAGCTTTTTATTAAAAAATAAAATGAATTCTTATTATTTACAATAATCTATTTTACTATATACTATCACAACAAGATCATTGCACTTACTTGTATTATTTACAAATCTTTTTCCGGAAACTAATCATGCAACCGGTAAAAATTCTACACGCCTGTTTAGGTCATTGCACTATCTACTTGTTCTACATTATCTAGTTGACCTTCTATAACACTGGCGCCATACATTTCCTGATGACGTCAAGGCCGTCTGGCCAAAGTGCTTTTATACCTACTTTCAAAATAAGCTCTACAGTGATAATTCATCAGATGGTGTTATATTTTTGCCATTTAATTGAACATTACATTGTTTTATTAAAGAATGTAAAATGTTATTAACTGCACTTGGTTGTATTATTGTTTTTCCATCAGCAGTTTTATCATTATTAAAATGTGTTCCAACTTTGTTTAAGATCTGTATTTTTAATCTCAAATATGTAAAAGACAAATCTCTATATCTATCGCCATGACCCTGTGAAACAAATGCAATAGTTGGGGGGTTGTCTAAAGAAGCAATAGGATTGTAGGAAACTTCTTCAGAACGCAAAATGCTAGACTACATGGGATGAATTTTAAAAATATCCAACTCAGATTACGTACACTCAATCATAATTAATTAAAAATATCTTTTTGTTTCTTTTTCTTATTACCTTTGCGTCGTTTTGACGTAAAATAATTTGAATTTTTAATGAATGGTTTTTTTATAGCTTTTCGTTTTCTTACGGAACGGAGAACTATACATTTCATTCAGTTTTCGTACGGCATCACGTCGTACATTTTTAACAATCTCTTTACTACGATCTTGCATAACTACTTTTACATCAGATGCAATATCAGATAAAGCATTGATACCAGAGTTAATAACATCTTTTTTCGAAATATCAACGCCGGAAGTAAATAATGGTTTCAAATATCTAAAAAGTTCCCCAAATAAGCTTCCCAATCCACGACCTCTTTGAAAAGATACGGGTGAATGTGTAATAAAGGGCCGATATCATCAAGTCCTCTACCAGATTGAATTAAATAATACTTATAGTAAACTCTATCCACAATGAATAAAATAAAATAATATATAGTTTTGTGAAATCGCTTTTATTTATCCATTTTTAAAATGTAATACAATTTTTGTTGGAATTTAACTATTGGAAAAGTTTATATTGTATCCATATTTATCACATAAAAGTAATAAAATGCTATTAAATCATTTCTCCACATTGAGTTTTGAAAGCTTCTATTACATGTGATTTATATTTTTTAAAATCTGTAACTTTCGAAGATACTTTATAGAAACATGTTATCAAAAGTCCTTCCAGTGTATAAGCGTAATTTGCTCTTGTTATTATCTTATTTATATTTATTTTAGGCCTAGTAACACATATTGTAGTGTAACTTATATTTTTAGGCATCTCCTCAGTTTTTGCTGATTTTGTATAATGAACTTCATTGTTTATTAAAAATTCCCCAAATCAACTGTCGTTCAACTTCTTTTTTTGTAAAGCTATTAGTAGTCGTATATTTTGAATTAGTGTTCGTAGTAGAAAAACTTTCCAGCCGCATATCATTTATTATACCCTACACCTAAAGTATAGGGTATATTAACTTTGGTATGGTGTTTGTAACCACCTAAAGGAAGCGAGTTAGATATGGACATGTATATATATTCTGAATCAGGATCACCTCCTGAGTCGATTTAACAATGTCCGTCCGTCCGTCCGTTCGCACGATAACTCAAAAACTAATAAAGCTATCTTGATGAAATTTATATAGTAGGTTACTAATTACGAAAGGAAGGCTAAGTTCGAATCTGGACAAAATCGGTCCATGGGTTCGGATTCTGGAAGCTTCCGAATGATTTCGGAGCAAACAAGATTATCTCCAAAACCCTAACAAAGATAGAACCTTTAAATTCGGCAGAATGGTGTTCTTTCATGTTTGATTTAGGTCTCTAAAATTGGAGAGGATTTGGTCCATGGGTTTTAATTTTGGAAGCTTCCGAACGAGCCCCAGAGCAAATGAGATTATTCCCAAAAATAACAAAGACATAACCTTTTAATTTGGCAGAATGGTGTTCCTTCATGTTTGATTTAGGTTTCTGAGATTTGAGAGGATTTGGTCCATGGGTTCGGATTTTGGAAGCTTCCGAACGAGCCCCAGAGCAAACGAGATTATCTCCAAAATCAACAAAGATAGAACCTTTAAATTTTGTACAATGATGTGCCTTCCCGTTCGATTTATGTATAAGGTGTTCCTTCATGTTTGATTTAGGTTTCTGAAATTTGAGAGGATTTGGTTCATGGGTTCGGATTTTGGAAGCTTCCGAACGAGCCCCAGAGCAAATGAGATTATTCCAAAACCAACTAAGATATAACCTTTAAATTCGGCAGAATGGTGTTCTTTCATGTTTGATTTAGGTTTCTGAAATTTGAGAGGATTTGGTCCATGGGTTTGGATTTTGGAAGCTTCTGAACGAGCCCCAGAGCAAACGAGATTATCTCCAAAATCAACAAAGATAGAACCTTTAAATTTTGTACAATGATGTGCCTTCCCGTTCGATTTATGTATATGGTGTTCCTTCATGTTTGATTTAGGTTTCTGAAATTTGAGAGGATTTGGTTCATGGGTTCGGATTTTGGAAGCTTCCGAACGAGCCCCAGAGCAAATCATATTATTCCCAAAAACAACAAAGACATAACCTTTAAATTTGGCAGAATGGTGTTCTTTCATGTTTGATTTAGGTTTCTGAAATTTGAGAGGATGTGGTCCATGGGTTTGGATTTTGGAAACTTCCGCACGAGCCCCAGAGCAAACGAGTATATCTCCACAACCAACAAAAGTAGAACCTTTAAATTTAGTACAATGGTGTTCTGGCATGTTTTGGCTGGTGTTCTGGCTGAGATGGATTCGATGAATAGGAGTGGCAATTCGGGTACCTGACAAACACCTCCCAAAGACTAACAATCTTCGAAATTAATAAAGATAGAAACTTAAAATTTTTTACAAAGGTTTCAAGCATTTCCCAAGAGGATGCTTCTCTTACGTTCCTGAAATTCGAGTTGAATAAGACAGAAAAGGGAAGAAGTTCAAGCAGCTGTCAAAAAACTTATGGATTTTTAATTTAATTCAAATTATTCAGGTGTAGGGTATTAATAAGTCGGTTGCATCGACTTACTATTACATTTACTTGTTTTTCTATGTATGGAATATATGATGTTCCAACTCGTATCATATCTTTCTGCATACCTTTAATAAATATTTGAGTACTTTTTTCCAATTCTTCACCATACACATTTGGAACGAAATCATTAAAATACATTTCTGAAATACCGACTTTCCACCTTGAATCGATGATATGGTAAAATCTTTTGACATAGTAAATAACAAGTTAAGTAATCTGAGCAAAAAAAAATTTTAATATAGAGTCAGGTAATAGTAAAAATTATAATAGAGTCAGTAAAAATTATAATAGAGTCAGGTAATAGTAAAAATACAAAAATAAGAAACAAGAATTTAGATAAATAAACAAGAAGTTTATAAATAAACAATTAGTTGAAATAGTCGAGATTAATAATAATAATAGTAAAAATAGTAAGAATAAGAAGAAGAATAAATAAACAAGAAGGTAAACAATTAGTTGAAATAGTCGAGATTATGAATAATAATAGTAAAAATAGTAAGAATAAGAAGAAGAATAATAAAAATAATATAAATAACAATAATAATTATAATAATAATAATAATTATAATAATAATAATAGTAATAATAATAATAGACAAAAAAATAATAAAATTTCAAATATATTTCTAAATAATAAAAAAACGAGTATTTTAAAACACTCTTTACTCAGTTAAACTAAACTACAAACATTAGCTAACCTTAACACAATCCAATTAAATTTTACAGTAAATCTTATTCAATCACTACCAAAAAAAATCCATTTGCACACAACACAACACTTCTCCGTTTAACTATAGTGCAAGAACAGATTGTAGCTATTCTAGTGTTTTAAAAAATGATACAATAACATCTAACCATCAAAAAAACACTACTAGTCAATCAGAAACAATTAATACTAATAACACTACAACCAATGTTAGTCATATTCCTTCATTACTTGAAATACAAATTTCGAATCCCACACATAACACTAGTACTACACTTATACCTCCTAATACTATCTTGAGTAGTAAAGCTAATACTATTAAAGACAGTACAGTTCTAAATAAAGAGTATGACAATTTCTCAAAAGGTGAAATTCTCAATCCAGATGCAACTACATTTAACAATTCTAATAAAAGAGATACGCAGAGTTCGAATTTTACTATATCGGATGCTCATCAATCTTCGCGTCAAAGTGTGCCACAAACTGATTCATTCGTAAGACCCCTAGTGCCACCAATAGTTAGAATGACACAAAATTCTATAAAAGATAAAGGACTAACTTATGCCCTCTCAAGACTAACAGATGATAGAATCTATAATCTTATGGGGCTATATCTCTCTTATCTACATTATGACTCCTATAATTGTGTAATAAAACTAAAACTACTGTGTTGGTGCAACTACATAACGAGGGCTTACCTATGAATCATAAGGATTTTCTACATCTTTTTACTAAATTCTATGAATCTATTGGTATGTTCGTAAAAAATATGCAAGAAGACCTTAAAGCTTTTCGTAGTTACTGTAATAGTAGCTACTATAACCATCTTCAAATTTCAAAAGATAATTACAATAAGTTTTTCTTGGTAAAAAATAATAATAATTTAATAAAAATATCAACACAAAAGTATAAGAAGTTGCCAAGTAATCTATCATTTTATTATCAAAATGTAAGAGGATTAAGCACAAAAACAACACATATCTTTAAAAACTCTAAAGTGTTTAATTCAGATATATTTATACTTACAGAAACTTGGTTATGTCCATCTATTAACTCATTGGAATTATTTGACAACTCCTACTTAGTTTATAGGAAAGATAGATATCAAACCGATATTGATATCATAAATAATTCAGTGGTTCCTAAAAGAGGTGGTGTTATTATTCTTATTTCTATTAAGAATAGTTTTAACTCTTCGGAGGTAGAATTACCTCAAATATGAAATTGTGACGTTGTAGCAATCACAATAGATTTAAAAGTTTCAAATCTATATATTCTATGTTGCTATATACCTCCTAATAGTAGTTTAAATGTATACTAAGAGTTTTCTGATGTTGTTGACATTTTAAATAGTAAACTCCTAGTAAATGACGAACTTATAGTTTGGGGCAATTTTAATCTTTCTAATCTTAATTAGATGCTTCATGACGAAGAATGTTTTTACATTCCAATAAATATTAACTCAAACATTGAATCTTTGGTCATTGATAGTCTTTTGGCAAACGCACTACAACAAGTTTCTTGTACTAAAAACTCATCTAATTAACAATTGGATCTCTTATCCGATTGGGTAAATGCAACAAATATTATGACTTCAATGCCAATTACGAAAATTAACAATCACCATCCACCATTTAGTTTCTTTTATCATTTTAACAGTTTACAAAAATCTTCAGAAAATGCTACATATTCATTTAATTTCATTCTCAATGATTAATAATTACTTTCTTTCAATTGATTCTGATTCACGAAAAACACGATTATTCGTATTAAACACGAATAACTTAAATAACGCTATAGATATATTCTCTGAAGTTGTGTATCGGGGATTTAACATGTTTGTACCCAAAAAACGTAATAGAACAGTCCTCCATTGTATGATATTGAACTTAAAAAACTAAGAAATAAAAAGAATAAAGCATGGAATATTTATTTACAAAATAGAGATGAAACTTCTCATTTAAATTTCGTAAATTTGTATAATGCTTTTCAATCTTTACTGAATTTTAAATATAATATTTACGTAAGTAAAATAGCTTCTGAAATGCGGACGGACTCTAAACCTATTTGGCGATTAGTTAACTCTAAAAGAAAAACAAATCAATATCCAAATTATATGTCGTATAAAAATATATATACCAAACATCTAATGATTCAAATGAAATATCTATCAATATTTTACAGAATTTTTTGAAAGTAATTATTCTTCTTCTACCTTTTCAGTTGAAGAAGATAACTTCAATAATTTTGAAAACTTACCCGTTATACCGCTTGAATCACTATGGGTCACCAACCAAAATTCAAACTTATTTAAATAAACTTTATAACAATACACCGCCAGGTCCGGATGACCTGCCTGAAATTATATTAAAAAATTGTGCGGAATAGGGAAGATAACCCTATTTCTTTTCTATTTAATAAATCCTTAACTTCTGGTGTGTTCCCAAATTTATGGAAAAAGTCCTTTATAAGACCAGTTCATAAAAATGATTCTCAAACTATTGAGTTTACCAAAAGTGTTTGAACTTATGGAAACGATCTATAATTACTGCTCTACGCTTATAGTTAATGATCAACATGGTTTTGTAAAAAAGAGATCAACTGTAACTAATCTTGTAGAATCAGCCTCAACTCTTTTGAAAACAATGGAAGCTGGTAAGCAAACCGATGTGGTTTACACTGACCTTAGTAAGGCTTTTGATCTTCTCCCACATATTGTGATTCTTTTCAAACTTAAAAATATTTCCATATTTTTTAATTAAGTGGATTGACTCTTACCTTAGTATTAGAAGCTACAGTGTTCTTTTCAGAACAGTATTTTCAGCATCAATTTTTGCTAACTCTGGAGTTCCACAAGGAAGTCACTTGGACCATTGTTGTTCATTTTTTCTATAAACAATGTAACTAAAATTATTCAGAACAGTAATATAAAAGTTTACGGAGATAATATGAAAATTTTTAAAAAAGTTCGCTCAGAAAATGATTCACCTTCTCTTCAGAAAGATTTAAACAATTTTTTGAAGTGGTGCAAATATAATGGCTTAATCTTAAACGTTGATAAATGTGCTAAACACATTTAAACACATTAATAAGATCATTAACAGAGCAAACTCAACGCTTGGTTTTATAAAGATATGGTCTAAGGAAATGAATGATCCTTATGTTACTAAATCATTATTTACAACATTAGTAAGACCTATTCTTGAATATGCTAACAAAGTCTGGTGCCCATTTTATCGCCAACACATTGATAGAAAGTATACAAAAAAATGTTCTTAGGTTTGCTTTAAAAAGTCTAAATTGGAATAATCATGTAATACTGCCTCCATATTTTGACCGTCTTAAACTACTTAATATGCATACTTTAGAAGGTAGGAGAACTGTGTTGGGTATTATTTGTACAACCCAAGTACTTAATAAACACATTGATTCATACTACATTGATAACCTATTAAGAATTACAATTAATACAAGAACACGATTCAGGCAAGACATTTCATAGGACTAATTATGGGAAATATGAGCCTATTAACAGCATATTATTGAACATAAATCAATACAAGACAACAATAAATTTTCTATGAGTAATGAGTAAAGATGTTGTAAAGAAATCTTTATTTAGAGTAATTTCTTAATTATATTGTGTAATTTTTATTTTAATGTGTAATTTTTTAAGGTTCTGCACATCAAAAACTAAAGTCAGCACTATGCCAGAAGCAGATGTTCCATCAGACCATAACCTTCTAGTCGCAAAATTGAAAACCAAGTTAGCAAGAGCTCGAAAACCAAATCGAAAGAAAACTATAGATCTTGATAAACTGAAAAACGAGTCTATTAAAGCCAGCATTGCATTAGAAATTAATAATAAACTTTGTACTATGAACTGTAATAATAGTTTGGAAGGCGTTGAGTTATGGCAACAAACAAAAGATATTTTAAATAGCGTCACTAATAATAAAATTGGTTCCAAAAGTTTTATTGCTAAGCGAAAGTGGATGACAGAGGAGATATTGGAATTAATGAGCGAGAGGCGGAAATTTAAAAAAAATAGATATCTTAAGATACAAAGAACTTCATAAAGTAATTAAGGCAAAAATTAAGAACGCAAAAAACGAATGGCTTACTCAACAGTGCGAAGAATTGGAAAGATTGCACAGGATACACGATGACTTTAATTTACATAAGAAGATTAAAGACTGTATTATCAGGTGTCCATCGCAAAGTCAATCATTTTGCTTTGGTAAATGAGGAAAGCGAAATAGTGACTGATCCCCAGATAAAGAAAACAATATGGGAAAACTATATTCGAGAGTTGTTCTCTGATAATGAAAGATCTCCAATTCAAGAAAATATAACAAATCAAGAATTAACAGGTCCACCAATTACCAAAGCTGAAATCCAATACGCGGTTAGAAATTCAAAAAAACAATAACGCTGTTGGCCCTGATGAAGTTCCATGCGAAATAGTGAAACTAATCGATGAACAAAATATTGAAATTTTCGAGCGGATATTTAATCAAATATATGACACAGGTATCTACCCTCTAGATTGGCTTAAATCCACCTTTATAACCTTACCGAAGAAGTGTAATGCCAGAACTTGCAATGAATACAGAATAATTAGTTTGATGGGCCACACATTGAAAATTTTTCTTAACATATTACACAATCAACTGTACAAAAAGGTAGAACTACATATGGGTAACACACAATTTGGCTTCAGAAATGGTATGGGTACTAGAGAAGCTCTTTTTTCCATTCAAGTTCTGGTACAAAATTACAGAGACGTACAGAAAGATGTTTTTCTATGTTTCATTGATTACGAAAAAGCTTTTGACAAAGTGCAACATAACAAATTGATCGATATACTAAAACTTTTAAACATAGATGAAAAGGATATTAAGTGTATACAGAATCTATATTGGCACCAAACTTCTGAAATTCGCATGGGTAATATTATAACGAACGAAATTGAAATCCAGAGAGGAGTTCGGCAGGGCTGCATATAGTCACCATTGCTCTTCAATTGCTATTCAGAATTTATTTTTCGGGAAGCAATCAGTAATAAGGAAGAAGGTATAAAAGTTAATGGCATCACTATCAACAACATAAGATACGCCAACGATACAACTCTTCTATCGGATAATATACAAGATCTTCAGTTATTGCTGCAAAAAGTCAATCACAATAGTAAATTATTTGGCCTTAATATGAATACAAGTAAAACCAAGTTCATGATTGTAAGCAGAAGAAATGAGCGAGTCACCCGTTAGATACGTTGAGCGAGTCACCCGTTTCAAATATCTAGGATATTGGTTAGATGAAAAATGGAGAACCTCATCTGAGATCAAATGTAGAATAGAAATGGGCCCACGTGAGGCCTTCTGCAGATATAAAAAAATTTTGTGCAATAGAGAATTTGATCTCAGTCTAAGATTAAGACTCGTAAAATGTTACGTCTGGTCAGTTCTTTCGTATGGCATGGAGACTTGGACGTTGAAGATAGAAGATATGAATAAGATCGAGGCGTTTTAAATGTGGACCTTTAGACGAATTTTAAAAATATCGTGGGTCGATAGAGTGAGTAATACCGAAGTTCTGCACAGATTACAAACTGAACGCGTGCTATTACAAAATATTAAGCGTCGTAAATCTGCATACCTTGGACACATCATGCGGAACAATAAATATGAAATCCTACAACTTATAACCTAAGGAAAAATTGAAGGCAGACGTGGTGAAGGTAGAAAAGAAATATCTTGGCTTCGTAATATCAGAAAATGGACAGGGTTGAGAACAATCGTCGAACTATTACAAACAGCATCCAACAGATAAGAATACAACAACATTATCATAAATTTGCAGTGATGTCCAAATGTGATTCGCCAACATCCAAGAGGATTGGCAGCTAAAGAAGAAGAAGTATAATTTTTCTGTTTTTATGTTTTTAATTTAATTGTAAAATTTGTTTAAATAAATTTAGTTAACTTTAGGTTAAGGATTATATTGTATTACTTTTTATATTATAATATTGTAAATTTTTATATTGTACAAATTCTAAAATTGCAAACACTTGAACTAAGTAAGAAATAAATAAATAAATCATCATTAAAATCTGGAATTGTGTTACTATATTCCACATCTTTAATATATTTTGGAACGGAATTTTTGTCTGGATTACACCAAATAATTCTATTAAAATGCGGTAGTATATTTTCTTTTTATATTTTATTAAATTATGAATAAATGTGGTTTTACCACAGCAGGATGGCCCTGCCACTATTATTGTAAATGGGTGAAACAGCACAGTTGTATTAGTTAAAACTAGCATTCTTAACCTATATTTATATGAACAGCTCTATTTCCGAAATGAATATAAATGTAAATTTACTTCTTAAAATAAACATTCTTCCATAAATCTTCAATTTTTACAAGAAAATGAAAAGCAATATTTCCTAAAAGAGTTAGCCATATACTTGAAAAAGGAAGTTTAGTTCCAACTGTGTATCACTTCAAAGCACCGTATCCCGCAGAAGAACTTAGGCAGGATATGAAATATAATAACCAGTATTGCGAAAATAAAATTAATGGACTTAAATGGAATATCGAGTTAGTTGAATATTTAGATGTAAAATGTATATTAAAACACTATTTAGAGTCAGCTGAAAAAATTTATGTTAAAGGAGTACAAAAAAAGCTTTTCCTTCAAAAGTACATTGACAGTGTTAAAATAGTAGATCTATGCAGAAATTTGCCGTCATTACAAAAGATTGATAGCTTTAAATCAAATTGTCTTATACACTTATGAAACAACAATTTCAGATGTGCTGTTAAAAATTGTTATAATGTATATATGTATCTTTTAAAGGAAAATATTTTAAATTAAGCTTTCAATTTCATACATACACTATATGAATTTGAATAACAAAACTATAAAAAAGTTCACTTTAACATTAAAGAAAAAATTCACGTTATGTATGTATGGAACTATGCCTATAGATCAGCACGGAAAGATCATTGGAAGAATATGTACGTGATAGAAGTAGATTTCAAAGATGTATAGAAAAAGTTGCTTTCGTTATTTCCAGAATCTTAACATCTGATCATCGCAAAATTGTAAAAGTTTTTTCAAATAAATAAAAATAAACATTTAACTTAATCTGTTTTTATTTTTGTGTTTAAATACCAAAAGCAATTAACTTATCTTTGTTTTTTTCATACCTTACAACATAAAACGAAGTGTAAAATCAACTATAAAGTAAATGAGAGATTCCCGGTTATTTTCTCAATGTTCTTATAGAATAGAAAAAAAGAAATCTTACATATCATTCCATATTTTTTTTCTTTTCTTTTTGTTCTTATTTTAATTTTTTTTGTTTTTTATCATTTGCATTTATTTAGTTTTTAAATTGTTTGAAAGAGTCAAATTAGTTTTTACAATTTATTTTACACCTGGTAAACAGAAATTAAAAGAATGCAAAATATTTTTGAAGTACATGTGTCCATACTTATTATACAAAAGTCTTAATTGTTCAAGGTATTACAACAATTTACAACAAAATATAGTACAATGAGAAACAACACATATTATAAAAATAACATATTTTTGCAACTTTAAAACAATTTTTAATAATTAATCTTCTTTTAATAAAACAAAACTAAAAATGAAATACACTTTCTATATCTTGTTTACATTTTCCTTTTCGTTTTTATTTTATTATTTTTCATCTTGATATTCAAAAGTATCTATGAATATTTTTGTGCAATAATAAAATCAAGTTTTTTTTCGATTCTTTTATATCTATTTTTACCTATATATATTTTTTTAAGCATGCGGAGAAAAAATAAACAAGGTAGAATGTAAACCAACGCTTTTAAAAGAGCACACTTCCAAAAGACAATACAAACTGTTTAGAATTGTGATTTCTACAAATATTTGAAAATTTCATATAAGAAAAAATGTGAAAATAGGACTTTTCTGAAATTTTGAGGGCCTAAGTACGAAAACCTATATAACTAAAAAAAAACGTTAACACACATAAAAATATATTATTCAACCTTCAATTAATAAAATAAAATGTTTGCGATAGCAATTTTTCTTTATAATTAATATTTAAACATATAATTTTAAAAGAAAGAAAGTAAAATGTGTTTGACCTAGATTCCATTTATTTCAATAACGATAATTATTATAAAATAATTATGGTTTAATTTTACAGGGTGTTTCTTTTGGATAAGTAACTCCCCCTTCCTTAGGAATATTGTACTCCTGAACAATATAATTTCCTGGATAATTTTTTAAATCTATATGATTTCTTGACTTACAAAATTTAAAAATTATTAAAATTATTATGATAGACATTAAGGGAATTAAAATGAAAGTAGAATAAGAAAAAAATTGTATAAAAAATTTTTTCATATTTAATTTCCTTAATTTCTTCATTATTTTTCATTTGATTAACATGTAACATTTTTAAGTTAACTGTCTGATTAACATGATCAATAGTTGCATAATTTGGAAGTAAAAATGATTGCTTAAACTGTAAATTACTATTTGAAAATTTTATTTGATTTACTGTTATAGTACAGTTATCAAAGGTTATAATATAATTTTTATTTAACAAATATTCAATGTTTTTACAAGTATTATATAAGCTTATATTTTTTGCATTTTTTATTAAAACAACTCCTAAGTTTAATTCTACTATTTTGATATCTGTTTCTAAAGTTTTTGCGCAATTTCCAAAAGAGTATTCAAATAGTTTAGAAATACAATTTGATACTGGTTTTAATTTACTTTCATATTTTTCTGTATAAGATAATAAGTTTTATTTTATTATATTATAACATCTGAAATATTTATAGTAATTTCTTTGAATTATTTTATGCTTAAGTTTATTAATTTTATTCATGAGAATATTGAAATTATTTTTATCGGTTGGTAGATTAAAATTGGACTTTATTTGTTTTTCCAACATATCTATGGTATATTCAATTTCATCTAAATTTATTATGTGAATAATTTTTTTATAATTTTCTATTATTTCTATGTAACCATGTTGTGTTACGGCAAAACCAGCTTCGGTTTCCAATTTTTGAACAATGATTGAAGGTTGACAAGTATTTACTAATAACAGCATTATTATTATTGTTGGTAGTTTAGTGGGGAAGTTCATTATCTGAAAGTTTGAATATTCTTTTAATGCGACTTGGATGAATATTTTTATCATTATTATCTATTATTTTATTATTGGATCGTTTAATTTTATTTTTTTTATATTTGGGTACTTCTTTATACCTAACGATAGCAGGGTTTTGTATTAAAATTTCATTAGTATTAGGTAGTTTAAATTGTTTCCGATTCTTATTCAATTTATTGATAATTTGCTCTTTTTTGATTGTAATTTAATTTTTATTTTCTCAAAATCAGAAATTTTGCCATTTATAAAATCTATTGGCTTAACTTCTGTTGTTGAATAAATGGTATTATTATATGCTTCTACTGCCTTAAGAATTTGACTTTCGGTATTTAATTCTGGATTTGTTATGCCGAGAATTCTAACATGTTCGGTAAGAGTTCTATGGGCTCTTCCAATATCAGATTTAGCTGTATGGCTTCGAGAAGAAGTAAAATGAACTATGATATTCTCTAGTCTACAAAAGTCTTTCATATTTAAACTATTAAATTCATTATCAAAAACAAACTTCTTCGATTTTCCAAACAGTTAATTTCGCAATTTCAGAGCCTGAACTATTGTTATACTATTTCTATCATTTAGTTTTAATACTGATAGATGTTTTGTAAATTTATCTATACTGGTTAAAAATATTTCCTTCTTTAAATAATAAGTATCACAATGAACTATTTCGTTTAGTTCTGATGAAGTTTCAGAAATATTAAATTTATACGAAGTTGGATTTATGTCATACTTCGCAATCTATAATTATAATTTAGTAGTTTTCAGCCACACACTACGTATTATGAATTCCGTTTCAAGCTTTGAACATCAGTAACTACAGATTTTTTACGACTTTTCTACTATAAAACCTATACGTAATATTAATAATAAAACATAACACATTTCATATTTAAATTACATTATTACAGTAGTATAGTATGGTACCTACTATCAGCGCCCGATCTATGGGTGGAGCGAGGGTGCTACCGCACCAGGCGCCGGAATCACACTGCAAAAAAGGCGCCTTTTCTATCAAATTGAAGAATTATTCTCAACAAAACCACCATACTGACTATGTTATTATAACACGAATTTCTACATAATAATCTATATTTTGATAAATTGGCATTTTTGAGCGCTTTTCCTATACATATTATTACAATATGTTAAATTTTTATTGAACAAAATTCAAATTTTTCACATTGCTTTGAAATGTAATCATTTCTTTGAAATGTTTTACTGTCTTTTTATTGGCGAAAAATAAAAACTTTTTAACAGAAATTTCTAATTTATTCATAGTAAGCGTTGCTTTACAAAAATATTGGAAAAACCAAATAATATTTTCAATTTTTTGTTACTCTGATTTTGGTTTTTGTTTATTATAATTATAACAGAAGTAGTATTTAGAGTTCTCAAATAGTTTTTGTATTTTTAAAGTTTATATTTGGTATTAATTAGTATTTTAGTTAAATATTGTGCTAATTTGTATTAAAGATATCAGTTAATTGTGTTAATTTGCAATTTGAATTAAAATTCAGATAAATAATTTATTTTCATCATTGATATAAAGAAGTAAGTTTTTAATTTTATTTTGGATCTGTTTATTAGTTTGTTATTTTTATAAAAAAAATTATAGCCTTATCATAATTTTAAAAAATGGTTGGAAGTAATAAGAAAAAATCTGGTTGGGAATTTAAAAAACAAAGAGAAGCTAGAGAAAATGAACGTACTAAGCAGATGAATACGATGAAATCTTTTTTTACAAAATCACCATTACAAGTCCCTTCAACTTCAGCTACGTCTACTGTTGGTGCTATTGTCGATAAAAATATTACGTCCACAGTTGACGATTATGAACCACCAAATAAAAAAGCTACCTTTCAAGCAAGCATAAATTCCGAAACCAGCGAAAATAGTGAAACATCAGAATCCGATATGGATGCAGCGCTGTTGACAGATACATCAGATTCAGAAGTTGATACACCGCAGTCGGTGCCAATTAGCACACATGAAGAAAATGTACGTGAAAACGATACTGTTTATGAAATATCTTCAGATCCTGCTAAGTGGAGTAATACAACAGATCAATTTCGACAGCTACTTATAAAAAAAGGTACATTACAAATAAGAGAGTTTGATTTTCCTATCAACAATAAAGGTAGACAATTTTCACCCTCCTTCTACAATCACAGCTTGCCTAATGGCGAAAAGATTTTACGACCATGGTTGATTTATTCCACGTCACAAGATGCCGTATTTTGTTTGGATGTAAATTATTCTCAAAACTTAATCATAACTGGGCAATATGCGGCTATTCTGATTGGTCACATTTGTCAAGAGCTTTGAAAACTCATGAGTCATCTAATTCCCATTTTGAAAGTATTATTAGCTGGAAAGAGTTAGATTCACGACTTAAAACCGAAAATACTATTGATGCTGCTTTACAGCGCGCAAAAAATATGCAAGTTAATAAATGGCAAAAAATATTGAAACGTATTATTTCAATTATACAGTTTCTTGCAACGCAATCATTAGCAATACGAGGTTCAAACGAAAATATTAATGATCGTCAGAATAGTAATTTTTTAAAACTGTTTGAGTTATTGGCTAAATTTGATCAAACAGCTGCAGATCATTTGCAAAGTATTTCTACAAAAGAGACGCAAATTCATTATTTAAGTCATACCATTCAAAATGAGTTAATTGAACTGATTTCAAAAAAAATTAAAACTCATATTATTGACCTAATAAAAATAAATAAATATTATTCAATAATAGTGGATTGCACACCTGATCAAAGTCACGTGGAACAAATGTCAATCAATATAAGATTTGTAATGCAAAATTTAAATAGTGGTGACTTTCAAATCAGAGAACATTTTATTGGATTTGTTCCAGTCATAAATACCTCTGGTGAAGGTTTAACAAATAAAATTCTTCATGAATTAAATACCAACCACATCCCCATTGAAGATATGAGAGGGCAAGGGTATGATAATGGCGCCAATATGAAAGGCAAAAGAATAGGTGTTCAAAGGAGAATTATGGAAATTAATCCACGCGCTACTTTCATTCCTTCTGCTTGTCATTCGCTTAATTTAGTTGTTAACGATGCAGCATCTGCCTCTGGAGAAGTGGCAAACTTTTTCCATATTATTCAACAAATATATGTATTTTTTTCATAATCAACTAGTAGATGGGATGTTCTAAAACAGTACGTAAAAAACTTACTATCAAATCTGTATGTTCAACTAGGTGGGAAAGCAGGATTTCTGCCATAACACCTCTTAGGTTTCAACTTGAGTCTATGTATGATGCTCTAATCAACATACATTTAGATGAAAACCGTGACAGCCAAACAAAATGCGAAGCCCAAGCACTAGCAAAGCATATATCTTGTTTCAAATTTATTTGCAGCCTGGTTTTATGGTACGATATTCTATCGAAAATAAATATTATTTCAAAAATAATGCAAAACCCGAAAGTAAATTTATTGGAATGTAATAGACCTTTAAAAGTAGTTTTAGATTTTTTACGTGGTTATCGATCAGATGAAAACTTCTTGAAAGTTATTGATGAAGCAAAAAAAATAGCTGAAAAAATGGAAATTGAAGGACGCTTTTCAAATGTTCCAATTGTTCGAATACGTCGTAAAAATAAACAATTCGAATACGAATCTGCAGATGATCCTATTTTAGATCCGCAACTTAACTACAAAATAAATTTTTTTAATTTCATTCTTGACACTGCAATTACATCTATCAACGAGAGATTTGAACAAATGGAAAAACATACTGAATATTACAAATTTTTATATAATATTTATGAGTTGAAATATAATATAAAGATAAAACGGAAATATTAAAATATTGTAAGGATTTACAATTAATATTAACTGATGGTGACAATACAGATATTGATGGTATTGAAATTTGCGAAGAAATTATAAATTTGGCTGCACTATTGCCATCTAATATGTACCCAATAGAAATACTTAATTATTTAGCCAAGAATAATATGACTACTATATTTCCGAATTTATGCGTTTCTTTAAGGATTTTGCTAACTTTACCTGTATCGGTTGCTTCTGGAGAACGTAGTTTCTCCAAATTGAAAATAATTAAAAATTATCTTAGATCATCAATGGGACAAGAAAGGTTAGTAGGTTTGTCTTTGATGTCATATTGAAAGCACCATCGCAGAGTCTTTGGATTATGATGTCTTAATAAAAGATTTTGCAGAAATTAAAGTCCGCAGAGTACCATTAATTAATTAAATGATTTATTTTTTGTACATAACAATAATCTAAATATATATAAATAGTCTATTAGAAAGTGTATGTTTTTAAATCTGCCTGCAGCTGTTTCATAAAATTTGACTTTAACAATATAGGCGCCTTTTCAAGAAGTTTGCTCCAGGCGCCAAAATACTACCATCCGGCTCTGCCTACGATAGTCGGTAGTAGTAACAAAACGTACACAACAGAATAACAAAAACAAACACAAAATTATAAGAGACATTCTCACTTGCTCTCTTTAAAATTGTGTATTTTTTTTCCTCTCGAGTCGACTCGACCTCAATGGCTCAACTATTCTTGGCTATATTATATGTATGTAATGTAGTATGTACTTTATTTTATTTTATTTATTTACATTAATTACAATTTAAATTATAATTAATAGAAAAAAGCTCTAGCAACTCAGCTATCGGCTTATTTTGCTTATCTAACTCTTTACAAATTATTATTTATTATTTTTTTTTTTACATTGCTTAAGTACATTCATACATACTTATGAATTTGTATTATATTTTTCAATGATTTAATTGTAATTTTAGAAACATTTTTGTTTTTATTCTTTGCTGAATACAATTAAAATTTTTTTTTTTTATACCTCTTTTATAACATCACAATATTTTTTCTTATTCCTACATACATATATAAAATTAAAAACATTTATCAATGTGAAATTTACAACAAAAATTTTTGCATGTATGCATGTACATATATTTATAATATTATGTTAGTATAAATGATAATATTATATTCTTGTTCTTTTATAAAAGAATTATTCTATACCCTAACTGTAAAGTACTTATTTTTTTTTTTTTAACTAGATTAGCTCAGTTGATTTTTTTTTTTAAATATGTTTACAGATTTTTAATTTGTTTAGAAAATCAAATATTATGTTGATATTATTGTCAGAGCCGAGTGTGAGTATTTCTTTAGGGTTTTTGGTTTGAAAAACTGCGCTTTTGATTTGGCTTATGGCACTACATTGATGGAGGATGTGATTTATGGTTAATGGGCCGTTGTTACAAAAATGTCACACTGGCTGTTGTTCCCCTTTTAAAATGTATGAATGTGTTATACTGGTATGTTCCAATCGCAGTGTAATGAAGTATTTATTCATCATAGTTGAGGTTGTGGTAGGTAAAACAATGGGTTTTCTGGCTGGGTTGACTAGCTTGTAATGGTGATTGTAATTATTCCATTGTTCTGTAAAATATTCTTGAACCTTATTGGATGCATGTTTGGCTACTGATTTTTTACTGAATGGTGTATAAGTATGTAATGGACAATTAGTTGCGGCTTTAGCTGCCTTATCGGCTAATTCGTTCCCTTCAATGCCAACATGTGCGGGTATCCACATAAGGCAAACTTTATTACACATTTCTACCATCATTTGCTTTATTGTGTCTATTGGTTCAGAATTTTTCCCAATGTTTTGGATGGCATCAAAAGCTGATCTGCTATCGGTGCAAATTACTGTTTTTCCTTTTGTTTGTTTTATTATTAATAAACATGACAAAACTGCTTGCGTTTCAGCTTCGAATATTGTTGCATAAGAAGGTAGAAGACCATTTGATAATAATTTGCCGGATTCTTCCACTACTGCATATGCAGTACTGTGAGTGTTTTTGGACCCATCGGTGAATAAAAGTTCCCATTTATTTTGTTTTAGCTTTACGGTTATTTCTGTAAATAATTGTTTGTATTGGTTGTAAGTGGTGTTATCTTTCTGTAGAAGAGTTAGATCGTTAATAAATGCAGTTTTGTTCGGAAGCCATGGCGGATATTTTAACTTTGGAATTTTAGCAGGTGACAGATCAATACTAAGTTGTGTTTTGAGGTTTAATATTTCACTTACTCCCGATTTCATTTTAATAGGTTTTGTTCCGGCTTTTAGTAATTTAACTTCTTTATGTAATAGGTCATTATACCCGTACGATAGGATCGGGTATAATAAAATTACTCCTCCGTTTGTAACACCTCGAAATAAGCGAGCTAGATATACCTTCAAAGGTATGGATCGGATCAGAAAAAAATTCTAAGACTTTTGAGCCATGTCCGTCCGTCCGTCCATCCGTCCGTCAGCACGCTAACTCAAAAACTAAGATAGCTAGAATCTTGAAATTTACACAAAATATTCTGGGAGTAATTTGTAGGTTCCCTATTTTTTTTGGTTGAGTTTGGACCAAGTCTTAGGGTAGCTCTCGAACACCTAACTTTTAGATCCCCACATTTTTTTTGCAATAGAGCTATGAAATTTTAACTACTGATAGATCTCACAAAAATATTAATTTTATTTTTAATAACTTTTTTTTGTAGCCCCACCCGTTGCGGAGTTACAGCTCCCCAAAGATTCAAAAAAGCTCTATATTTAAATTGTTATAGCACAAGTTGTATAAGGTATATATTCATTTTGAAAACGCCAAACGATTACTACTTTTATTAGCTTTAAAAGTGTATACATAATAAATATATATTTGTGGCATACCGTGTCTTAATTTACCGTTATGTGAAACTCAAATTTTGCAAAATCCTTTAACCCTTCTATCTTCTAAACGGTTAAAGTTGGAAACTTGAAATTTTGACAGAAGTTAGATCTTTGAAAATAAGTATGAGTCATTTCAGAAATTTTTTTTGTAGCACTGCCCGTTTAGGAGCTGTAAGGGGTCAAAAACTGAAAATTTCCTATTTTTAAACACCTGTAACTTGAACACCTGTTAAAATTTTTTTGAAGTAATACACAAAATTAAAGCTTCAACATTATATTCTTATTTCTGTTAACAACTTTTTTTAATAATATAGGGTTACTTTATAATTGACGAAAGTGTTACTTGATTTTTTCAAATTTTCTAACAAATTTCTTCAACAATTTTTTTGCATTTGTTTTACTCGATAATTTGAAATTGTTGAGGATATAATGCGTAGTACAAAAAAATGTAAATAAATAAACAACATAACGGTTGCTTGAAGAATTTTTATTTATATGATATTGATATACATACATACTCATGTTTATTTACATATCGTATATGCCACTAGTGAGTGAATGATAAGAGTATATATGTATATTATATAGTGCCGTATTTACATACATATATGTATTTTATTGTACTTATAAGAAATTATTCTGTCAATGGAATATTTAAATATAATATAATATAATATTTAAAATTATATTTACTGTTTTGTACTTAGTAAATTTAATATAGATTTACTGCTTAGTATTAAATGGTACTATAGAATATTTGAAAAAGTTTTGGATTGATAATCGTTATGTGGAAGGTTAGAATTTGCTTTAGAAGAATGTATAAACATATAGTTTGAATATATGTACAACCATTCTAGAAATTATAAAATTCACCCAAATTATTTTAAAATACTAAAATATTAAAAAAATAATATTGTAAGCAGGTGACAGGCTGTGAACATACTAACGGTTCGTACGGGTATCTAAGAGTTGACAAAGTCAACTGTATTCTTCCTCGTTTTTATTTGTGATTAATTTGGGAAAATATTTACTCCTGAGAAATATTGTTTTATTTTCTATTGTGGGAAAACCTGCTTCAACTAATATGTTTTTAACCGGGGTAGTTGTAAATGCTCTTAGACTTCTTCTTATAGCTGCATTATATGGGGTATTAATTTTTTTTAAGTGTGTTTGTAGCATTTTTTCCATAGATATGTAGCCCATAGTCAATTTTCGAAAGTATTATTAGTTTAGTTATATTTAGTAAAGTGTTAGTATGTACATTACTGTTCTTAGAAGATAGATATTTGATTATATTAAGCCTATTGGTGACATTTTTTCTAATATAATTACAATGTTCTTTAAAAGTTTTTTTTTATCAAAAATTAAACCTAAAATTTTTAAATTATTTACATTATTGATTTTTGTGTTTTTAAAATTTATTTCTGGGCATTTACATTTAGTTTTTCTACATACATGCATATGTTTACATTTATCGGTTGAAATTATCGCCCCTGATTGTTTTGACCAGTTTCCGATTGTATTCAATGCATCAGAAAACTGTTGATACCCGTACGATAGGATATCGGGTATAATAAAATTACTTCTTCGTTTGTAACACCTCGAAATAAGCGAGCTAGATATACTTTCAAAGGTATGGATCGGATCAGAAAAAAATTCTAAGACTTTTGAAACATGTCCGTCCGTCCGTCAGCACGCTAACTCAAAAACGAAGAAAGTTAAAATCTTGAAATTTACACAAAATATTCTGGGAGTAATTTGTAGGTTCCCTAATTTTTTTGGTTGAGTTTGGACCAAAACTTAGGGTAGCTCTCGAACACCTAACTTTTAAATCCCCACATTTTTTTTTTGAAATAGAGCTATGAAATTTTAACTACTGATAGATCTCACAAAAATATTAATTTTATTTTTAATAACTTTTTTTTGTAGCCCCACCCGTTACGGAGCTACAGCTCCCCAAAGGTTCAAAAAAGCTCTATATTTAAATTGTTATAGCACAAGTTGTATAAGGTATATCTTCATTTTGAAAACGCCAAACGATTACTACTTTTATTAGCTTTAAAAGTATATATATACAATAAATATATATTTGTGGCATACGGTGTCTTAATTTACTGTTATGCGAAACTCAAATTTTGCAAAATCCTTTAACCCTTCTATCTTCTAAACGGTTTAAGTTGGAAACTTGACATTTTGACAGAAGTTAGATCTTTGAAAATAAGTATGAGTCATTTCAGAAATTTTTTTTGTATCACCCCCGTTTAGGAGCTGTAAGGGGTCAAAAACTGAAAATTTCCTATTTTTAAACACCTGTAACTTGAACACCTGTTAAAATTTTTTTGAAGTAATACACAAAATTAAAGCTTCAACATTATATTCTTATTTCTGTTAACAACTTTTTTTAATAATATAGGGTTACTTTATAATTGACGAAAGTGTTACTTGATTTTTTCAAATTTTCTAACAAATTTTTTGCATTTGTTTTACTCGATAATTTGAAATTGTTGAGGATATGATGCGTAGTACAAAAAAATGTAAATAAATAAACAACATAACGGTTGCTTGAAGAATTTTTATTTATATGATATTGATATACATACTTATATAATATCATGTTTATTTACATATCGTATATGCCACTAGTGAGTGAATGATAAGAGTATATATGTATATTATATAGTGCCGTATTTACATACATATATGTATTTTATTGTACTTATAAGAAATTATTCTGTCAATGGAATATTTAAATATAATATAATATTTAAAATTATATTTACTGTTTTGTACTTAGTAAATTTAATATACATTTACCGCTTAGTATTAAATGGTACTATAGAATATTTGAAAAAGTTTTGGATTGATAATCGTTATGTGGAAGGTTAGAATCTGCTTTTGAAGAATGTACATATAAACATATAGTTTGAATATATGTACAACCCATAGTACTAGAAATTATAAAATTCACCCAAATTATTTTAAAATACTAAAATATTAAAAAAATAATATTGTAAGCAGAGTGACAGGCTGTGAACATACTAACGGTTCGTACGGGTATCTAAGAGTTGACAAAGTCAACTGTATTCTTCCTCGTTTTCGATTAAATTTGAATTTTTTTCTTTTGAAAGAATATACAAATCATCTGCATAAAAACAGTGTTGTAAATTATTTTGATTTGTTAACAATTTGCTAATATCATTGAACGCAATCAAAAACAGAGTTACCGATAGCGGAGACCCTTGTGGGACACCGTTGAAGAGTGAAAACATTGGTGATACAATGTTGTTCACCCTGCAACGTATTTTCATGTTATTTAAGAAAGTTACGATATTAAACATTCTTGGACCCACTTTCCATTTTTGTAATTTATTTAAAATAATATTTGGACTTATCTTTTCGAAGGCTTTTACAAAGTCTACAGACACTATTGAAGTATGGTTTTTTGTCGATAAGTTTTTAGAAATTATGTGATCTATATATAGTAGTGCGTCTATTGTGCTGGAATTTGCTTTAAAGCCAATTTGATTTGGGGAGAGCAAATCATTATATGAAAGATACCATATTAATAGCTTGGAAATAATTTTTTCTAAGATTTTCCCTATACATGGTAGTAGAGAGATCGGCCTATAGCTTGAAATATTGTTAATGTCTTTGTTTGGTTTATTTATAGGTATGACTATGGCCATTTTGTACATTTGGGGGATTATACCGGTATTGTAAATATTATTATATAGATCAAGAATTCTAAATTTAAACTTTTGAGGACATTTTCTCAACATTTCATATGTTATTTTGTCTTGTCCTGGCGTAATTGCAAATTTTAAACTGCAAACCTTTTGCAAATTTTAAACTGCTTTCAATTTCGTTAAAATTTATTTTAAGGTCCGTAATTTTTTTTGTTGTACGAGGGTTCATTCTAGTAGTTAGGGGCTGTTGTTGAAGCGGATACGGTATTGATTTTGGAACATTCTGAATAGTATTCAGCAAAACTTGAAGATATTACTACTGGATCTTCTATTATGTTTGAACCTATATTTAATGATTTTATCTGAAAGGGGGTATATGGGCCTGTTAGAAGTGTAATTTTTTTCCATAAAGTATTTACTGGTGTATTTGGGTTTAAAGTTTTTGTAAATTCTTGAAATTTTTGTTTTTTTGAATTTTTTTTCTCCTTGTTGAATATTGCGTTTTTTTCCGATATGTTATTAAGTTTTCTATTGTGTTGTTCTTGCGGTAATTTCTCCAAGCTATTTGTTTTTGTTCTCTCAAAGATTTTAATTGATTTGTCCACCAAGGAACGTTGCGCGAAGTAAATTTTGGAGTGGAAACAGGTATAGAAATATTAGCTGAGCTACGAATAATTTTCTGGATAATGGCTGCTTCTTTATTAACATTGTCGGAAAGAGGAAGTTTAGCACTTAATTCTACAATTTTATTTCGGTACTTTACCCAATCGGCTCGATTGCAGTTGAATTTGGCGATTTTGGAAAGCTTAACATTGGATGGTTCTGAAATTTTGACAGATATTGTTATTGGATGTGTGGAGAAATGTGTGCGAGAGCTATTATTTAAATTGTTATATCGGAGTTGTAAAAAACATCTTCTATAATTTTGCCTCTGGAATTTGAATTGGTAGAGCCCCAAAGTGAACTCCACCCATTACAATCCCCTGCCAGAATAATTGAAGTTTTGATGTTCAATATGATGGAGCAGAGATCTTGACAAGTAATTATTTGTTCTGATAGGATGTAAATTGAAATGATTGTGATTGGAGCTTTAAGATCGATTTCTATTGCTACTATTGATAAGTTAGAGATTAGTTGAATATTTTTATGAGGGATACTTTTGTGTATTAAAATGCCTGTTCCTTGTTTTGCAGTTATATTGTTTTGGAAATTATGATAGTAACCAGAATATTGTTTAGGCGTGAGGGGAGAATTTTTATATTTTAGATGAGTTTCCTGTAGACAAATAACTTGAGGCTGTTGTGATTTAATCAGCAATTCTAATTCTTCATAGTTGTTATGATAACCTTTGATATTCCATTGAAGAATGTTAAGGATCATGAATAAGTTCTATTTATTAAAATTTTAAGATTAGGAGTTATCACGCACCCGTAAATTTATATTTATAAATAGTTCTGTTTTTCTTAACATTAGTATAAAGTTTATACAAATGCAAGATCATTATTACGTTTTATGATTCCATTAAGAAATCACTATCTGAAATGTTTTGGTCTTGTGTAAGCATGGTCTTATTAGTAGCTTGTGTAGACATTAAGTCATTAGAAGATTGTATTGAAAGCAAATCGAAAGTAGAATTTAAATTTTCGTTGTTGTGTGAAGTTTGTTGTGATGGGCAATCTATTATTGTAGATATTGACTGATTTTCTGCAGTCGAATTTAGGATTGTTTTCTCTTTTTTACATTATTATTTGTTATGTTCTTGGTATTTTGAGTGTTGCTGTTTACTGGAGTAATATTATTACTAGATTTAGAATTTAGAGAAGTTGTGTTTTTGTTTTGTGTATTATTTATAGAGGTAGTGTTGTTTGAGTTTGTTGTGGTTTGCTTTAAGGGCTGTGTTATTATCGACTTTGGCGAGGTGCTAAAAGATTGTGATAATAGGTTTGTAGATAAATTTAATGGGTGTTCTTGTTCATACAACTTCCTAGCTTCATTCATTGTGCATTTGTTTTGTGCTTTTATTTTCAAAACTTATTTCTGTTGAAGGTATTTTGGGCAAGTTTTCGAGGAAGCTGCGTGTTCGCCAAGACAATTTGCGCACAGAAAACGTGTACAATCCTTTGGACTATGTGGTGGGAGGTTGCAGTTGTCGCATGAAGCGATACTTCTGCAATGTTTTGCTGTGTGTCTTAAAAGCTGACAATTCTTACAGCGCATAGGATTAGGATAATAATCATAAACTTTAAGAGAATACCACGCAACATTAACTTTTTGTGGGGCTTTGTATAGGTCGAAAGTTAATTAGTATAGTCGAATTTAAAAGTATTAATCCTGTTGGGATAGCTTTACCGTCAATGATTCTTTTAAATTTGTAAACATCAACAACTCCTTGGCTTTTTAATTCATCTAGAATTTCTGCTTCTTTTGTTTGAATCAGATTATTATCGCGTATTGTGCCCTTGCAGCTGTTTAGATTGTTATGATAATTAATAGTGACAGGGCAGAGGCCCCCAACATTTTTTACATTGATGAACTTATTCGCAATCTTTTGGTTCTTGGTTAAGACCAATAAGAAACCATCACGAAGGATGTTTATTTTTTCAACTTCCTTCCTAATACCGTCTATTGCCTTTTTTTTGCAAAGACACTGAACGCAGACAATGGCTTATTTGGATCGGAAGATTGTATAGTAATAAATTTTGGGATATACTGTGTTCCGCGAGAAGCATCTACCAAACTTGGAAAAGCTTCGGTTAAACCTATTTTTTTCCGTTTTGATTTTGGGCTGTTTCGTCTTTCAGCTTCGTCTAAAGAAGCTAAAAGACTAAACTGATTTCCCAGTGGAGCAGGATTGCCCATTCATTCTTTTTATTTTTATAATTTTAATCTAATATTAAAAAGTTGTTTTGTGTTAGTAGAGAAAAAATACCTTACTTCTAGCTAATGAATTTTTGTTTTTTTTTTTTAATATAAAAAAATTAAATTATTAAAAATACTTGGACGGAGTTCAAACTTAGCGTCTTAACACTTACAATATCAGGCGATGACTGTAGTATGTACTTTAACTTATGTATGTATAAAGAAAAAAATTTTAAAAATTGATAAAAATCATCATTTATGACAATATGTATTGAAATTTTAATAATAATGAATGATATTGATTTGATATTAATAATCAATATTGTCAATATGTATCTAAGTATGTACTTATATATGACCAGCGGGAAATATATGACTGGTTCACAATTTAAATAAAAAAAATGCAAATTTAATATTACTTCTTTATTTGATTGATTATTATTAATTAATAATATTATTTTTACAATATTGGTTCCTTATATATTATTTATTTGTTGAATCAGCACCGGTAAGTTACACATGTTTAATTAAAAGGTGCTGATTCTATGTCTACAATAATTGTGCGAAATAATTTGATACTTTATAATTCAATTGATTTTAACATAATGGAACAAGTTACCTTTAATTTAACTTTTATTAATTTACAAGTATGACTAGCTTAGCAAAAATAATATAAGGTAAAATAATGTATTAATGGTTAGTAAGTTAACTTATAATAATATGTTAGTTGTTGTTGTAGTGTCCGGTACACGATACATAACTCCTCCCCCTAAAATAGATGTTACGGCCAGATGAATCGAGTTGTCGGTTGATGGATGGAACAGCTAAAATGTTGGCTTGATTTTCATTTATAATTCCTGGTTGTTTGAAATTGACTGGTATTATAGGATAGGATTGGTGTAGTGTTTTTTCTTGCGATACAGGATGTAGAATATTAAATGAAATGTAATTGTGATTATGAATAATATAGTAACGACAGTTGGTGAAAGTGAAGTGTAAAATGTATTTCTTTCGATTATTGTTGATTGATCTGCTTTGAATTCAGTAAATTGATAATTATTTAAGTTTTTTAAAAGTATTTTACTATTTGAATAAGTTGAATTGATTTTGTTGAAAATGGTTGGATGGATGTTTATTTCGTCCCAATGGCTATTGATTACTGATGTATATGTTACGCTGTTAATTTTTATTTCACACTTGTTGAAATGTATAAGTGTAGAGCCTTTAAGTTTTTTATGACTTGTACCACAAGTTGTAAGGATAGTTGTTTCTGGAATATTGATTAATGCAATATAATTTGGTTCAGGTTGAAAGATTTCTAAATCCGTTTCTCTGTTGTGTAATTCACATGATGTAGGCTTGTTTTGTATTAGGTTGCCAATACATGTTGAATTTTGAACTCTTTCCCTATGTGGATTTTCCTTGCAATAAAATAAATTTTCTATTTTTGAACATTTTTTATCTAAGTACTGAATTATATCATCATTTATAATTATGAAAGGTTTAGAAGAAATAGTTTTAGTAGATTGAATAGGAAGTGTTATGATGTGAAAGAATGAGAATGTTTCATTAGAAATTAGAGGAATCTGGATGTTAAAAATTATATTTGTATTGTTATAATAAGCTTGTAGTTCCAACATCTCATAGAGGCTTTCATCAGATTTTAAACTTAAATTTTGATTTTAGAAAATATTAATGATTTCCTGAATTTCATTTTGGTTTAGAATTTGTTTTGATATTATATTCAATTTTGCAAGGATAACGGCTTCTGCGATATTATTTAAATGATCTTGTAATAGATCGATATTGTAATTAATTTGTTGTAATAATTGGAGATATTTGAACTTTGAATTTTCAGACCTTATTGAATTTCTAAGTTGATCTTGGATATCGTTCAAATGGTGGGTTATTGAGGTTTGTTGTTCGTTAATGTGGTTTGTGATATTTTCAAACCGTTTGATTATATTATTATTCAAAAGGTTTTGGTTGAAAATACTGTTTTTTAAGTTATTTTCTGTCTTGATAATAGTTTCGATTTCTTCGTTTAGTTTTAATGCGTCATTTGCGTCCATATTTCCTATGATACTTTTAATAAGAGTTCCTAGTCCGTTTATTATACCTCTACGTTTCCGGAATGTGGGCATTAAGTTAGATAGTTTATCTTTTACAGTTCCAAATTTTAGTTTGGAAATTGTGAGAGATTGATCTAAAGTGGTTATTTTGTTTAGTGCATTTATAGAAATTTCTAAGTTATTTATGTTTTGTTGATACTGTTCCAATTTAACAATATGAAGGAAGTTTATATGAGTTTTTATAACTTTTGCTGAACCAAGGTTTAAAGGGAGAATGCCATTATTATTTGAAATATCATGAATTTCCATCCGCTGGCTAAGGGCTAGCGGTATCAGTCTGAAATTTAAGTTTACGTTTAATTTTGGATTTATGTAATTTTTGATTATTTTTTGTAATAACTGTAACTTTATTATTTTTCTTAAGTCTACATCTCTTAAATCTAGCAGTGATTTTATTTCTACGGTTTTCTTTTCTGAATATTACTTGTTTCTTATTTATTTCGACAGGGTCTTCTCTATTACTGTTTAGTTTATCAATATTTTGATTCATAATTTTTTCTAATTGCGATTTTATTTTTGGGTATAAATCTTGTTTTATAAATATTATGATATGTTGTCCCAAGGTATCATTCGACCCAGCCATTCTCCATGGAGAATTCCGGTCTGGATCGTTCCAAAAAACTAGACGCGAGCGGTAAACAGAAATGGCGACTAGTCATTGACTATCGCAAGGTTAATGAAAAGACAATAAGTGATCGTTACCCATTACCCAATATTACGGAAATTCTCGATAAACTAGGAAAAAGTATGTACTTTAGTACACTTGATTTAACTTCGGGTTTTCATCAAATAGAGGTGGACCCAAAAGACGTTTAAAAAACAGCATTCACTGTTGAAGGTGACCATTTCGAATACTTAAGAATGCCATTCGGGTTGAAAAATGCCCCATCTACTTTTCAACGCATCATGGATAATATCCTTGAGGATTTACAAGGAAAAATATGTTTGGTCTACTTAGATGATATTATCGTCTACTCAACTTCTCTTCAGGAACATTGAGAAAAGTATTCGAGGAAAGCCTGAGAAAAGTATTCGAAAAACTTTGTCAATCGAACCTTAAGGTTCAGCTTGACAAATCTGAATTCCTCCATAAAAAAGTAAAATTTTTAGGTCATATTGTGACCACAGAAGGAGTCAAACCTAATCCTGAAAAAATCAAAGCCATCAAAAAATTTCCAATTCCAAAAACCCAAAAGGAAATTAAATCATTCCTTGGACTTTTAGGGTACTATCGTAAATTTATAAAAGATTTCGCGAAATTGACTAACCCACTCACTTCATGTTTAAAGAAAAACAAGTAAATGTAACAGTAAGTCGATGCAACCGACTTATTAATACCCTACACCTGAATAATTCGAATTAAATTAAAAATCCATAAGTGTTTTTGGCAGCTACTTGAACTTCTTCCCTTTTCTGTCTTATTCAACTCGAATTTCAAGAACGTAAAAGAGGCATCCGCTTGGGATATGCTTGACACCCTTGTATAAAATTTTAAGTTTCTATCTTAATTATTTTCGAAGATTGGTAGTCCTTGGGAGGTTTGTGTCAGCTACCCGAATTGCCACTCCAATTCATCGAATCCATCTCAGGAACATAAAGAATATAATAAATTCAACTTTTCTAAATATTCATGTTCGTTATTAAATTTTACATTATCATTAAATTTGGAGGTTTTTCCATAAAACAGTTCAAAAGGAGTCAATTTTGTCGAAGAGTGTATTGAGTTATTATAGGTTATTAAGCATTCGTTTAAAATATCTGAGTGGTTTATTTCAATATTATTTTCTTTAATTTTATTTAAAATGATTCGATAAATTTCGGTAATTGTAGAATGAAGACGTTCAACAGGTTAGATGAGGATTGTTGAGAGGAACTGTAGTGAACATTGATATTATATTGAAGGCAAAAATCTTTGAAAATATTGGCAGTAAATTCACCACCTTGATAACATACAATTTTTTGAGGAATACCGGGTTTCTTCAATGTTGGTATTATTTATCCAAGCTGGAATATTGTGTTCAAAATTATAGAATTGGTCTAAATTTTGAAATTTATCATTTTTAATAGAATTTTTATTATTATTACTATGTGAACATGAACATTGAGATGTATTTGTTGATGTATTGTATAATTCTCTATTGAAATTTTGGTTTTGGTTAAAATTTCTAGTTTGTTGGCTTGAAGATTTTAACCGACGTTGAACTGTATTACCGGTACTAATATCCATGGGAGTAATATTTTGATTATTTGGTCTATTAGAATTCTAATTTTGTCTTTGGAATTTATTCTGATTAAATTAGTTATTTTGCTTATTATTATTATTAAAAAAGCAATTTCGTGGGTTTGAATGAAATAAATTTTGTGGTCTATTAAAATTTTGGTACCGTGGTTGTTGTAAATTTTGTGAGAAACGATTATTAGATGTAATTGAATTATTGTTAAAATTAGTATATGAAATATTTTGTTCTTTAATACAGTATGAAAAAGCTACTGATAATGATTAAGGTTTTATGGCTCTTATAGTAGAGCCCAAAGGTTCCCTCAAACCCCATAAAAAGACATTTAAACACATTTCAGTATATAAATCTCGTTTAGAATTTATAATAGCGAAATTTCTTTTATGTATTTGTATATGGTTTGTCATAGTAGCTAAAATGTCTATCACTTCACTGTAGAAGGTTTCTACAGTCTTGTTATTTTGTTTAAGACCGTGATGGTCTCGGACAAGAGAGGTTTCGTTTCTCTTCTCTGAATAGTGGAGAATTAAATTTTCTTTAATATTTTCCCATACTAATGGAGTACCGTACAATACCTCATTAACCAGCCCTACGATTTTATTTCTAACTGCTCTAAGTAACATTTATCCATAGGGAGTCCCGTCTGTACATGCAATTATTGAAAGAATTTCTTCACAATTGCTAATAAATTCAAATAATAATTTCGGATTACCTTCAAATTTCGGAAGGTCTTTTATAGCGTCTGGAACTCTTAATGAGTTGAAAATATCAGTTGTATTTAACGTTACAACATTTTGTCTTGGACTTTGTGGGTTTTGATTTAAAATTGGGAATTCTGGTAAATTATTATTATTTATTGGTTCCATGTTTATAGGAGTTAATCGATCGGAATTTTCAAAGCTCAAATATGAGTTATTTAATAATGGGAAAAATAATATATTATTTGGATTTTCGCGAATATTAGCGTTATGCTCACAATTTTCTTCTTTAATACTTTCCAAATGGTTTAATCCACATGACATCAGGAAGGCAACAATGGATAAAAATCCTCCGGAAATCTTCGTGAAGTATTGATATTCCTTCAATACCTGTGTCTGTATATCTAATAATCCGTTGAAACAGTCGAACACTACTAACAATTTGGATAATGCAATAACCAAATAATTTCAATAATACTTTGAATGTCTTTGATTCACACTTTCACACTTCACTATTTTATTAGAATTTTTTCTATTAATTTTCTGTGCCCAAGGCAGCCTCACCTTAGATAGAATTATGGCTTAATTCACAGAATACTATTTTATTTTATTAGTGATTTTGTTATTACACGAATATAAGTAGTATAGGCTAGGCCGATTCTAGACCAGGAAGTAACGTCAGAGATAAGAGATGTCGAGAAAAGATAAGAGGTATGACTCAGCAATGAGTCATCAATGAGTCATAGCACGAAGTGACGTCACATCCTGTTTTGATAAGAGATATTGAGTCATCAAAAACAGGTTTTTAAAATTTTGAATAACAGGCACCCAGATATTTTTTAAGAACAATATTTTAATGTTCAATTTTGTTTGATTGCTTTGAAAAATAGTAAAATAATTTTTTGTTTTGCAGTCATTCATATTGCATGATAAGAAATTTGTTTTAGAATATATTAAGTGTGTTTGTATTTTAACAAAAAAAGTTGCGGTTTTAATTTTTCATATTGATATGAGGAATGGAACTATTCAAATTTTTGTGTGACGTCAGGGGAATCCATAGATAAAATTTAATTGAGATTGAAATTAAATAAACAAAACAATTTTGTTAAATTTTGAATAACAGACACACAGATTTTTTAAGAACAATATTTTAATGTTTTAATTTTGTTTAATTGCTTTGAAAAATAGTAAAATCATTTTTTGTTTTACAGTCATTCATATTGTATGATAAGAAATTTGTTTTAGAATATATTAAGTGTGTTGTATTTTAACAAAAACAAAGTTGCGGTTTTAATTTTTCATGTTGACATGAAGAATGGAACTATTCAAATTTTTGTGTGACGTCAGGGGATTCCGTAGATAAAATTTAGTCGAGATGGAATTTATTTAGTTAAAATATATAAAAGAAAAACAAATAAAAAATATATATCAAAGTTTTTTATTTTTTTTTTAGTATTTTTCGATATTTACATTTTTTTTCATTAAATTTCTTTACGATTTTACCTAATCGCAATAGACATCTCTTGGGAAATTGAATAGAATTTAAAGTAAATAAATCTGTCCATTTGTCATCGTGAACATCTCTGAATGAATTGAGCTTAATTAATGTTGAGTCAGCATAATTCCTCAAAAATTTTATATGATATTTAATCTTACTTCTATATTTCTTTCTAAAATCTTTTTTATTTTTAAGAAAAAAATAAATTTTTTCCTTTTTATATTTTAACAAAGTAAACCTTACGAAAATATACATACTTATATTGCAGTTTATTAATGTGATTATAAATAAATAAATAAAAAAAAATTGTATAAAAGGCTAATTTTAAAATTGAAAAGTGTTATAACACGATAAATAAGGCGATTATAATGTTTTGGGCTGATAAGATTCTACATGGTTATAAATATTGTATTTGTATCCGGAAATGGGCTTCAATTAAAATAATTCATTGGAAAATATTTCACGATTTTTTGGAGGTGTATATAACTCCAGAAGGTGGGGAAAAAATTTGTTTATTTAAAATTAGAAATGGTGAAACATTAACTAACAAATTCGATTTATCTCATTTGGATTGGCAACATCTAAAAATTGAAGTATATGGCGGTGATATTTCCATTATTGGTAATGTAAGAGATTCACCAAATAAAAAAAAGCAAATAATTAACCATTTTAATATTGATTGTCCATTTGCTGAAGAAGATGACTGGGAGGTGATTGAGAAGAATATTTCAAATATACTACCAAATAATATGAATGAAGGAATTTCACAACATATTGATTCATTGTCAATGAGAACAAATGAATATGAAGAAAATCAAAATGAACTGAAAAAGACAATGATAAGAAAACGAATTGATGATGGAATTATATTTATAGCATCAGTAGAGAATATGTATAATGAAAAAAATAATAAATCAAAAATTGATGACGTGTTAACTAATTTTAGAAAATTACTTGAACGTTTAAAAGAAGAATATTTAGATTACATGGAAGCTTATTCATATGGAAGGGATAGATTTTTACAACTCTTTATGTATGTTTGCTCTATTATAAGCCAAGTAAAGTTTGTACATAATAAAGAAATTTCTAGAAAATAAAAAGTATATATTTTATATTTGCAATCTTATAACATACATTATTGTGTAAATCTTTGACGAAGATAGATCATTACTCATCTTGAAAATAACTAATTAAAACATACCTCTCTTTTACTTATTTTATAAAGAAATTATAATAAATAAAATATAATAAAAATAAAAGCAAACAATAAATGTTCAATGTGTTAAAATTTTATAATCTTTTTGTATTTGTATAATAATTTGCGAGTACATATTTTTATTCTAACTTATTTTTCTATTCTGCTATATAAACTCATTAGTTTAGAAGAGTATATCATATATTATTCTGCTGAATAACATGGGCAAGTATCTGGAAGGCTTTCAATATTATCTGAAGTATAGGGACATATATCCCAATGATATCCATACTCCTTAGTTTCAATTTGTATAGAATTTTTAAATAACTTTAAAAATTTGAAATGTTCCATAAACTGGATCTTGGACATTTGATAAAATTTTGTTATCTAAATCATAATTTCCTTCAGAAGTTAATTTGAATCCTACACCTGCAGGACCTCTAGTATGTGATTTTCTAGAAGTGGATGAAGCTATACTACGTCCAAACTTATCAAGTGGCATTTTGATTTTTACTAATTGTAAAATATTATTGAATTATATTCGCTTCTCTCAATTCTTCAATTATAGATACAATTTCATTATGATGATTATTGTTACCAGCTGATTGTGAAGCAATTAAAAGTCTTAATCTATCAACTAACTCATTAGGATCATCCCAATAAACATATTCATTTGATTGATTTGTATAATTTAATTGGGTTTCTGGTGTAAAAGATTTATGGAAAAACTTACTAAAATTTTTTGTTTTCGAATAGCCTGAACCAGATTTTTTATGTCTAGTGTTATAATCATGCGCATATAATTTGCTTAATATATGTTTGTATTTAAAACCCTTCTTTCCTTTTATTTGATCTAAACCATCATAATTTCTTCTATGTGCATTCGTTTAGTTGAGTATTTGATGATACGTACTTAAATCATTTTCAGTGTAGTTTATAGGTTTCTTTTTAAATATTAATTCATATACCATCAGTTCCTTTAAAAACTTCATTATTAATCAAAATATTTTTATTAATTTCATCTATTTCAAAATTAGCATTCCCAAATTTTCGCACATTTAATGACTCATCAAAATAGGGTCCATATGATTTATCAAGTTGTGAGTTGTTAAGAAATACAAGTTGTGAAATTGATGATTCATCATTTCACAACTTGTTCATTCAAAATTTATCATTCTGAAGTTTAAAATTATTAGGTGTTGAAAATTTATATTCATTGAAAGTATTATTTTTGTTGCTAGGTGTTTTAAATCCCGACATGAATGATCTCATTGATTTAGAATTGTTATCATCTTCATCAGCAGTCGATTTCATTTCCGGCTTGATAACATTATTTGAAATTTGTTGTTGTTGTTTGACAACATTTGTTAATTCTTTCAAAGGTTTTATAATAGGAGTAAATGTTTTTTTCGGATCATGGTCTTCTGAAAGCTTTCGAATTTTTAAAGATTGAAACTTCCTTTTTAAATTTTTACGAGTTTTAATTAAATCGTTCATAAGTTTTTCATTCATTTTTTAAAAAATTAAAACTATTCCGTTCAATTATTAACTGATGTGTTCTGTTGCTAACTACTAACTGCTAACTGTTAACTGGTAACTGCTAATTGGTAACTGATAACCGCCAACTGCTAACTGTTAACTACTAACTGCTAACTGATAACTGTCAACTGCTAACTGCTAAATAAGCAGTTCAGTTAGTAATACAACTGCTGATTCACCTCTTGTTAATTGAAATTTAGCAAATGCATCAAAGTTTTTTCTATAACGCCCATTATTTAAACTACTGTCTTTATCAATTAATAGGAAACCATAATTATCATTCCAACAGGATGCAAATCATGATTAGTCATACCAGAATTTACATGATCATTATATATATGTTTTAAATTTAAATCATCCTGCTTGAATATAATTAAAAAGTTGGCATTATCTCTAACTAAATGCTTTGAATTCTTGTATAAGATTGACATAAATAAAAGCTATCTACTTCTTTATGACGCCCCATGCAAAAATATGCTCTTATGTTATCTTGTTTATCACAAGCCACATCATCAAAAATAAATATTGAGTTTGGTTGGGAGTCTGATGGTTTAATTACATCGGCATTATTTGAAAATTCGTTATATACCATTCCTTTGATTGGTTTTATTATTTTTTTTAAATATTCATATTTAGGTTGATACAGTGATTTCGAGTAAATATAAATGTTTTGAAATTTAAGCCCTTTAAGAGCTAAAATCATACTTATCATAGCATTAGTTTTACCACAATTTGATGGTCCGACTATTAATCCCCTTATACTATCTGGAAAGCTTCCACCATGTTTTTTAATTTTTTTCTTTAAATTTTGATCAAAATTTTTAACTTTAACTGCGTTATCTACTTTTATAAATTTCATTTCTTTAACTTAGTAAAAGATTTTTCTTTTAAATGATGATTACGAGTTTCAAAACGTGATTAGTGTTTGATTGACTTTCTTAAACTAAACTGCATATTATGCTTCCTCACAATAAATATTCAAACAGTAATAAAAAACCTGTTAAAGGAAGAGGAGTTATTAATTCATTAATTAATAAACTACCATTTGAAGCACACTTACCTGGTTATAATTATTGTAGTCCTGGAACCAAACTAAGAACACGATTAGCTCGAGGTGATAAAGGAATTAATGGTTTAGATGTGGCTTGTCAAGAGCATGATATAGCATATTCTCAAAATACTGATCAAAATCAACGTCATATAGCTGATAAAATACTAGCAGAGAAAGCTTGGCAAAGGTTTAAAGCTAAAGACTCAAATTTTGGTGAACGGTTAAACTCATATCTAGTTACAAACGCAATGAAAGCTAAAGTTAAACTCGGTATGGGTTTAAAAAAGAAAACAAAGAAATCTCAGAGAAAAAACCCCTGAAAAATATTATAAAGGAAACTAAAAAAAGCTGTTAAAACTATCAAAAAACCAATGAATGATAAGAATATTATAAAAATTGCTTTACATGCTGCTAGAAGTTTTTCTAAAGGACAGAAAAAAAAATTAATATTCCTCGAATAATTCCTGTACCAAAAATTGGAGGAGTTTTACCTCTAATCCCTATTTTTGCAGGCCTGTCAGCAGTTGGTGCACTTTCTGGTGGTGCTGCAGGCATAGCAAAAGCTGTAAATGATGCTAAAAATGTTCACAAACAATTTAAAGAAAGTGAACGTCATAATAAAATGATGGAAGCAATAGCATTAAAAGGTGGCAATGGATTACATTTGAAACCATATAAAAAAGGATTAGGCCTTTATTTGAATCCAAAAAATCATTAACTAAGCTACCTAATAGAGCTCTTACAAATATCGATTTAGAAAAATTTGGTGTAAAATATTTAAAATATTTTCGAGGAGTTTTTATGAGAGATAATTTACCAACACGTAGACCTTGGAAATATGAATGTGCTATAATCAATTTAGATAATTATATTGGAGATGGAACGCATTGGGTAGCTTATTTTAAAAATGCTTGATATTTTGATAGTTTTGGAAATTTAAGACCTCCATTAGAAGTAATTTAATATTTAGGTGATAAACTTGTATATAATTATAATAAATATCAAAATTTTAATTCTTACAATTGTGGACATTTATGTTTAGAATTTTTATTTCATATTGTTAAGAAAAAAAATTATTAGTAAATAAAACATAAGAAAAAAATTTGTTTATCTAATAATAATAAGAACTAGGCTTATTAAAACTGACCTACATTAATAATTTTGTTCAAGTTTAAGATTATTTCTCTATATTTAAACAAAGAAAGAAAAAAGAAAAAATAATTAGAACTTAATTGTAACAAAGAAAGAAAAAAGAAAAAATAATTAGAACTTAATTGTAACAATAAAATTTTTTAGAAGATATTATATATGTGTATATATAGTTTTGTTACGATTATGATTTTTAGAAATTAGCCTTGAAAATCTATAAAAACAGAATACACTACTGAAATATCTCATTATATAAATTAAAGATATGTCAATAACATTAACTTTAAACGGAAATTCTTCCATATTGACAACAAAAACATATAATTCAATTTCCAAACATATAATTCAATACCTAATATAGATGAAGAGAATAATAAATTTATTATTGATGATAAACCTATTAAACGAAAAACGTTTAATATAGCTAAAGCAGATAAAGAAAAATTAACTATAAAAGCAAATAATAATACATTAAAGTGTGAAATTTTTGCAGATAAAGTAATTGATTTTGAAAGAGAAGATACTATTGGTAGATTATTAGGTTTCAGTAATAAGAAATTATTAGCTAATAAATGGTACACTTCAGATCTTTTTGTTGATATTAATAAAATAAACATAATAAGAGTAGAATGCAATATTATATCTGGAACATATATTAATGAAAAAGAAGCTCATATTTTACATGAATTTTCTATTAACGTCAGTCCTGGTTTTAAAATAATTGAAGTTCCTAAGAATGTAATTTATTTACCTGTAACTATTAACCAGATAAGTTCTATTACTATAAAACTCCTCGAACGGAACGGTAATTTAATTAATTTTCGTGCAGAAACAATAACAATTAGATTGCATTTAAAGCGTCAAAATGATAGTGTTTAATCAAAATCAAGATTCATATATATATCCTCAGAGTCGAGCACAACATTTCAATATATTAAAGTCATCAAGAGGAGAAGCAAGTCAACACTACAAACCTAAAAAAAAGTTTAACTGTTGAAAATCAACAATATTTGAAATTACTTGGATATCAATTAAAATGAACCTTTTTAATGAACCTGTTTTTGATGAAACTATAACTAGTGCTCACTGGTATTCATATCATCCATACGTAAACAATTTCAACTTCAATAGTATTACTCGAATACAAATACAAAATCAGAATTTAAACATATTACCTTCAACAAGTCTAATTTATATAGAAGGATTTGTAGCAAATAATGATGAAACGGCTGTTAAACATACTAAACTAGTTAATAACTCCATACCATTTCTATTTGAAAAACTTAGTTATGAGCTTAATGGTAAGGAAATTGATCATAATAATAAGGTTGGTATAATTTCGACATTAAAAAATTATATTTCACTTAATGAAACGAAAGTATTGCTTTATACAATGGGGGTTGCTCTCCCAAAACATCAATTGAATTGGATGGAGTTTAATTCAGTTTTTACATTCCTTTAAAGAGATTATTAGGATTTGCTGAAGATTATAAAAACATTATCCCTAATGCAAAATATGAATTGATATTAACACGCTCTGGAAGCAACAACAATTCTTTGATATGTTCAAATATTAGTGAGAAGCCGAATATTACTATTACAAAAATATGTTGGAGAGTTCAACATATTAATTTGATGGATAATCCAAAATTGAAATTATATAAAAGTATTGATAATGGTTCTGTTATGAAAATAGCTTTTAGGAGTTAGGACTTAAATGAGAATCCATCATTATCATCAGCTAATCACCTAATTTGGAATGTTAAAACATCTTCACAACTAGAAAAACCACGCTTTATTATTTTCGCTCTACAAACTGATCAACAAAATATTGAAAATAATCTTTCAAAAGATCCCTCAAAATTTAATCATTGTGATGTTTCTAATTTAAAAGTATATTTAAATTCTGAAGTATATCCATATGAAGATATGAATTTAGACTTTGGGAAAAATCGTTATGCTTTAGCATATGAATCATTCTTGAATTTTCGAAGTGCTTACTACAATCATCTAGCATCAGAACCTTTAGTTTCATGGGAGAATTTTAAAAATGCATCTCCAATTTTTATAATTCACACTCGTTATCAAAATGATGATCTTAAAATGGGGGCAGTTGATGTTAAAATTGAACTAAAAACCTTGAAAAAAATTCCGATCAATACTACAGCTTATTGTCTTATTTCGCATGATCGTTTAGTTGAATTCAAACCACTAACAGGAGAAGTTAATAAAATTATTTAGATTTCTAAATAAAAATAAATGAACTTGTCTACAAAAAAAGGAAACATTAAAAACTTAGAGTCTTGCTGTGTTTTTGAAATTCCACCATTCATTGGTGGAATATTTTTTATGATTGCATTGCATTGTTTAAGTTTTTTAATTTACAAACTTTATAAATATATTAAATTTAATCAATTAAATTCTCCTGAAACATAAAAATGGAATATGTAATAATTGATATACAAGGTTTTCGAGATAATAGTAATAAATTTATTTTAAAAGAAATTGTTATTCTTTCATCAAATGATGAAATTCAACATTTTATAATAAAACCACCTTATGGTTACCATTATTTAGATTCAAAAGCAAAATACACAAATAAATGGCTCACTAAAAATCATCACGGCTTACAATGGTCTGACGGCAAAACACATTTTTGTGATGTTATCAATTTTTTAAAAAATTTTATATCGAGTCAAACAAAAGTTTATGTTAAAGGAGAAGAAAAAAAATCTTGGATTATTTGTTTGAAAAATTTGTTTGGATTATTTGATTGAAAAATAATAATGTTTTTGATTTGAATAATCGTGATTCTACATGTTTAAAAATATTGAAGAATCAGCAAATTAATTGCTGTAAAAGATGTTCTTTTAATCATGTTGGTGTTTGTTTGAAAATGTTTTTTTATTAAAATTGCTGATTTAGCTAATTGAAAAGTATTTAAGAAGAGAAATAATCAGCAACATATTCATTTTACTTTTCACAATCGATAGCTTTAATCAATAAATTTAATAAATTTAATAAATTAATGTGGATAAAATAAAAAAAATCTTGAATAAAAATCAATCTACAAAAGATTATCAAAACTTAATGAACACTTCATCGGAATCAACAAAGAAATGGAGTGAAGAAATCAAAAACCAATATCATAAAAAATTTATAGTAATAACCTCATAAATAATCAACAGTACAAAAAAAATAAATGTACCTAAAAAAAAAAAAAAAGGAAAAATCATCGTCATCAAAGACTAATTAATAATTGTAAATTAGAAATTAAAAATAAAAAGAATTATAATGTACTTAGTATTTAATATTTATTATTTATAATTAATTACATATTACATAATTACATATGACTTAAACTATAATGACCCCATGGTAAGGTTTCAACTGAATTTTGAATTAAGAATCTTTTATCATCATTCGAATTTAAAGCAACTTTTTTTTGACTAATACTATATACAATATGTTTATTAGATCTTATCATATTTTGACAAATATTTTTGTTTCTGTTTTCATTTAAGCTAGCTACATAATCATCAAAAACAATTTCTTTTTGTACAATAGATTTTTTTATTCCTTTAGCCTTCTTTATACAATATTTTCCATGTACTCTAATTGAATACATATACATTTTAGATCTTATACCTATAAATTCTGTAACGTTCTTACCATTCATTTCGTCTTTCATTAATCCAATTACCTTATTAATTATTTATTGATTAACAAGCGGAATTCCCCATTTATTATTTATTGGATAATCGCTAGTATCAAATCGTTCATAACAATCTCTCTTAATAATATCATAGATATTTTCATTTAATATTTCTAGAATTAAACTATCTGTGTCAGTATAAAGAAGTTTACAATTTTCCTTTAAATTTTTCTTCATATAATCATAAAAAAATTCATAAATTAAAGTTTTTGAAATATCTAATATAGCCATTCCCACATATATGGGTTGATTAAAAAATATTTCACCTTTTTTTAATTCAATTGCAACCAAATTTTCGCTAAAACCGTTGAAGACTTAAAATAAGGTGATGCAATTAGTGAATTTGCACCATAACGACCTTCCCAATATGTTTTAAGTTTTATATTTAAATGTTTCCGTAGGTTTTCTATGGTTTTACCAAATGTTCCATTATTCATTAATTTAAAAATATCTTTTTCAAAATTACTAGTTGCTAAACTAGGAAGCTTTGTATTTAATAAAGCTTTGCTTTGTAATTTAAGCTTTGTATAAAATTCAATATAGGGTTTCAGAAAATCAGATTGTCCGAATTCTAAAACTTTATGAATTTTTATTATTTTTAAACCATGTTCTACAGCTTGTTTCAAAGTTCTATAATGACAAACATAGTTTGTTTTATTGTGCAATGTTGCAACAAGTTTCTTTTCGTTCGATAATGCAAATGAATGTTCAGGACAGAAAGGTAAATCTTTATGTTTGTCATGAAACTCAGTTGGATATTCCAAATCAACTTCTAATATATAACCAGTTGAAGAGTCATTAGCAATATTTTTAATGAAATCACAATCAAATTTTGTAATATCATTCACCCACTTGAAATTGTTCAATGGTAAATATTGACTCATAGCCCATCCATACTGATTATTAATATCTAAATATGATATGCTCTTATGTAGAATATTTTCATCGTAATCAGTCATATATATATTATTAGCTTTACTATATCTCTTTGAAATTTGTGTTAAACCACCCCTTATTCCACTTTCAACAAATAAAATCATATCAATATCACTTAGTAATTCAAAATTTACTTTTGTATATTTTAACATTACATCCCAAGTATAACCTAGTAATGTGAAATAATGTGCGGCATCTAAATCATAAGTAATTTTGCAACTTTGTCTAAATTTTTCAAAAATTTCTGTAAGTAATAACACATCTGTTTTTAAATATAAGTCTGAATATTCCCCTAAATTTTTTATATGAAATATATCCCATACCCTTTTTGCAGGTTGATAATCTTCATTAGATATTTCCGATTTATTTAGTTTATTATAGAACTGGTTCTTATCGGGTAGCTTTGTTTCAAAAAATTTATTATTGTCTTCAAAATAGTCATATGGATAAACTCCTTTTCTTGTTAATAATTCTATTTGAAAATTACTTAAACTATTAAATTGCGATTTTAAAATAGGAAATTCCTTTAAAGTTTTTGATAATACATCTAAGCTTACACCTAAAAATTTATATGAATCTACAAATCTAAACTTAATTGAACTATTTTGAATATGTTTGGTGAAAGATATATATTTTTCCTTATTTATAGGAAGCAAATCAATTTTACCTTCTATGAGTGAATTTAACTTCAGTATAATAAATGTGAATCGTAACCGCTTAAATTATGAAAGATTACAGGAATAGTAAATGAATTTTGATATTCTATATTACATTTTTGATGTGTAGCACCTCGGTACTCTCCTGTCAGATGACAATGATCTCTGCATCTTATGCCTTTAGCGTCAAAATTTTCCTCACATATAAAACATTTTTCAGCTTCGTTATAATTTTTAATTTGCTCTGATGTTAGTGGTTTCAAATTTCGTGAACTTTTTAGATCGGTTTCTACTAAAATTGATAATAATTTCAATTCATCTAAAAACCATTCGATACCATTTACGCCTCTATAAGATCCATATTCAGTCTTTTCAATGTAAGAAGATTTTACATAATATCCGATGGAACATGGAATATGCTCTTGGTATTTATTCCCTTCATCTAATTTTTTTAATAAACACTCCATATCTGCATACACCACACAAGGGTTCACTAATTTATTTTTAAAATTTTTAAATTTCATTATGTTATTATCTTTTGAAGGTAGTCGAATTGCACATTCATTCATATTTTCACAAATTTTCGTATGCTCCATCAATTTATTATTTGTAGTGAAATATTGTAAGCATCGATCACAGAAAATTTTCTGATGACCATGTTTACTAACATCTTGTGACAAGAGTCTTGACATATTTTAATTAAAACATAGTGATATTTCATTTCATCATCATCATTATCATTGCATGCATTATAAAAATTTTTTTCTTTATAACATTCATTTTGAATCATTAATAGATTCACATGTTTTTCCTTTTTTGATTTTGTCAAACGAAGAACAATAACTTTAAATTTATTTTTTTGTAACAATTCCAATCCAAATACATTAACTGAAATTACATTTTGCTTCTCAAATTTTGATATATTCTGAATTGATACAGGAAAATCAATTCCATCGAATTTTAAAAACTGTAAATAATGCGAATAGCTTCTTGTACGATCTGAATGAGTGGTATTTGGATATAAATATGCCATTATCGACCAAGCAAAGCATGCATTATCAACATTTTTTATATTAATGCATGCTTTTTTTTTCTTAATTGACTTTGGTAAATCTATATATGATGATGGTGATAAAAATATTGAATATTTATTTATATTTATGGTTAAATTTATTATTGAAGACAAAGCCCATCCACTACCCTTTTCCTGAAATTCATCAAATTTAGAAAGAATTTGTTCTTCCAAAGTATTGTACCAATCAGCTGTAGAATCTGACAATATAACCAATACATTCCAAGATATTTTAAATCATAATCAGGTTCAATTTGATTAGGTTTTAGTAAAACAAATTCACAGCAAAAAACCATATTTATTTTTAAACTTGATTGTTGTATTAAAAACTCTTTAATTTTTTGTTTTACAATAGCTTTACATTTTTCTAAAAATATTTTCGGATCTGTATCATCAATATTGGTAATAACGCCATATTGAATCCGATTTTTAAACGCTGATTTTAAATTTTTCCATTTTAAAACTTCTTCACGAATGTCTGAATTTTCTTCTTTTCTTAACACCTTTATTTTTAATTGCTCCTTAAATGATATCAAATCAGCTATACAAGTGGATATAGATAATTTAACACCATTTGAAGCTTTTGAATTTTCAATTAAATGATTTTCTAGTGTGATTAAATCTTTTAACACTTCAACTATATATGATTTAATTTGTTTAATATTTTCACTTTTTTGAAATTTTTTAAATAATGAAATATGATTATTTAAAATTTGTTTTGCGCGAGCTGACATGGTGAAGCTTTTTTATAAACTAAATTTTAGTTTTTATTCCGCTATAGAATATCCAGAAAATTAAAATTATTTGTTTGTATTATCCACTCTAATATAATTTTTATTTGCATTATCAAAATTTCAATTTTTTATGGAGGAAAGTAAAATGAAATTCCTATAGAAAGATAAAGTTGAAAATATAGTGATTAAATTTCTGTAAAAGTAAATCTGAAAAAGAAATGCTGAAAAATAACACCTAAGCTTGAAATAAGAACAAATTAATTTAATTTTTTATTCTTTATTTTTACTTTATTTTTCTTTTTAAAATTTTTAAATATAATATTTTATTGATTTATTGCTAAATATTCTTGAGAATAAATATCCTTCTGAACAATAGAATATTTATAGGTAAATATTACTCTCTTTATTTAAATAGGTAAATATTATAGGTAAATAATATATAGGTAAATATTACTCTCTTTATTTAAAATATTTATTTCTTCCTGTGTTAGTATGTCTACCATACTTGCAGACAAGAAAAAACTTGTATTATGAAAATCCAATAAGATTCTCTTACCATATCTCGTCTGACAAAATCTTATTTTTTCAATAGAATAATATCTATTCTTAATAATTTCATCTGTTGTTAAGAGTTTTTTTGTTTGTTATGGTTGAGTCCAAGAGATGATGCTGCATCGTTGAACTTACTTAATACATTGCTCACGCTCACACTGCTACCATCATATCTTCTTTTTAGTGATTGTTGATTTATTTCATTATAATGTAGTTGTGGTTGTGGTTGTTGTTGTTGTGGCTGTTGTTGTGCTTGTTGTTGTGGTTGTTGTTGTTGTTGAAGCTGATGTTGATGGTGTAACAATCATTACATCATCCAAAATTTCTATTGTGTTTTCCATTTTTGATCTTCTTCCTTGCAAATTTTAAATTGAATTAATTAATAAGTACAGCTTGTTTAGCTCTTTTATACAAATTTTTTATCTAAATTATATTAATTTTATCAAATATTTTTACATCATACATTACCATAACTTTGTAACTTCAATTCATTTTAATTATCTGGAATATAAATACTTTTTTTTCCTTATAATATTATATCAATCTTTATGAAACAGACAAAACCGCAATTTCCACAATTTTAACTTTAATTCGTAAGAAAAGCTTGCAATATTAGTTTTTACTTTAAAATTATCTAATATTTGTTAGAACATATAAAACTGGAAACCAAATTTCTTATTTGTTCTTTTTTCTTTTCAGAATTTCAACTTCGAGAAACCACAGAAAATTAACAAAATGTTTTATACAATTAATACAGATTTGAAAATTTATATGTTATTTATTCATATTCAATCTCAATTAAAATGTGCGGAATTCCCTGACGTCACACAAAAATTTGAATAGTTCCATTCTTCATATCAACCTCAATTCATTTTAATTATCTGGAATATAAATACTTTTATTTTTTTTTTTCCTTATAATATTATATGAATCTTTATGAAACAGACAAAACCGCAATTTCAACAATTTTAACTTTGACTCGTAAGAAAAGCTTGCAATATTAGTTTTTACTCTAAAATTATCTAATATTTGTTAGAACATATAAAACTGGAAACCAAATTTCTTATTTGTTCTTTTTTCTTTTCAGAATTTCAACTTCAAGAAACCACAGAAAAATTAACAAAATGTTTTATATTATTAATACAGATAAGAAAATTTATATGTTATTTATTCATATTCAATCTCAAATGTATGGAATCCCCTGACGTCACACAAAAATTTGAATAGTTCCATTCTTCATATCAACATGACAAATTAAAACAACAACTTTTTAATCTCAATTAAAATGTATGGAATCCCCTGACGTCACACAAAAATTTGAATAATTCCATTCCTCATATCAACATGAAAAATTAAAACCGCAACTTTTTTTTGTTAAAATACAAACACACTTAATATATTCTAAAACAAATTTCTTATCATACAATATGAATGACTGCAAAACAAAAAATTATTTTACTGTTTTTCAAAGCAATCAAACAAAATTAAAACATTAAAATGTTCCTCCTATGACTCATTGCTGAGTCATACCTCTTATCTTTTCTCTACATCTCTTATCTCTAACGTCACTTCCTGGTCTAGAATCGGCCTAGCCTATACTACTAAGATAGACCGTTTGCCTATCCTACCGACTGCGCCAAATATGTGACTGGTTCACAATTTAAATAAAAAAAATGCAAATTTTATATTACTTCTTTATTTGATTGATTGTTATTAATTAATAATATTATTTTTACAATTTTGGTTCCTTATATATTATTTATTTGTTGAATCAGCACCGGTAAGTTACACATGTTTAATTAAAAGGTGCTGATTCTATGTCTACAATAATTGTGAGAAATAATTTGATACTTTATAATTCAATTGATTTTAACATGATGGAACAAGTTACCTTTAATTTAACTTTTATTAATTTACAAGTATGATTAGGTTAGCAAAAATAATATAAGGTAAAATAATGTATTAATGGTTAGTAAGTTAACTTATAATAATATGTTAGTTGTTGTTGTAGTGTCCGGTATAGGATACATAACTCGGGCAGAGTCTCTTTAAAATTTAAATGTATAATTGTTTTGGTTTTGTACTTTTCTATTAAAATGTTGCATTTATGTATGAATGTTTCTATATTATTTGAAGCTATTAGAAAACTTATTGTATTATTTTTTGAATTCAATTTCTTGTCATATAAGCACTTAAATTTTAGTATACAGCAGTTCTTACAACCAAAATTAAATTTGAATAATTTTTTATTTTTAAATATTTTGTATGTCAATTTTATGCAGGGTTACCATTTGTAGAATTGTGGTAATATTTGTATTTCTCGCCCTCTGTACCATGTACAATCTTAATCAAGGATTGTACGCAAAATATACGGTATTTTTCAGATTTTAAATTTTTTACATTAGGGCAAGGTAAAACGAACAACGGAAATATTGTTACAGACAAAAAAAAAAATTTAACTGAATTTTGCTCCAAACTTTTTTTGAGCATTTTACGAATGTTTTACGGATACCCATTCTGTTTTCCCCACGTACCTTAAAACATTTATTTCGAACTCGATAAATAAATAGACATAATAGTCTTCACTCACAATAGCAAATAATATAAATATACGTACACCAACTACAGGCTCTTTATACAATTTAATTCTGATTGTAAATATTCTGTTTTGGCGTTATTTTAAAAATAATTTCAGTTAGTGTTTTGACGAATTTGGTTTTGCTTTCTGATTTTTTACGGATTGTACTTTTTCCATAAAACTATTTTTCTAAACTGCAACTGTCTATTATATGAATTGGGATTCAACATAGAATTTGAATACACATCAATAGGGGCCCCTAGTTATTGATATATTTATGTATAAAATCCTTTAATTTTGGAAAATAATAGATGTCTTTCATTTCATTGAAATTTTCTAAGATTCCCCTGTGGTTTGTTTTCTCATGAAATTCTTTGATTAATTCTATCAGTTGGTCTTCATTTTCAATTTCAGTAGCTAACTTGGTACATTTAACAAATTTAATTTTATTATTATTGCTAAATAATTCAATCAATTTATTTTGCAAGATAACAAATTTATTATCTTCTAGTTCAGAATATATTGCAGTAATACCCTTTTTTAATGAACGTCTCAATAAATCATTTAGATAATTACTATTGTTTAAATCATTTTCATTAATAAAAATTTTCTTGTATCTTTTATATTTTATTGCTAATTCATTTATCTTATTTTTTACCAGATGTATCTGATTTAAATACTTATTTACAATGTTTTCTACGATTGGGATGTTGTCATCCAAATTTTCGACACCACTATGAATTGTAGCATGATCACTTACAATACTAGACTCTTTTTCTTCAATTTGTAGAACATTAATTTCATTTTTATCTGTATTAATCATGCTTAAAAAGACAGCTACCTTGTTATCCCTTCCTTTAACATATTCTATATCAAAATCATATTCGTTTAATCGAATTCTCCGTCGTTGGAGTTTACAGTTTGGATCTTTTAAAGAATTTAACCAAATGAATGGCTTATGATCCATTCTGATAGTAAATTTTATTCCGTAAAGAAATGGATATAATCATCATCATCTTGTAAGGGGTTGAGCTATTTTCGCGAAATCTTTGATAAATTTCCGATAATAACCAGTTATTCCTAGGAAACTTTTTATAGAATTTTGGGTTTTTGGAAGTTTTAAATTTTTTATTATATCAATTTTACCAGGGTTTAGTTTTATACCTTCATCAGTTAGTAAATGTCCCAGGTACTCGGTTTCTTTTGAAAAAAATTTACATTTGTCTACTTGAATTTTAAATTGTATTTACGTAATATCTGAAATATTTTAGATATAGCTTCAACATGTTTTTGAAGTGAGGTACTAAAAATTAGAATGTCGTCTAAATATACGACACAACAAATATTAATGAAATCGCGTAAAATATAATTCATCATTCGTTAAAATGTGGCAGGAGCATTCTGCCGAATGGCATCCTGACAAATTCATAATGTCCCCGTGGGGTTGAAAATGCGGTTTTTGCCCGATCGTTTTCATCAATCAACAACAAAACCTTTTGCATGATCTAAGGTCGTAAAATATTAGGCTCGACCAAGTTTATCAAAACGTGCATCAATGTTTGGTAATGGGAACTTATAATCTATTGTGATTTCGTTAAGTTTACGATAATCAACAACAATTCGCAATTTTTTTCTCTCGAATAATCAATTTTCTTGGGAATTACCCAAATTGGAGGATTATATGGTGAATTACTATGCTTTATAATTCCTTTAGCTAACATTTTTATAGTTTGTTTCTCGACTTCTTGCTCATGTACTTTAGGGAAACGATAGATTTTAGAATAAATTGGTTGAGAGGTTTTTGTAACAATTGAATGTTTAATTATATCAACATTAGTTAATTGTTGACCGTCTTGGTAGAATAAATTCTTATTATTATGTATAATATTCCTAAGGTATTTACATTCTTCTGCATTCAAGTTTTCATCCTTTTTTTGATTGTAAATATCACTTGGATTTAAGGTTAAAGAATACAGTTGATAAATTTCATTGAACCGACATGCATTTTTAAATTTAGTTACTTTGCCTTTAATTGCTATTTGTAGTTTTTCTCAATCAATTTTTGCACTGATACAGTTTAATACATTTTGCCCTAAAATAGCATTAAAACTCTTATTATTAATATTCATCACTTTCCAAAGAATTTTGGCTTTATAATTAAATTCATTTGGATTATTGATATCAATTCGTGCCAAATTTCACCCTATCCTAATAGTGTTTTAATTTTTATGGGTTGTTTTAATTTAATTAACTTAATTTGAGCAAATATATTATTATTAATAAGTGAAGTAGTGGAACCAGTATCAATCAAGCAATTGAATTTAGTTCCATCAATTATGAATTCTACTATTGGTAAAGAAAATCCGAACCGAAATTTTTTTTGAGATTTTGTCTGATTTTCTTGTTCGGTATGATTCAGGTCTAATTCCAATGGTTGTAAAAGTTGATTAGATTGAGAGGAATTCTGATAATTCCTAGAAATACCACTTTGTTGATTATTATTACGCTTACCATTATATCTACTTTGAACGGAGTTATTATTAAAACGATTATTGTTAAAATTATTATTATTTTTTTTTTAATGCATTTCTCTGCCAAATAAATGTGGACAGGAAATTACACAGCCTTTCCTATTCAGGCGTGGTTGTAAATGTCGTAAGGGGGAATAACTCTTACAACGTGTGTGGGATTCGAACCCACACTCCCTCGGTCTTTAAAACGTATTGTATACGCTCTTACCCACAGGCCACCGAGGCCTCGTAATTATTATTATAATTACGATTGTAATTATAACCATAATTACTATTTCTATTATTACAAGCATTATTTCGATTATTATTAGGAGAATGATTGAAATTACAATAGTTATTTGAGGTACCTCATTTTTACCTCAATAAAAATAAAGTAAAATGGAGTAAATTTAAGATTGGATTTGTTATTCTGGTTTATATTAGTACGTGAAATACCTGTTTCAAGCAATTCAAAATATGCTTCTAAAGAAATTAAATTTTTATTCTCAAGAACATACTATCAGCTCTTGGAATTTTACACAAAAACTTCTCAAGAATAGATTTTTCATTATTTTTCACTTCAAATTCAATTGGCTTATTATCATCTAACTTATATTTGAAGTTTAATTTATCTAAAATTTTAGTAAGATCTGAATAAAATTGACTTACAGTATGAAATCTGATAGAATCTGCTTCCTCCTTTAGCCTTCAATATGATTACTGCACCCCAAATGTTTTCTTCAGTTGGTTTTGGATGGAAATTCATGTGTTATCTTGAATTCTCCATATTGAAATTGCTGCTGGTCCCTGGATCTTTGATGCCAGGATGTTTAGTAAATAATTTTTCTTATTCGCATCCTCAGTAGAATTTAAAATTGCTTCTACCTCTTTGATAAAATTTTTTAATTCAAAAGTGTCGTCCCCACGAAATATTGGAACGGACCTTGCATCATTTATCAAATCCCTTGTATTTATTTCGTTAGCCATTTTATTTTTTGATAGTTGATTTAAACGTTTGTTTGTTGTATTTTTCTTCGTAGAATTTTCCTTTTCCTCAGAAATTGTAGGTAAAGATGTAGTTGTTCTTATTTTAGTTTAAAATTGTGCTTGGATTTCATTAAAATATTTACTGATATTTAATGAACAATGTCATTTTTGTTTTTTTTCACCAACAGATCCTTGAAAGGAAACTAATTATTTTTTTTTTTTAATTATTTATAAAATATTATTATAATATTTTTTTAATTAATAGCTCGCTAGTATAACAATAACTTTTTTTTTCAATTTAACATTAATCTGTTCTTTTATTAAAAATAATTAGTTTGGCGATCCTACCGACTGCGCCAATAATTTATTTAATATAAAGCATAAAACTAAACTCAAGTTCTTAATAAAACAATTAATCTTTATTGAATCTTCTTAAAGACTAAAAATTAACATTAAATCTTACAATATATATAATGGTCAGAAATCAACATATGAGGAAATAAATGCAAGCTAAAAAATAAATTTAGGCCTTTTAAGTGCTTTACTTATTGTAATTATTTTAGTTATGCTAAGATAAACGAATTCTTAGCCCCTATTTAAATGACTACTATAAATTACAATTAGTAACCTTATTTTTATTGAAAACAAAAATAAAAAATAAAATGTTTGCGATAGCAATTTTTCTTTATAATTAATATTTAAACATATAATTTTAAAAGAAAGAAAGTAAAATGTGTTTGACCTAGATTACATTTATTTCAATAACGATAATTATTATAAAATAATTATGGTTTAATTTTAGAGGGTGTTTCCTTTGGATAAGTAACTTGCATTCTCGCACAAATCGTACAAAATCCAACAAAACCTAGTAAATCGGTTAAATTTCACATCCCTAACAAAATCTAAGTCAATATTCAAATTATAAGATAATATTAAGATTATATTCAAATTTTATTCAAATAATATTCAGATCGTATTCCAAATTGAAAAAAACAGTTTTTAATACCCTAACTTTAATTTCTTTTTTTGTTGTTGTCATACTAGTGGGGGAGTATTGAAGCGTACAATAAATATTAATTTATCGAAATAAATAATTTTTACTTCAATAGTAACTAAAACGACATACCAGATTCTTGCAATTTTTAATTACTATAAATATTTTAATTAACAAACACATAAACATTCAATGGGAAATTCACTACGTGAAAAAAGATATAAACGCACTACAGTGCTACAAGGTCCTGGGCTTCAACGACAAAGCGGCGGAATGTACAAAATAATTGATATGTGCAAAATGTGCGGAGGAACATGAAGCTAAGGCGTCTATCAACTTAGCAGTAATTTGTATAAACTGTATATGATTCAACAAATACCAGAAGAAACAAAGTACACAGTGCACAAAACATAAGGCGACCAGCATTCATTGCCCGTTAATATGCAAATTTTGAGACGAAACTTGAGAAGAAAAGAGACGAAATAGACTACACATCCAATAAACTTCATGATGATTGAGAAGATTAAGATAATGTATGTAAACGCAAGGAGCATAAGACATAAGCTAGATAAACTAAAACAGGAAGCAAGTTATTCTGCAGCGGGCGGATATAATCATAATAAACGAAACTTAGATGTTTTCCCAACATTATAACTTTTTTTTAATTTTTTTTATTAGTATAATATACTATTTCTAATTCATATCACAATATAAAATTTACAGAATTTACAATTAAAAAAATAAAATTTTACGTAAAAAAAAACCAAATTTAAAGATTTTATTATATAGCTACATTTTTTTGTTTTCCTTACCACTCCAATGAGGAGTATATAGCATTCACTAAATCTACTAAGTCATTTATTATTCATTCATTTCACTAAGACGTTCATTACTCGGCTGTACCTATTGTACAAGAACGACGTCTCTTTTAATTCTATGCCATCTATTTATCTTATACAAGAATTATGGTTTATTATTATTTTATTATATAGCTATTACAATATGATATTAATTTTAAATTTCGTGGTGTATTATCCAACACCATCGGGGTCACTTCCGGTGTACCGCAAGGCAGCCATTTAGACCCGCTTCTGTTTAATGTTTTTATTTCAGATCTTTCGGAATATCTAAGCAATATACCTCACATTTCGTTTGCTGATGACCTAAAAATATATTAAGTGGTTAAAGATAATTCTGATACAGCCAAACTTCAATCAAGCTTATCAGTGTTACAAGCTTGGTGCACGTCAAATAAATTAGAACTCAACATACAGAAATGTAAGGTAATAAGCTTTACACGTAAACGGTCTTCTTTAATATATGACTACAAAATAGATAATGTAACTCTTGAAAGGGTTTTTAGCATTACTGATTTAGGAATTCTTCTCGATAATAAACTTAATTATAATTTTCACTATGATCTAATAGTTTCAAAGGCTAATAAAATGTTAGATTTCATTAAGAGAAGAGCTAAAGAATTTAACGACTTAGCTGTGACTAAATCTCTTTATTGTTCCCTAGTTCGATCTATCTTAGAATACGGTAACATTGTTTGGGATCCAGCATTTGCAGTTCATCTCAATAGAATCGAATCAGTTCAAAAGCAATTTCTTTTATTTGCATTAAGGAATCAATATAACCCTTTTTATTTTGCTAATCTACCTAGTTACACTACAAGACTTAATTCATTAAACTTGCTTTCTTTATCTTTACGTAGACAACTATTGTCATCATGCTTTACTTTTGATATTTTGAATAATAGTATTTCTATCCAATCTCTTAATAACAAGTTTAGACTTAAAGATAGTGTTAGGCAAACTAGAAATAATAAATTTTTAATGGACTACAAACATAATACAGAGTACGGTAGAAATGAACCCATCAATAGATGTTGTACTAATTTTAACAAAATTAGTCATCTCTATTCTACATCTATCTCCAGAAATACTTTCAAACACATTGTACAACTACATTTTTCCAATTTAATAACCTTAGACAATTAATTCTTACTTAAGCAAAAAAAAAATTTTTTTTTTTTTTTTTAATTATGATATAATTTTCAACATTTATTGTATTGCATTATAATACAACTAATGTTTTTTATTTAGATAATTTTTTTTGTACATTTTATAGATAGTAATTTAATGCTTTTAGGTATTGTTAATAAAAAAAATTCATTTTTTTTAATTTTACTTCTACGTAATAATAAGATATTTATTTACATTTTTTTACATAAAATGTTAAATTGATTGTCATTATATGTATGTACATATCTGTACAAATATCATTTTTCAATTTTTAAAATAAAGTTGTTATTGTAGTTTAAATAAAAAATTAATGATAACAATAATAATAATAAATTAACTTTTTTTATGATTTAAGTTATTATAAATTTAGTTTTAAGTCATTGTTTTGTTTAATTTTAATTATAAGCATTAATTTAAGAATTTTTTTTGTAACGACCTTGTTTTGGTTTCGTTTAATAAAAAATAAAAAATAAAAAAATAATTTTATAAGACATTTTATACTTATTTTAAATTTAATTAAATTCTAGTAAGTATATATTATAAGAAAAATCTATATTATTTTTGTTATTAATCTATATGACGCAGCTGTGGTTTGAACCCGAGACCTTTCGTATGAAAGGCCGGTGTCTTAACCACTACACCATTAGATATATAGCTACATTATCTGTTTATATAGAAAAAATTTCTTATAGAGATTTAAAATGCAATTAAAATTAAATGAAATATAAAACAAAAAAATTTAAGAAATTCAATTTACCTAACTATATTTTAAAATTCATTATGAATTAAATATTGTATCAAAATTTTTTTAAAACTATTTATATTGTTAAATTTCCAACTGAAGTTGGAAGATTATTAAATGAATAATTGCAAACCTTTATGAAACAAATTATTTTGAGTATTATTTCTCCAGAAAAGTGGAAGCCTAAGTAAATTTGCAAATCTTAAATTATAATTTGTTGATTCTCTAACATAATTTATAATATTTGTTAAATAGTCTGGAAGCATGTTGTTTTTCATTTTAAGAATGAATACTAAAGTATTCTAATTAAGGCTTTGGCCAACAGACATCTATTTTAGCTCTCCCAGCATGAATCTTATATTCGTTCTTCTGCCTCGTTTTAGTATAATACGCATTGTTTCTAAATACGCTCTGTTTTCTAAAAGTTGTAATTTTTCTTTTTTATTTTCATTACACAAAAATAGTAAAGACGAAATGAGGTAAATAGTAAAGTACAGTACACGAAATGAGGAAGTATCATTGTATTGTATATTGTTATTACACTTTTAAGGTTAAGTTTATTTCGGATTCTACCTAAGTACCCAACTTTCTGGGATATCTTATTGCATATATATTCTGCATGACTATTTACCGTTAAATTATCTTCAATTTTCAATCCTAAATACTTAATAACCCTTATTCTTTCTATTGTATTATTGTCTATTTTTTTTTTTTTTTTAAATTAAAAATTGTTTCTTAAATTCAGAAATAAATACAAATTACAATTCATTTATATACTCACAACTGTATTATAAATTTAATAATTCAATTTTAATTCAATAAATTTAATAACACATTTACATTCAGAAGTTGAGTAAAAACTTGTGTTAAATGCATTATAGAAATTAACTTTACTTACGTATACATATATTATTTTGATAAGGGGTTAAATTATTTATGACTGCAAAAATTTAACAACAAAAAAGAACTTTAAATATAAAATAAAATTATTAATTATAAGATTAACTTTTAAAGATAATAATTATGACAACATTTTCAAAAAATTCTAATATAGGTAGTAAAAAAACAACAAAAAAAAATAACATAAGTATAAGAACATAGTAAATACAAATACCTATTGTATATATTATGTTCCCCACTTTTAAAGAATTTTTTAAGAACTAGATAGAAGTATTGATGTTTGACCGGAAGGATATTTAGATTTTTAAATAACTCAAATGTATTATCTCTTCTTTTTTTATTACAGATTATTCTTATTATATACTTTTGTGCAACAATAATTCGACTGAGTTTATTTTGGCTTGTTCCTCCCCAATATGTTAATCCAAAACACAATTTAGAATGACATATTCCGTAATATACTTTTAATAAAAGATGCATAGAACCAATTTAGTTTAGAATATATTATTACTCCTAGATATTTAAATATACTAACTACTTCAATATTAAAACAATTGATGGAACAAGATTTACCAGACTTATACATAGTTATTTCCTCTGACAACACAAAATTTTAACAACTGACACAATATTTATTACAATCTGGTTCATGAAACATAAGATCGTTATAGTTCAAGGTGTTACCAGATGGTTAACATAAGTTTAGTTTTATTACTTATAACTAGACGATGCGTTTAAACCAATGTCTTAAGCATTCTAAGTCATAGTTTATATTCGATATTAATTCAAGAGGAGAAACAGTTTTGTACACGTATACGATATGTCATCAGCAAATGCAGTAGCAGTACCTTTCAACTTGAGATTAAAGATAGAATTAACAAAAATTAGAAACAATAAGGGTCCTAGTACGGACCCTTGCGTTACACCAATTTTTAACTCTAACGGATTTCTTAAAACGTTTTTAATTTTTACTCTTTGTACTCTTTTTGGAAGGTATGGTTCCAACCAATTATACATAATACCTCTAAATCCACAACAATATAATTTATCTAGTAGTAGCCTATGATTTACTGAGTCAATCGCTTTAGTTATATCGATATATAAAGCAGCAGTATAATTTTTACTATTCCTACTATCCCAAATTTTATAACAGAATCTTAAAAGCTCATCATCTGTCGACACACCTGAAATAAACCCAAATTGATATTTACTAAAAAAGTTATTTTTATTTAAAAAACTAACCATTCTGACCTTAACACATTTTTCAATAATTTTAGAGAAGACAGGTAAAAGGGAAATTGGTCTATAATTATTCAGAAGGCTATTATCGCCTTTTTTAAATAATGGAACAACTTTTGCTTCTTTAATCTTATCAGGACAGGTACCGGTTTTCATATTCGAATACCAGCATTGCTTTCAATTCTATTATTCATCACCATACATTTTGTTTTCCCTAAATTCAATTTTAGTTTATTCATACACAGCCAATTAAAGGGATTTAGTAGATCTTCATTGAGTTTGCTGCAACATTCTTCCACATTTCTACCGACTATGTATATAAGCGCATCATCAGCAAAAAGTATAATTTTAGAAAACTTGATGCATGATTTTATTTCATTTATATAAATTAAAAAACTTATAATAACATAATATAATTTTTTTTTTTTTTTTTTTTTTACACGCTACCCAAACTCTAGGAAAATTTTCATTTTTACAAAATTATTGTAGGTTTGAGCAAGAAGCAGACGAGTTCAGGGGAAATATGAATTTAGAGGAGAATTGGCGGGTAAATTGGAGGCAAACCGGAATAGGTTCGTTTTGAAAAGTTGCAAATTGTATAATGGACCATTTGAATCACAGGGGAACACGTTGGATGGAAGCATATTCCACATTTTAGCGGTTCTCACAATAAAAGAGTTTCCATAACCAGTTTTAAACCACCTAGGAATTTCCACGGTGCAGAAATGAGCACTTGAGGCTCCTCTAGTGTTACGTTGGAATTGTTTACGAGGAGGCATTATTGATTTCAATTCAATAGAACAAGTGTCGTTACCTAAAAGATATCTATAAAAGAGAGATAAAGCTCCAATGTTTCGACGTGAGTTAAGAGGAGTAATGGTACCCTGAACAGTAGGGTCGCCAATCAAGCGTAAGGCGTGATTTTGGATTTTGTCCAGGTAACCTAATGATGTTTGAGCAGCGCCAGCCCATAAGTGAGAATTATACTCCATCTTCGGTCGAATATATGCTTTATAGATATTGGCCAGATCACTAGGAGAAAAAATAAGCTTTACAGCGAAAAGGAAAACCTAAACATTTGGCAGCTTTTTTGGCTATATCAAAAATATGTTCATTCCACAACATTTTTTGATTAAGCTTCATGCCTAAAATGTTTAAATTTGCAGACCGCTGTCACCTTTTTTGGGAATTGGAGAAACGTGCGCAACTTTCATTGACTGGGATATTTACCAGTCGAAAAGGAGAGTGCAAAAAGATTGCGCAGTGGTTTCGAAATGGGAGAGGCTATATGTTTGAGAACCACAGCTGGAATTCCATCGGGACCAGTGGACTTTCTAACATTCAGATTCTTTAGCACTTTCACTACAGCACGAGACCTGAAGTATACCCTTTGAAGGATTTTAACCTTAGTAGGATCAACAGAAGGGTATTCTGGAGGTAATTGAGTTGTAGGAGGGAGTGTAGAATTTGCTGCAAAAATTTTTGCGAACAAATTAGCTTTACCAATAGAATCGGAAATGATAGAGTTGCCGGTATCAATCAACGGAGGAAACGATGATCCACAAAAGTTGTTCTTTACACTTTTTGCAAAAGTCCAAAAGGAGCGATTGCAGTGAGGGAGATTAATTATTTTCTGTCTCAACCTTTGGTTATAAAGAAACTTTTGCTGGTTGATAATTCTCTTGCATTTGTTCCTAGCCGCTTTATAGCCCGCAAGTGAGGACTCGCATACAATAGCCTTATACTTTTTAAAGTGCTCCTCTTTAGATTCAATTGCTTTCCTACAGATGTCATTAAACCATGGCTTGGAACTTGATTTAAACGGTTTAAAAGAGCTGGGTATGAAGAGTTTCATACCTAGCATAATTATTTTACTAATGGCATTTGTAGCAAAGTCAACGTTTCTGTGTATAATATATAAATAAAATAATAATATATATATAAATAAATATATATAAATAAATAATATATATAAATAATATATATATAAAACTAAATATAAAAACTTATAATGACATAATAAGGAAGAATATCAAAAAGGATAAAATCCTAGTCGGTGAAATGTAATCCATAAAGAGAATAATAATAATAAATAACAGGATTACATAACAGATACAACTACTTATGATAAGCTACAGCTTAACTATTAAACATTTTAACTAAAAGGACAAAGTCACTATCAAATTTTATAATAAATACGCATATTAACACACAAATCTAAAATCTTCAAATATATCTACACGTAAAACAAATAAGCACGTATAACTCATAAAAAACTAAAACTGGGAATTAATATTAATTATCATAACTAAATAATAAAAAATACAGTAACCTAAACACTTTGTAAATAATTAAGATCCATCAACAGCTATCAATGGGATTCTTCCACCTAATACTAACTTACTAAAAGACTTCATAAATAAATACGATTCATCCTAGTAATTGGGATCTCTTCGTTTCATGTAACTAAAAAGAAGATAAATTAAATTCTAATTAACATCTTATAAATATAATTTAAAACAAAGAATGATAATTGGTACTTACCGTCAATAATTTCAAAACATAATATGAATAACTAAGCTAAGTAGAGTTAACTAATAAATCATATAATAAAATATTAACAACTAAAACAACACATAACATAAATATTAAGCAAATATTAATAACCTAAATCACAAATAAAATAAAATAAAAGAGATTATAATAGAAAAAACTAAACAAATATATATTAATCAGAAAAATAAAAAATTAAATAAAATTAATTAAGTATCAACTAATAAATATGTAAAAATATGAACGACGTGGAGAAAAGAAACATAGTACTTCGTGATAGCAGCTCAGCTGATTGGAAGACAAAACAGGGATGAAGAAATAAATAAAGAAACATAGAAATAAATAAAACTGTCAATGTAGAATGTAAAAATATATTAATTGATTGAATAAATTAATAATAAAAGTTTCTAAGTCAATTAGAAGACTAAATTATTAGACTAAGCACATGTGCAGACCGTAAAAAAAGCAAAAAGCAATTGGAGTATATATTATATATAGTAAAAACAAAAATCCATTGGAATAAATATAGAATATGTACAGTTAAATTAATGTCGTTTTCGATTGGCAAAAAGAGTGAATCTAGATTAAATCTAGAGTATAATCGAACAAAGATTAAATTTATGTTCGATTGGCACAAAAAAAGCGAATCTTCTTTTTAGAGTGAATCTCGATTTTCTTTCAGAATTACTCTTTTTAGCACATTTCCAAAAAAATTTTGAAAAAATGTGCTTATTAGTTTCACTCTGTCCGTCCGTCCATCCGCCCGTCCGTCCGGCCGTCGGGGCAAAATTTCTACACCGTTAAAGATAGAAAAAAAATGTTAACCATGGGTATGTCTCATAAAAAAAATAATGTTGTGGAACAACTTTTTCATGTAACCCCATCCATTACGGAGCTGCAGCCTCTCAAACTTTGAAAAGGCCCTATTTTTAAATGCATATATCTTATGTTATGCTTAAGATTTGTTTAATCTAATAACGTCATACGACAGGTATTTTTTTAACTTTGTTTTTAACTTTAAAATTAATATCAAAATTATACAATTTTTTTAAATTTAGTATTTAAATTTACCGTTATGTGAAAACCAAATGTTGCATGATTTTTCTACTTTCATAACTCCGGCACGCTTTTAGATAGAGGCTTGAAATTTTGAGGCAAGAAAGAACTTTTAGAATTAGTACAAGTTTGCTGTACTAATGGCCAACCCCTATTAGGGCTCATTAGGGCTCATTAGAGCTATTAGAGCTCAAAAATTGAAAATTTGCTATTTTTAAACACCTGTAACTTAAGAACCTATACACATTTTACTTCGGAAAGATATAAAAATTAAAGCTACAGTAATATATTTATTACTTTAGTTATATAGGGTTCCAGAGTTAGAGCTCTTCAAAATTGCGAAAAAGCCCCATTTTTATTCTTTTTTGCCCCATTTTTGCAATCCAAAACCGCCAGAAGACCGGAAATTTTATTATCTACATAAATCAATATTAAAATTACGCAATATTTTGTAATTTACTATTCAAATTTACCGTTATGTGAAAACCACATTTTGTATGAAATTTGTTTTTTCATAAATCCGGCACGCCTTTACATAGAACTTTTAGATAAAATTTTGAGACAAGAAAGAACTTTTAGAATTCTATTCAATTCTAGACAGTTTGTATTGTGTTTTGGAAATGTGCGCTTTTAAAAACCGTTGGTTTACATTCTATTTGTTTGACATTTGTCAGTTTTAATAAAATGTCATAAGAAATAAATAAAAAATATTAAAAAGTCAAGCATTGTAAATATCAAATGAAAATATTAAACTTTATTTCTATATTCACCGATACAAACAAGAAAAGAGAGATACACTTATCTCGTTTCATTTTCGATTGCTTCGTTATTAAGCATTAAAAAGCGCGTAAATACCATTCATCTTGGCATGTTGGAAGATAAATATATAAGGGTATAATGAGAACCAGCTAATTGCCATTAGATCACCTCTGCGTTCTCTGAGGAAGAAAAAAACGAATTCTTCATGGAAAAAATATATGGACACTAATTCCACTTATTATCATTCTTTTATTTTATATTATATTTGTAAAATGTTTATTAGAATTTTATGCCTACTGTAAGGGCAAGTCAACTGAGACGGCACTAAGCGAATTATTACGGAGCGTTGAGCAATCGATACGATACAAAGAATATACGTTGGCCACCTTTCTAGATATAGAAGGTGCCTTCAATAATATCCATATATCAGCCACACAGGATTCGCTGGAAGAACTAGAGGCAGAAACTGCCCTTGCACAGTGAATTATTAATATACTTTAATCAAGAGAGATTCAGTCGGAACACGGCAACCATAAGATTACCAGAAGGGTAAGCAGAGTCCACCCCAGTATGGGGTGCTATCATCACTGCTGTGGCTTTTAGTAATGAACAGAATTCTTAAAGATATATGCAGATGATCTAGTAGTATTAGTGTCTGGAAAGTATCTTGACATAATTAGTGGAATTTTGGAAAGTACTTTAGTCAGGGTTGGTAGATGGTTGTGACCTATGCTTCAACCCGAGTAAAACAGAACTAATGCTATTTACAACCAGAATCAAGATTCCGGAATTCACTAAGCCAAGACTGGATGGTGTGTATCTGAATCTAGCCTCGAGTGTCAAATACCTAGGAGTGGTACTTGACACAAAAATTTAAATGGAAAGCTAATATCGAAGAAAGAGCCAAAAAGGCCTATGTAGTCCTGTATTCTTGTAGGAAAATGTTAGGTAAAAAATGCGGATTAAAGCCACGAATGGCTTTATGGATGTACACAGCTATAGTATGTCCCATCCTTACCTACGCATCACTAGTGGGGTAGCCAGCTCTGGAGAGAACAAACTACGCAGTACCAAGTCTAGAAATTATTAAGAATTTCAAAGTCAAGACTCCATCAAGAAGGGAATGAAAACAGGAAAACTCCTTGGGTGGAATTTACACCGCACTCTTCACTGATGGTTCAAAGATGGACTGTGTTGTTGGTGCTGGTGTCTACTCAGAACCACTAAAAATGCAACATGCTTTCAGACTTCCAGATAAAGCGAGTTTATTTCAAGCTGAAATCCTAGGAATTTGGAAAACATGCCAAATACTAAGGAACAATACTTTTCTGGGAGGAAGCATTGCAAGAGTTACGGACAGCCAAGCAGCAATTGTGGCTCTCAACTCCGCAATAATAGCTTCTAAGCTCGTCAGAAAATGCTTTGTCGAGCTTAAGAATGTAAGTAATCAATATAATGTTACATTACTGCGGGTTGTGCCACAAAAAAATCTGGGAAATAATCTACGTGGTTTACAGAAAATGATATATGCTACACGCACAAAATAAAGTAGAATTACTAATCAATCTTTTATTAAAAAAAGAAAACAAAAGGTTAAAGAAAAAGTTTTTAAAAAAGTAGAACAAAAACCAGATATTAATAAAGGTAAAATCAAAATTTTAAAATCTGATTTGATTTTGTAAACATTCGCTTAGAATTCAAATAATAGTTTTTTTTTTAATCTAGAAGGCTTTGAGAAATGATAGTAAATGTATTGCTAAAAAAAGAGAAACAATATATATGTATATAAATTTGTGTACTCCACAATATCTGTCAAAAGTAGTTTTCATTTCATTATTAGTGGTTAGTGCTGATTTACCGAAATAATAAGTAAAGTTTAGTTATTCTTATATTATCACATTTTGTGCTCACATTAATTTGCTTATCTAGCTATCATATTTTGTTACGGTGTTTTCTTTGGTAAGTAGAAATTATTATTTACATCAAAACTTATTATATGCACATGTTTTTACTGTAATTCTAGATAGATCGTTTTTCAAATTTTAATTAATCCTAAAATTTTCAAAGTTTATTGCCGATATGGATAAATTTTTGATCGGTTACAAGAGAAAATCCACTAACAATGAAGATACCGAAGCTGGCACAAGCAAAGATAGTACGAATAGAACATGCAGCAGAGAACAAAATAGTATTAGAAAAACCAAATCAAGAAAATACGATTCATCATATTTATCATTGGGGTTCACAAGTGTAATTGTAAATGGGGTAGAAAAATCAATGTGTTTAGTTTGTAAGAAAGTTTTAGCTGAAGATAGCATGAAACCAAATAAATCAACACGGCATCTTGAAACTATGCATTCTGAATATATTGGTTGAGTTTTTTCAAAGATTATTAGATACAACTGATAAAGAAAGGCAAGCATTCAAAAAAATAGTTTCTGTTCCATCAAAAGGATTGCTTCCATCGTACAAAGTTGCATGTAGAATTCCTAAATGTAAAAAGCCTCATACAATAGGAGAGATGCTAGTGTTGCCAGTAGCTATTGATATGGTTGAAATTATGTTCGGCGAATCATATGCAAACCAGCTCCGACAAATACCGCTTGTTTATAATACAGTTGCACGAAGAATTGCTGATATATCTGAAGATACTTGTGATCAGTTGATTTTTCAACTACGTACTTCGAAATTCGCTATACAAGTCCGATGTAGCTAAAGATGCTCACTTAATTGGATATATCCGATATGTACCATAAAATAATATAAAAGAAGATGTTTTATTTTGTAATCCCATTCTTGGCAAAGCCACGTCCATAGAAATTTTTAATGTAATTGACACTTTTTTTAATAAGAACGATTTAAATTGGAATAACTGCATTGCACTTTGTACTGATGGAGCACAGTCAATGTCGGGACACAAGACAGGTCTTCAAGCTTTAGTAAGAAATAAAGCACCTGAAGCTATCGGGACGCACTGCATGCTCCACAGAGCAGCTCTTGTATCAAAAAATATGAACGAGGAATTTAACCACATCTTTCATGTTATCACTAAAATTATTAATTACATCAAACACAGTCCCTTGAAAGCCAGGCTGTTTGGAAAGTTGTCTGAAAATATGGGAGCTGAACATACCTCACTTCTATACTATTGTGAAGTGCGTTGGCTGTCTCGTGCAAAAGCTATTGAAAGGGTATTCGAACTTAAAGATGAAATTGCCATTTTTCTTAATGAAAACCACAAAGAAGACGCAAATTTGTTTAATAACAATGACCTTTATTCGATGACTTACCTATTTAGTTGACATTTTTAAAAACTTGAGTGATTTCAATAAATCAATGCAAGGTCCAAATTCATGTGCTAATTCAAAAGGATAAAATCAAAGCATTCATAAAAAAAATAGAACTTTGGAAATCAAATTTACAAAATAATATATTTGACATGTTTCCGTTTTTAAATGGAGCCTGCAACAGAAATCCGACCGAAGCAAATAAAAATCTATTTATTGAACATTTGAAAAATTTGCAAAAACAATTTTCTCATTACTTCAAAGATCTCGATTACGAAAAATTCGCATTGGTACAGAATCCATTTATCAATGACCAAGATAATACTTTTGAATTGACAATTTTCGAAAAAGAACAATTGATAGAATTATCTTGTGATATTTCATTGAAAGAGAAATTTGAAACTGAAACACTAGTTCAATTTTGATTGAAGCGCAACGAAGGGTATAATATTTTGACAATCAAAGCTATGCAAGTCCTGTTGCCATTTGTCACATCCTATTTGTGTGAGACTGGATTATCTGCCTTAGCTGCTATGAAATCAAAATATCGAGCCCGTTTAGTAGTGGAAAAGGAACTTCGGGTAGCAATTTTGTCGATAACACCACGTTTTGATGGTGCTTTTGTGTCGAAAAACAAGCTCACCCTACGCATTAAACATAACTATTTTATAAATCTTTACTTTGTGAATTACATTTTTTTTTCATTTGATGAGGAAATAAATATTTTTTTTTTACTTTTTAAGTATTTATCTTTATTTTATTACATAAGAGGATCGCCAAGATTTTTTATTGAAAATAATGGGGCACGGCAACATGAAGTTTGGAAACCACTGTTGTAATGTAATGTAATAGACGTATTCCACTTGGCTTTTTCCCTTTTAGCAGTAATATAAAAATTTTATTAAAAATAAATAATAAAACATATTTACATATGTATGTATTTAAAAAAAATATTGGAATAAGATTATTTTTAATTTTACAAAACAACTTTAATTTTTGTTTCCTCTATAGGTATAGGCATATAATCTACATTATGTTCATATATTCCAATAGTCACAATTTACAAATTTCATAAGTCACATTGACCAAGCCAATTTTAAAAAGTAAAGGAAAGAATAACAACAAATATAGCAATAACCTTGGATTCCTTCAATTTCTAATAAATAAAAATTTTTTGCTTTGATTTCTAATATTATTTGTGAATACTTAAAAGTAGTTTTAAATCAGCTCAGCTGTATAGTTTTGTATACACACATAAATAAAAATGCGAAAAAAAAAAGAAGAAGTATAGCCGTATAGCCATATTATGTATGTACCAGGGGCGCGGGCGTCATACATTGACCGGAATGAGTGCTTCCCTTGGAATTTGGACAAAAATCCATTGAAAAATTCATTAAAATTCATCAAATCAATCTTATTTTCAAACATAAAACATTGTTCCAAAAACATCTCACAATATAATTTTGATTTATACTTTACTTACATCACAATAAATATTATACATAATATGTATGTACAAACCTTATACATGATGATTATACATATAAACATTATCCATATAAACATTAAACATATTTTCCTGCCATAACATAAACTACCATTTGTAAAACAGTAAAATGTATCACAAAAAATAGGTAACAATTTCAACATAAATATGTATTGTGGACTATTGTATTAAAATTAATACCATAGTCCACAATACATTAAGCTATTATTATTATTGCAATGTAAAACACCAAGGGAATGCCTTTACGACACTCATTCTTTTTTATATGAAATTCAACTTGTAACTGAATGTTAAAATTTTGTTTATATGAAGCGAGGAATGAGTTTGAATTAGGCATTATTGACCCCACACAAGTCGACTTGAATTTTTGTATGACAAAATATAGAAAGAGAATAGCAAAGAAGAATAGTGATAAAAACAACAACAAAATCAAAGGAATAATGAGTTGGATGTATGCATTCTGTGTTGTATAAAATCTATTTTTGTCATTATGTTAGATTATTTCAAAAATTATAAAACAAAATTAATAAAAAACAAGTAAATGTAACAGTAAGTCGATGCAACCGACTTATTTATACCCTAAACCCAAAAAATTCAAATTAAATTAAAAATCCATAAGTTATTTTAGTTAGGCATTTAATATGAGCTAAAAAAATAAATGCTTTTACAACCTTTGTACAAATTTTCAGATTTCTATCTTTATTAAATTTGAAGGTATTCTTGTTAGGTTTTGGGAAGTGTGTGAAGGCACCCCGAACACCTCCTCAATTCATCCGAAATTTTAGAGACATTATCAGAACAGGGTAGAATACTCTTATATCAAATTTCAAGTTTTTATATTTATTAATTTCGAAGATATGCTTATTCAATATTGAGAGTTGTGTGGGAGATACCCGAACAACCATTCCAATTCATCTGAAATTTTAGGCAAATCAGGAATTCAGAAAACAACACCCTCGTATCAAATTTGCAATTTCTATCTTTATTAATTTTGAAGATATGCTTGTTCGGTTTTAGGAGCTGTATGCGAGGTACCCAACCAACCACTCCAATTCATCTCAAAATTTAAGCAAATCACGGATTCAGGAAACAGCACCCTCGTATCAAATTTGAAGCTTTTATCTTTATTAATTTCGAAGATATGTTTGATCGGTTTTGGGAGTTGTGTGGGAGGTAACCCAACAGCTCCTCCAATTCATCTCAAATTTTAGGGATATCAGGGATTCAGGAAAACACTTCCTCGTACAAAGTTTTAAGTTTCTATCTTTATTAATTTCGAAGATATGCGTATTCGGTTTTGGGAGTTGTATGGAAGGTACCCGAACCCATGGACTGATTTTGTACCCGAACCCAAGGACCAGATTTGAATTTAGCCTTCCTTTCGTAATTAGTAACCAACTGTATAAATTTCATCAAGATAGCATCACTAGTTTTTGAGTTATCGTGCGTACGGACGGATGGACATCGCTAAATCGACTCAGGAGGTGATCCTGATTCAGAATATATATATACATGTCCATATCTAACTCGCTTTCTTTTGGTGGTTACAAACACCATACCAAAGTTAATATACCCTATACTTAATGTGTAGGGTATAATAATGAGTTGAATCCATGCATTCTATGTTGTATCAAACCTATTTTTGCTTTTATGTTAGATTATTTTAAAAATTACAGCACAAAAATAAAAAAATAATGATTTGAATTTATGTATTCTATGTTGTATCAAACCTATTATTGTTTTTATGTTAGATTATTTTAAAAATTACAGCACAAAAAAAAAAGTAATGATATGAATGTACGTGCTATGATTTCTCTAAAAACTTTTGGTAATACTCGGATAGAAAAAACTCACTTTACTTTCTTTATATAAAAAATATTACTTTGTGTGCTTTGTACCCTTCTCAAAAATGTCACGCTCGTCACTGGTATGTACATAAATACATCTTTTATATGGTTGACAAAAACATTATTAAATGAGTACATAGTCAAAAAAAAAAATTCATTTATGAGTTGAAAATAATTTTCCCTCAATTTATAAGCATATAAATTGAGTAATATACTTTTGAGTGAATACAAAATTTTGCGAATTAAAATTTGAAATCGGCGTATGTTGAGAAAGACTAACTGAAGGTCTGACCTCTTTCATATTAACATTAAAAAATTAACAAACACTGAGAGCCAGACTTTACGCGAGCATGATAAATTCTGCATGATTAATCTATCATTGCAATTTAACTTGCATGCTAGATTCTTGTTTTGCAATGCTAGTTTTTTTGTTTTTTTTTTTGTTGTTTTATTACCATTAGTAATTATACCATTGGTTTGTGTCTAATAAAAATAAAATAATTAATACTATATTGTTGAAAGATGGTTTGTGTCTTTACTATATTGTTGAAATTTTGCTTTGTGTTTATACTTTATTGATTATAATTATTTGTAGACACAAACCAATTATATATTTATCAACGAATAAATATATATAGCTTTTTTAATGGCGGAGCTACACGGAGGAACTTCTATACATTGATAAATATATAATTGGTTTATTTCTATACTCTATTATTGAAAATTTTAATTTGAGTTTATACTATATATATTGTTGAAAAATTATAATTATTTGATAAAAAGCCTTTTCAACGGTTCTTCCGCCTGGAGGAGCTTAGTACTTTGGTTTGAGCACAGAATTATTTTAATAAATAAAAGTTAAATATTAACTTGAGTTAAGTGTGATCAGAAATTATATATATATAGATAACGCAAGTAGAACAAAAAATCTCTCACAATTTTTTTTAATTTGTAGTGCCCCAAAGAAAGAGAAAAACATTGAATTAAAAAAATGAACATATTATTTTTGCTTGTTCTTTCTCATTCTTCATTCTTCAAATTTATTTATTTTATTTTTCTAATGAAAAATCAAACAAGTCACAATGTAAAGGTTTATTTTTATTTAAGATGTTATTGGTATGTGTTGTCTGGTGTTGTGTTAGGCTGTTAGATTTATTTTTTTATTTTGAGTCACTTTACTATTTATAAAAAGAAGTAACCAAAAAAATGATTAATGAATGGAGGGTATAGAGTAGTATAGCCAGCCATATATATATAGATATATGTATATATGTATGTATATGTATATGCATATAAATTTTTCTTTGCTTAAAAAATTTTACATTTTATAAATACCCATTAATTCACTATTTTTTTTTCTTTTTTAGCTCAGCTAATTTCTCACGTCCTGTCTATTCAACGGGTAGAATGAGAAATGAGATGGAAATGAGAATCAACAAAACAATAACAATAATAAACAAATAAATAAAAAAACAAAAAAAAATATGACAACCTACTTACGTACATATATATTTATTATAAGTATGATAATATATACATACATACATACATACAACAAATGTAGGTATTGTATATTTTAACAAATAAAAAAACCTAATTTTATGTGTACATATGGATGGTGTAGAATAGATACATACCAGTGGCGGCTTCTCTTAAGATTCAACTAATTCATTGAATCAGTCGTAAAAATGTTAACTTTACTTAAAATCTAAAAGTTTTAAAATATTTAAAAATCCTTTACATACATATATGTACACTTTATATTTTATTGATCACAACATAAATGATGCAAATGCCAATTGCCAATATCAATTTTATCATAGATTCAATAGAAAGAATTGAATCCACAATATTACATTATTCTTCTATATTTTTATTTTTATTATTTGCATACATAAATTAATAAATATTTAATATATATTATTCGTGAATCGTATTAATTTGCATGTATGTATGTCATGTTAATGTATGTATTGTAATGTAATATCATGTCATGTATGTCATTTGAATCTATCAAAATATGATCCAAACAAAATTTTATTTTTATTTTCTCTTCTGCGAATTCGAAATTTTTTTTTTTTTGCTTAGGTATTTTTAAGATTTTGAAAAATTCAACGAAGTTTCAATTTTATGTTTTGAATCTAAGCAAAATAATAGGTATGTATTTCTATTGTGTTTTATAAATAAAACAAGTAAATGTAACAATAAGTCGATGCAACCGACTTATTAATACCCTACACCTGAATAATTCGAATTAAATTAAAAATCCATAAGTTTTTTTGGCATGCTGCTTGAACTTCCTCCCTTTTCTGTCTTATTCAACTCGAATTTCAGGAACGTAAAAGAAGCATCCTCTTGGCATATCCCTTGGCATATTGAAACCTTTGTAAAAAATTTGAAGTTTCTATCTTTATTAATTTCGAAGATTGTTAGTCCTTGGGAGGTGTGTCAGATACACGAATTGCCACTCCAATTTATCGAATCCATCTCAGGAACATAAAGAAAACATGACAGAACACCATTGTACTAAATTTAAAGGTTCTACTTTTGTTGGTTTTGGAGATATGCTCTTGTGCTCGTCCGGAAGTTTCCAAAATACGAACCCATGGTTCAAATTCTTTCAAATGTCAGTTTCCAATTTTACAGAAAAGGAAACATAACGGAACACCTTTGTACTAAAAATAAATAAATCTATCTTTGTTGGTTGTGGATATACTCGTTTGCTTTGGGGCTCGTCCGGAAGCTTCCAAGATTTGAACCCATGGACCAAATCCTCACAAATTTCAGAAACATAAATCAAACATGAAAGAACACCATTCTGCTGAATTTAAAGGTTATATCTTTGTTGTTTTTGGAGATAATCTCATTTGCTCTGGGGCTCGTTCGGAAGCTTCCAAAATCCAAACCCATTGACCATATCCTCTTAAATTTCAGAGACATAAATCAAACGGGAAGGAACATCATTGTAAAAAATTTAAAGGTTCTATCTTTGTTGGTTTTGGAGATAATCTCGTTTGCTCTGGGGCTCGTTCGGAAGCTGCCAAGATAAGAACCCATGAACCAAATCCTCTCAAATTTCAGAGACTTAAATAAAACATGAAAGAACACCACTATGCCAAATTTAAAGGTTATATCTTAGTTGGTTTTGGAAATAATCTCATATGCTCTGGTGCTCGTTCGGAAGCTTCCAAAATCCAAATCCATGGACTAAATCCTCCTAAATTTCAAAGACATAAATCGAACGGGAAGGAACATCTTTATACAAAATTTAAAGGTTCTATCTTTGTTGATTTTGGAGATAATCTCGTTTGCTCTGGGGCTCGTTCGGAAGCTTCCAAAATTCGAACCCATGGACCAAATTCTCTCAAATTTCAGAAACCTAAATCAAACATGAAAGAACACCATTCTGCCAAATTTAAAGGTTATATCTTTGTTGTTTTTGGAGATAATCTCATTTGCTCTGGGGCTCGTTCGGAAGCTTCCAAAATCCAAACTCATGGACCATATCCTCTTAAATTTCAGAGACATAAGTCAAACGGGAAGGAACATCATTGTAAAAAATTTAAAGGTTCTATCTTTGTTGATTTTCGAGATAATATCGTTTGCTCTGGGGCTCGTTCGGAAGCTTCCAAAATACAAATCCATGGTTCAAATTCTTTCAAATATCAGTTTCCAATTTTATAGAAAAGGAAACATAACAGCACACTCTTGTACTAAAAATAAAGGTTCTATCTTTGTTCGTTGTGGAGATATACTCATTTGCTCTGGTGCTCGTTCGGAAGCTTCCAAAATCCAAACCCATGGACTAAATCCTCTTAAATTTCAGCGACATAAATCGAACGGGAAGGAACATCATTGTACAAAATTTATAGGTTCTATCTTTGTTGATTTTGGAGATAATTTCGTTTGCTCTGGGGCTCGTTCGGAAGCTTCCAAAATCCGAACCCATGGACCAAATCCTCTCAAATTTTAGAGATATAAATCGAACGGGAAGAAACATCATTGTACAAAATTGAAAGGTTATATCTTTATTGGTTTTGGAGATAATCTCATTTGCTCTGGTGCTCGTTCGGAAGCTTCCAAAATCCAAACCTATGAACCAAATCCTTTTAAATTTCAAAGACATAAATCGAACGGGAAGGAACATCATTGTACAAAATTTAAAGGTTCTATCTTTCTTGATTTTGGAGATAATCTCGTTTGCTCTGGGGCTCGTTCGGAAGCTTCCAAAATCCGAACCCATGGTAGAAATCCTCTCAAATTTTAGAGACATAAATAAAACATGAAAGAACACCACTCTGCTAAATTTAAAGGTTATATCTTAGTTGGTTTTGGAAATAATCTCATTTGCTCTGGTGCTCGTTCGGAAGCTCCTAAAATCCAAACCCATGGACTAAATCCTCTTAAATTTCAGCGACATAAATCGAACGGGAAGGAACATCATTGTACAAAATTTAAAGGTTCTATCTTTGTTGGTTTTGGAGATAACCTCGTTTGCTCTGGGGTTCGTTCTGAAGCTTCCAATATACGAATCCATGGTTCAATTTCTTTCAAATGTCAGTTTCCAATTTTATAGAAAAGGAAACATAACACCACACTCTTGTACTTAAAATAAAGGTTCTATCTTTGTTGATTGTGGAGATATACTCGTTTGCTCTAGGGCTCGTTCGGAAGCTTCCAAGATCCGAACCAATGAATCACATCCTCTCAAATTTCAGAGACTTAAATAAAACATGAAAGAACACCACAGTGCCAAAGTTCAAGGTTATATCTTTATTGGTTTTGGAGATAATCTCATTTGCTCTGGGGGTCGTTCGGAAACTTCCAAAATCCAAACCCATGGACCAAATCCTCTTAATTTTCAGACTCTAAAATCGAACGGGAAGGAACATCATTGTACAAAATTTAAAGGTTCTATCTTTGTTGATTTTGAAGATAATCTCGTTTGCTCTGGGGCTCGTTCGGAAGCTTCCAAAATGCGAACCCATGGACCAAATCCTCTCAAATTTTAGAGATATAAATCGAACGGGAAGAAACATCATTGTACAAAATTGAAAGGTTATACCTTTATTGGTTTTGGAGATAATCTCATTTGCTCTGGTTCTCATTCGGAAGCTTCCAAAATCCAAACCCATGGACAAAATCCTCTTAAATTTCAGAGACATAAATGGAACGGGAAGGAACATCATTGTACAAAATTTAAAGGTTCTATCTTTGTTGGTTTTGGAGATAATCTCGTTTGCTCCGGAATCATTCGGAAGCTTCCAGAATCCGAACCCATGGACCGATTTTGTCGATTCGATTCGAACTTAGCCTTCCTTTCCTAATTAGTAACCTACTATATAAATTTCACCAAGATAGCTTTATTAGTTTTTGAGTTATTGTGCGAACGGACGGACGGACATCGTTAAATCAACTCAGGAGGTGATCCTGATTCAGAATATATATACATGTCCATATCCAACACGCTTCCTTTTGGTGGTTACAAACACCATACCAAAGTTAATATACCTTATACTTTAGGTGTAGGGTATAAAAAGCAAAGAAAAATATCGACGTAGAGAGAATAAAGAAAGAAAAAATTGAGAATTGATTTGAGAGTTGAGTTGAGACTGAGAGGTGAAAGACTATCTTATCTTATCATTTTATTTAGCATTTATACGTTCATAATGATCATACTTTGCTCATACATATTACAATTTCATAGTATGTAACTTAATACATACCTACTTCATTTTCATTTTATTTCATAAATCTTAGAAGATTCAATGTATAAAATTGAATCCACGATTTATGACTGATGTGTAATACTGTAATATCAAGAATAATTTAATGTATACACATTTTTTTTGTTGTATGTATATTCATCATACTATAATTATTGATAAATGTAACAGATGAACTTTCGTTTTGACTCTTTAACTAATTTAAGCTTTTTAAGTTTATTTGATTTTAAAACATTTGAAGATTTGAAAAAAAATTTCCAATTAGTTATTTTAATTCAAAGATAATTTTCTTTCAATTTTTGATTTTAGTTCTTTAAGAAATGATTTAATTTTAGTTTATAGCATACAAGATTTCCACAAAGTTCAAAACATTGGATATTTTATAGTTATATTGTAAACAAAATTATTTGGTGGATACTATAAAAGAAGCATTCAAACTTGTATTATTAATAGAAACTATACCAGCAGAAAGATAGCTGAAAAAATATAAAAACTTATGTTCGAAATTCAATGAGTCAAGACAGAAAGTCTAGTTTATCATTAATTTATATTGAAAAAAAAAAGTTGGAAGAAAAACAATTAAATAAAACAATTTTATTTTGTTTTGAAGATGTAATAAATATTTTTGGAACTAAAGAAAGAAGAATAGAACTGAAATATAAGTCTTAAAAGAATTTTTTTATTTTATTTAAATTTTTTTTTGTTTTGAATCAGTAATCAGTAGGTTGAAAATCTACGAGCCGCCCAACTGATATATACATTCATACATACATATGTACATATTTTTTTAGAAATATCAGGTTAGCAAGCAAAAACAATAATTATAAAATACATAATTCAAATTTTTAAATTTCTTTAAATGCGCAAATCATAAGTCCTTTAGTAGAAAAGTCTATACATACATACATATGTATATATACACAAAAATACGTATTTTTTAAATAAAAATTTATACTTATCAATTGCTATATATTCTACAAGTTACAAACATATACATAGATTTTTTACTGAATCAACAAAAAGAAATGGCAGAAAATATTAAAAATGATGAAGAAGGTGATGATGAATATGGTGGTAATGAAGGATCACGCAGAGCAAAACCAAAAATAGATCGCGAAGTTTCATTCTCATCTGTGCTGTCAACATCCTCTTGTCATGTAATTCAAACATCTAATTCCGTTAAATCACTTTACCCACCACCAAATTCGATTTTATCAACTGATTTGCCAAGCAATTACGAAAGTACTTTGCTTGAATGTGATTCAGTGCGGGAAATTATGGATAGAAAACAAAATTCAAGAGAAGTAGTTTTTCGTGAGTTTTCTAAAATGTTGCTAGCAATTGATGGTGATCAAGTATCTTCATCTGATAATCTATCAGATGCAAAATCATCCGGACATTTTTTATTGAGAAAACCTGATAGTCGACCACCATCATTTCGCGTACAATTATCCAAACATATAATTTCAGACGACATTAAAGAGGAAAAGTCTAGAGCAAAAAAAACAAAGCATAAATTATATGCTTCATTTCCAAAAGGCTTAGAAGTTCTTCAACCACTTGAAAAAAATCTTCGTTTACCAATAACAGCAAAGGAGTTAGGCCGTATTACGGTTGCAGAAAACCTAATGATAAGTTATGACAACACATTTGAACTAGAAAAAGAATCTAAACTTGATGACAAAATTGTTGGAGAGGATTTTTTAAAATATCCAAAAATCAGAAATTTAATGCCTAATCAAAGCTCTTTAGTTGGTGCATTTTGCATTAAAATAATGTCTTATGATAATCAACATATAATAACATTTTGTTCAAGTCAGCAAAATTTGAATGGTAGTGGCGGATCTAGTAAAATTTTATCAACAATTGACAGAAATTTCAAAATTGTAGAGGAAAAAAAATCCGAATGTCAAACATTTCCAACCAGAAAGAATGTAATCTTTATATATAAAAAAATATTGAAGCAATGCTAAAAAATTTTAGTTTATTTTAGGAAAAAATCTTACATGTAGTTAAAGAAAATGAACGATTTATTGCTTTTCGGACCGAATTAGACGAAAAAGGAGAAGGCACTCAATATCGAGGAGAAGTAACTGTACCTTCAGGGGACTTACTACTAGATGGTGGATCTTATGTTCTAATGAGGTATCTAATCTTGAAAAGATTTTCTGGTCGCCTGAAGTTTTGGTCAATGGACATAAATGGTAACAAAATCACTAATATGAAAAAACGATTAAAATATTTTAATTGCTTTTATATTAACTCGTCAGTGTTGGTTTATATATTTATTTATTTTTTTAACAGGAAATGTTTGTAAGTGCGTGTATCATGTAGGAAAAATTTGCATTATCCATATAAACAACATTCCATACAAGACATATCGAATCAAAAAAATATTGTTACGACAAGGAAGAAAAAACGATATCTCTAAATCTTATTATTTACCCAGCGGGTTTTTAATTCGACATGAATGGCAAAATTGCCCATTTTTTCTACATATAAATCCTTTATCGAAAATTCCACCAAAACTGTACCCAAATTTAGAAGAAGATTGGATGAATGATGTTATATTAACTTCAAAATACTTAGATGAAAAGGATAAACGAGTATCAGAAATTAAGACATATATTGGAGATCATCCGCAAATAACCAATATGTTGAAGGATTATCTTTTGTGTTTATTATGTAATCAACCAGAAAATATTTTAGATTATACTATTGATTACTTTTTGAATTTATTCAAAGAAAAATAAAGAATAAATTTGGTTAGATTTGGGTTTTTTTTTCATAACATTTTAAAATTTATTAACAGGATAACAAACTAACGAAGAAATTCAAAACTTCTACTTATAAATTATGATTATTAAGCCAAATATGTTGCCATAGTATTTTTAATCAAAATAGAAAGAAAACTAAGTAATATTTGAAATTTTATTTGTACTTTCAAACAAAAAAAACTTATTTTTTTATTTTGTTATTTGTACAATTAAATTTGATATAAATATATATTAATTTTAAAAATTTTTCTAGTATTATAAAATATCAATAAAATGACTGCCCGTTGTCCTGATCCATGTAAATATAAAGGAAGATTTACAACGGTATTATCTTTCCTATACCTAGTTATACATATATTATTTACAAGATTTACTTTATATACTTTCGTCTTTTTTTGTCTATTTCAATTTTAGAAAGTGTCTAGTGATGAGAATACCTGTGGAGAAGTTACAACGAATGAAGATATGGACACTCAACCGATATCTAGTAGCGAAAATAAATGCTTTTTCCAAAAGGAAAAAGAATTAGCAGAACGTGACGCAAAAGGAGATTTTCAACAAAATCAGGTGAGTATAATTAAAAATGAAATTGATATATGCTTAACTATATATGTATGTAACTATATGACTAACTATATATGATATACATAACTATATATGATATATGCATAACTACATATGCAACTCAAAAATTATAAAACGTTTTACTTAAAGAAAATGAATTTAGTTGATGTCCCAGAAGCACCCGTGGAAGAAGCAGCAACGCTTTCTTCCAAGATTCTTAAAACTAATGATTACACAGTAAGTTTTCAGTAATATGTATACTAGAGTATATACATACATATATACATTCAAATTTGTCAATTTTATTTACACATTTAGATATCAGATTATAAAAGAGCTGATGAAAGCGCGAATCCTCCATGTTATTTACCGCAACCGGATGATTTTATGCCTGCTGGTAACAAACTGGAACCCATGGGTCCTATAGGTCCATGGGCAACTGGTAGAATTGATTGGAGCCCTTTAGCTGGTTTAACTGGAACTCGTCCTGTTGTAGACCAATATTCAATAACAAGATTTAGTACAAATGAATGGCGACAAAAAAATAAAGAACTTTTGAATCAAGCATTTGATAACTTCGAAAACGCCGCCAAGTAAAATTTTCATAATTCTCAATTAAAAATTTTTTTTTTTTTAATATTTATACACTATTTAAAGAGTTATTAATGATGGAAAAAATACGATGATAAGAACTTTTGCTTTGATTGACAAATCTCAAAGCGAATCAACTAAGGTAGTAAGAGAGAGAGCACAACTAGTAGGGCGTTGGAAAGAGACGTTGCAAAGGGCAATTAAAGCTATGGCTGACGAAATATCTACTATGGAGGAACAACGAACGCGTTTGAAATCTTCTTTAACGATTTTAAAAACCCCTCAACTGATTGGTAATTATTAAGCATAAAAACTAGAAAACTTACAAATATTTATGTACATAAACTACTTACATAAGCAAGTGAATGTCTCACCTTGCGTTCAACTAGACCAGATAAAGAACTTGTGCGAGATGCTCCAGAAGAAGAACTGATTAGAGAGCTTGCAATGATTTCCGAAATTCGAATGCTACTTGAAAAAACTTTAAATGATATAACTCAACAGCAAGTTGAAAATCGTGCTGCTAGAAATAGGCTAGAATATGATTGGAGCGATAAAAAAGATGCCTATGAATTAGAATTACAAAATGTCTCTTACAACAATCTATCAACAACAACTATATTTCGTCCAGGAGCTACACGTCTCCAAGCTGAGTATGATTTTTCTTAGTTTATGTAATTTTTAAACTCGTTATTTTGATTTAGGCAATCTTCACAAGAATACTGGGAACATTTTTCAAAAGAAACTTTAGAAGAATGTGAAAAATGTCGACAAAAATCTGTAAGTAACTTACATTTAATTAGTTTTAACAATTCACTAAAAAAATACATTTATTTATCAAGTACATGAAAAATAATATCTTTAAAATTAAAAACAAAGTTCCATGTTACATACTATGCATTCATATATTAATTAGGTTTTGATAAAACTTAGTTCTTAACATTTTTCTTTAATTTTTAATTTTGTCTTAATTTAGATTGCTTTACGTAGTACTTTGGACGCTATTCTTTTGAACGCAGCAAGAGATCTAAGAAATCAAGCCGACACAATAGAACGAGCATTTACTGCTAGAATTGAATGTATGCAGGAAAATGTTAACCGTCTTGAAAATGAACTAAAAAATGTAATATAATAATTTCGTCTTTTTTAGCATTATAATTTTTTGAATTATTTTAAGTGTTTACAAACCCTAGCTGACACTGAAAATCGCATCACATCAATACAAAACGGAATGATGGGGCTGGATAATGTGACTAAAGTAGCCCAATCCAGGTTATTTAATAAAAATGAACGACCACATGTTGAAAACTGTAGAGACCACTCATTAAATGGCCTGATAAATGAAGTTAAAATTGTTCAAGATGGAGTTAGTGCAATGTTATCCACATTAGATCAATCGGAAAAATCAAAATTACAATTAATACAAACCAGAGGTGATTTGGAACGCGAAATCATGTTTAAAAAGAGATGTTTAATTTTAGATCGTCAGCGCTGTATGATGTTGAGAGCACTTTTTCCTTCAACTAAAGTATTAACAGGATTATAAATTACGCGATTTTCTTGGTGAACTTTTCAATATCTTTATGGAAAAACTACAATGTGAAAATTTTATTTTGTTTTATAAATAAATACTCATTTTTTTTATTATACAAATGCACAAAAATTAAGCGTTACATCTTCAGTTGTTCACATATAACTCCCAACCCATCCACGCAAAAAGATTAAATGTTAAAAATACTGGAAATAATGTAGCTGTTATATATGCAAAGTATTCAAATGATTCTATTAATATTAAATCTTCAGCTTTCATTTTCAGAGAATCTAACTTTAAAAAAGCTCACTATATATGAAAAATCTAGAAATTTAATTTTAAAGAATTTCACTTGACTTTTCATCATGACGATGACAACCAATGACAGCACTGTTTATATTTTCTTTTCCAAATATTTTCGTATTCAATAATTCAAATATTTAAATAAAAACAAAATTAAAATTCTCTTTGACGTTTTAAATATTACTTTAAATGTCAAAGTAATAAAGCAAAGCGTCAATTTGAAAATTTGTCAATTTTGAACTATTCTTACTTTGTTTCGCTTTAATTACTTTGCCATTTGGCGTTGCTACATATGATACAATGTATTTATTTCAACTGTCAAAGGTTGTAAAGCAAGCAAAGCGTACATTGGGCCTTCACCTTTAAACAAATTTAATTTTTGTCCAAAATTTTGGAAAAGTCAAAACACTTCCACCTAATGTCAAAAATAGCGCCATTTTGTATTTATTTTTTGACAATTTTTTCAATTGTCAAAAGTCATATGTTACCCAGTTTTGAATCTATTTCGATTAAGACCATATTAAGACAAATATTGGTTTAACTGCAGCAGTTTAGTCTATTGTTTGGGTTTAATATTTAATTAAATCAAATGGTTTAAATTAAAAGGTAAGTTTTGGTTTAATTGAAAAGATAATTTTGGGGCATGAATACTACGTGTAACTCAACGAAAAAAAAGGTCACGTGTCCGAAACTATCTAAAATTCGCCAAAATTCGATAAACTTTTTCCGTTAGAATCTAAATTTACCGAAAACTTTTTTGCTTTATTTTTCGCGAAAAAAAATTTTAAAAATTTTTTTCATACAAAAGTCGATTTTTTTGTTATGAAAATAAAGGTCGACTGACATTCTGACGTTTAATCATTCTTATTTCTTATAACCTTTAATATGTACAATATACATCATATATGGAAAGAATTGCCATTGTACAATTTATCTAAAAATCAAAATAGAATTTTTAAATAATAAAAAGAAAGGGTTGTACAAAAAATCTTTAGGTAGTTACATATAACTCAAATTTACATAGGATAAAAATTATTGACATCTTTATATCAAAAACGTAAATAAATTATTTTAAACTTTTTTAAATGATAAAATAAAAATATTTTATAACTTATATCAATGTTCAATTGATTCTAAATGTAACTGTCAACACTTTTAGTAATTTTTATATGTAAATGCAAAATTTTAATTTTATAAAAAAATTAAAATTTTGATATATTAAAAATGTAAAATTTTTATTTTGTCATTTTTATGTTGAAAATGAAAAATGAATAACTCTTATATGAAAATCAATTTTTTTAAGTCGGGGGCTGCTGCCCCCAAATGTCCGCTAATAATTTGAGAAGTCCTCTTTTTAAATTCGGCAAGTAAACCCATACGACAAGCATCTATTGATATTTTTTTTCCTTGTTAGAAATCAAAAAAATTAAAATTAATATTTTTATATTCAAAGCAAACCCCCGCTAACAATTTAAGAAATCCTCTCTTTAAAATTCGGCAAGTAAATACATACGGCAAGAATCAATTTATACATTTTATTGCTTGCATGAAATCAAAAAAAAATAACTGACTCTAAAATAAAAATTATTAGTATGTCAATTCGGCATATCTATTTCGTACAAAAAAAAAATAAAATTCCAATTCAAGTATATATTTATATATAAAATTTTCCAATTTGAATGATATGATTTCTAAATGACGTTTCGGTCATTTGTAGTAAGGCATGATCTGTCTTTTTTTTTCATTGTATTCAGTAATGTTAACAATTTCATCATGGACGCCGTGAATTTGCTGATTTTGTCTTGGAACAACTTGAAAACGATAACGATTTTTTTAAGAAAATCATCTTCTCCGATGAGGCTCACTTTCATCTGACTGGTGCGGTAAATAAACAAAACTCTCGATTCTGGTGCGAAGAAAATCCACAAATTATTCATGAACAACCATTACATTCACCTAAATTGACAGTTTGGAGTGGTTTTTGGTCTGGTGGAATCATCGTTCCGTACTTCTTTCGAAATGAAGCTGGTAACGCCGTATTGTCAATGGAGTAACGGTGTTAGATCGATGATAACCAACTTTTTATGGCCGAAATTGGAAGAAGTTGATCTTGACAACATCTGGTTCCAACAAGACGGGGTTACATGTCAAACAGCACATGCAACAACCGAATTATTGCGAGCAAAGTTTGGAGATTCGATTATTGCAAGAAATTGTGACATTGAATGGGCTGCAAGAAGTTGTGATTTAACACCATTAGACTATTTCTTGTGGGGTTATTTGAAGTCATTGGTCTTTAGCAATAAACCAGACTCTCTTCAAGCTTTAGAAGTCAATATTGAACGTGCTATTCATGACATACGACTTGATTTAGTGGCAAAAATGCTCGAAAATAGGGTTCATCGAATTCGTTCCTATCATATCACTCAAATTGGAAAACCCTATATAAAAAATGATTATATTAAGAATTTTCATAAATTTGTTATTTTATGTAAATTTTTTGTACAACCCTTTTGAATTATCATTTAAAAGAAAAACTTCTAAATTATTTTATAGAATGGCACTATGGCAGCACCCTTCAAAAATGCCTTAGTATTGGAAAATCATGCGGCCATTTACATAAATATTATTTTCATATTGGATCGTTTAAAAATAAAATTTAAAATGTAAAATAAATAAAAATAAGCTGTGGAAATAAAAGAAAGGGCATTTCATAATTTAAAACATCATAAGGAGTCATTTGAGATAAAGATCAAGAAGATTGGAGCAGTAGTTTGGTTTTTAATGCTTGAGTTACATGTCGTATACATTGTCAAAAATTTTATATTTTTTTTTTTTTTTAAACTACAGCAATATCGCTTGTATTTGTTACTGGAAATGGGAAAAAATTAGAGGAATTCATTGCCATTTTAGGGCATAAGTTTCCTCGTACCTCACAATCAAAGAAGATAGATTTATCGCAATTCTAAGGTTGGACTGTGGTAATTATCGCTATAATTATTTCTCTTAACTTGAAAAATTAATTCTATTTAATTTAAAAATAAACTTTTTTTTTAATTTAAGGCAAAACAAGCAAAGGGAACTGTTTTGGATGAAGATACATGTTTACACTTTCTGTACAAAATGCTCGAAGGCTGGGTAGATAAATCAGCTGAAGCTGTTTGTACTTTAGTATATTGTGAAGGTGAAAATCATGTCCGTTAATATTTATGATTTAAATAAAATTTGTTATTGCAATATAATTTCTTTTTTTTATTTATAAATTCGAAAAATAAAGTAGAAAAGAAATTTAGTTATATAAATATTGGCGGCATCTAGTGATTTTAAAATGAAACTGTTTAGCGACATCTATTGGCCTTTTAGATGTAGTAGTTTATTGAAACTAGGAGCACCAGCAATGGCGGCGTTAGTATCTAAACATATTAAGTAGGATATCTATTATAACCATAGATATAATCAGAAATTATATATATATAGATAACGCAAGTAGAACAAAAAATCTCTCACAATTTTTTTTAATTTGTAGTGCCCCAAAAACAGAGAAAAACATTGAATTAAAAAAATGAACATATTATTTTTGCTTGTTCTTTCTCATTCTTCATTTTTCAAATTTATTTATTTTATTTTTCTAACGAAAAATCAAACAACTCACAATGTAAAGGTTTATTTTTATTTAAGATGTTATTGGTATGTGTTGTCTGGTGTTGTGTTAGGCTGTTAGATTTATTTTTTTTTCTACTCATTTCATATATTTTATGAATAGTTTATATTTTTTTTTATTTCCAGTCACTTTACTATTTATAAAAAGAAGTAACCAAAAAAATAATTAATGAATGGAGGGTATAGAGTAGTATAGCCAGCCATATATATATAGATACATGTATATGCATATTAATTTTTTCTTTGCTTAGAAAATTTTACATTTTATAAATACCCATCGAAATGTTAACCTCTGAGGGTAAATTTTTTATTTCTTTTTATCAATTTAGGAATTTTGTAAACAGATTATAAATAAGGTATGTAAGATTAAAAACTCGTGTGCTGTATAAAATTCTATACTGGATGAAAAAATTATAATTTTATCTGAAAACTTTGACCTAATTTAATTTTTATTGATGCTATATTTTAAAAAAAGGGAAAAAGCTGAATTGAAGTTTCAAAATAAAAAAAAGCCTTGAATTCAATTAAACGTTCCATTCGGCATAAAAAACTCTTGTAAAACAAAATTATAAGATAAATATATACATTTTGAAGTTCATATATCAAACAAGCTGCTATTATTTGGTAATCTGTAGAGCCTTCCATTAAAATTCAGCCTACTAGTTTTGCATGTGGCGCAGGGAATCTGATTTTATATTTTGAAACATTCTAAACAGAGGATGAATATATTATACGTTCCTGCTAATGAAAGCAAAATAGATGGAAAAGATAATAAAAGTATGTAGATAAATAAAAGAGTCAGAAAAATAGAAATTTTTAATTATAAGGTTTGCAACAAGTTAATGAATAAAATAATTGAGACAATCAAATAAATTTGGAAACAAATTCTAAACAATAATAAAAAAAATGTTTTCTTACTTTTTGAATAGAAATTATGTTCCAACTTCTTGATTGATGAATGATTAAGAACAAAAGAATTTGTGCATTATATATTTCGCATATGTATATGAACTTAATTTTAACTTTTTATCAAACTTGTAAAACAACTTTTAATTTTTCACTTCTATAAAAAAATGAACTTATTTTAATAAAAAAATTCAAGTTATGCACATTGGATAACTTACCGCTCAAATTTAAATTTCAATTTTCTTTATAAATTTCTTACGTTAAAATTCTTTTAACCCATAAGTCAGAAACTATATTTTGAAAGATAATTTTACAAAAACAGCACAAGTCCCTAGGGTTAACAGTCACATATTTTTTTTTTTCATTTTAAATAAAAACTACTCATGCATTTTTTTATTGATATAAAAAAAAATATTAAATTCTAACGCATACATAGATAAACATTATAGCACTTGATCAACACATAATCAGTTCATCCAAAATAGAATACTTAAGAAATAAGAAGTAAATTTTTTATATAGTGTTACCATGTTATAATATATAATTATTTGATTTACTTCAATTTTTAAATACAAAAGATATTAAAAACTATTTATGCGAAATTGTTAGATTGAAAGAAAAATGTTAAAATATGTTTTTTGCATTATTTTTTAAATAAATAAAATATTTAAAATTAAAAACAAAGAAATACAACCAAAATTATTGATAGACAACTCTTCTAACCAGTTTTGAAATATAAAAACACAAACATCATAAATAGATTTTATTATACCATTTGTAATAATAGGGTATTTTCAAAGTGAATTATTTTTTTCTTTATTTCTAATTATAATTATAAATAACAAAGTAATTTTTGAAATATTTTAATTGTTTACGACTTTAGACTAAAGTTGTGTGAAACGAAGAATACATGTATTTAAAATTTGTTGTCGTGTATTTTTGCTAAATTCGAGTACTACCTAAATAGTTTTAAAAAGAGTATTATAATGGTAAATAATCTAATAATGTTTTCAAGTTGTTGTACAAATTATAGGTAAAAAAAAAAATTTTAAATACTTTTAAATACTTCAAAATTTTAAAACTTTAGTTTCAAAAAAAATTTCGTGAATCATACAAATGATATGGCAATATTGTGTTTTATTCAAATGCATTCTTCTAAAAAGAAGTTTTAAAGTTTTTGAAGAAAAAAAGAAAAAAAACAAAATAAAAAAAAATATTTATCATGTATGTACCTACATCTAAAATTAAAATAGAATCAAATATTCACGAGGATATTTTTTTAAAAGAACTATTGAGAAAGAGAAAAAGGGCATAGGAAAAAATTAGAGAGCAAATGGGGCACTTGAAATCTGAAAAAATTTCGAAAATTGTTATTGACATTTTTTGTTCTGTTTGCATTATCTATATATATATAATTTTTGATATAATAGTACTTTAGATTGGCTATATAAAAAAAAAATTCAGTCAATTTTGAGTCAGCTGTTTATTGATGCTTTTTTTTGTGTAAATTTAAATTTAGTTTCCCCTGGAAACAGTGCCCGCTAAAAATTTGTCTTGTTAATTACTTTTTGTGAACTGAATTAAAACTTTATTATTTTATGCTTGTTATTTATTTTTTGTTAAATATTGAATTTTGTATTATTTTATGCATGTTATTTGTTATACTGAATTTTCAATTATTTTTGTTTTTTGTTATTGTATTACCTTTGTTTAAATATTTATTTTTTCTGTAAAGTGGAATAGGCCTCCTGGGGAACCACTTAAAAAAAACGCCATGGGTGGTGTGGAAAAAAGAAAATTTATTTTGCAATAACATTAATATTTTATTTTATATTTTATCACTTTAATACAGCTCGTGCTCATCGTTTGAGAATTATTCTACTGATAGGTGTTTATGGATCACTATTATATGAAATATGCCATTATATTCTTTGGCCACCGAGTTTGTTGAGGTGTATTATCCGAACATATACATATAGTTATACATATATTTGGAAAGGTATATTATCCGTACATATGATCCTAAAATTAAAAATATGGTTCCTAAAAAATAAATATAGCCAAATATATTAGTAATTTTAAATGCATATTTGCGTAACTAGTTGTTTGTTGTAATAATAATTGATACTCTTGATTCTTAGTATCAATAAGATCTCATGAAATCTAATTATTCAATTCACGTTCTAGAAAATCTGAGTCCTTATATCTTTTAAATTTTTATTTTCTTCTTGTAATTTTGAATTTTTCTAAATCTTGAATACTTGCTTATTTTCGTTCCAGTGACTAAAAATATGAAGTTTGTATAAATTAAAAAAGAAAATAATATTCAAATAATATATGTACCTTGGACAAAGTTTTCCAATCGATAAATACGATACTATAAATCTTTTCTGTAATTCTTTATTTTGAAATTTGCTTGTTTGCTATTCTTGTCTATTCTCTTCAAATTTAGAATTTAAATATTATAAATCTGCATGATAATACACATATCCAATATCTATGGAGAAACTCATGAGAAACTGTACTGCGATTTTATAATAGTTTTAATGAAATTTTATGATTCAAAAACAGCTGACATCCAACTTACATCAAATGAACGACATTACTTGGATGTCGTATGTTTTATTTTTGACTCAAATTTCGTGTATAGGAAAATACATTAGAGTGAAAGAGAAAGTGCCAATCTAAAGTACTTAATATATCTATGATTATAACCATAGATATATTAACTAATAGATGGGAAGTTAGGTATAGTCATTTCTTTTCTTCTTATGTGTTTCCCTATCTTAGGCTATTCAGTCAAAAAAATTCATATTCATTTTATAATATGTATACACTCAGCTGTTTATATTTATTAAAATAATATAAAGCAGTTTTTCATAACCAGTTTCATTCAGAGATTTTAAGTTTTTATATTACTTAATAATTGATATATTTTATTTTTAAAACTAAAATTTAATTTAATTAACGTTATTCAAAATTTTAGCTACTTGTAAAGTAACAAAATAAGTGATAAAATTCTTAACAAAATTAGAAATGAAATTACTTCACCTTTTAGAACCTATTCCTAAATAAACTAAAGCAATACATACGCACGGTTCACTCAGCTGTTTCGCTAAATTGCCTGAAAATATTTTCACCTCTATTAGTTAATATATAAATGATTATTACTATAATATTATCTGATATTATCTATGATGTATATGTAAATGGCCGCATGATTTTCCAATAGGGCATTTTTGAAAGGTGCTGCCATAGTGCAATTCCTTAAAATAATTTAAAAAATTTTCTTTTAAATAATAATTCAAAAGGGTTGTACAAAAAATTTACATAAAATAACAAATTTATTAACATAATTTTTAACATAATTATTAACATAATTATGTTAATTCAATTATTAACATAATTTTTAAATTCAATTATTAACATAATTTTTATATACATACATACTAGAATTGAAATTTTAATTTTTTTTTTAGTTAAAGTCAGATTAAAAATATCTTTTTTTTGATTTTATGCAAGCAAAAAAATGTATAAATTGATTCTTGCCGTATGCGCTTACTTGCCGAATTTAAAAAGAGGATTTCTTAAATTGCTAGCGGGGGTTTGGGGCATCAGCCCATTGACTTTAAAAAATTAATTTTTATATAAAAAGTTAATGTTTATTTTTTTTTAATTTTGCATTTATGTGCATTTACTTGCATGCATGCAAAAAACACATTTAAAAATGTATAAATTGATTCTTGCCGTATGCCGAATTTAAAAAACTTGCCGAATTTAAAAAGAGGATTTCTCAAATTGTTAGCGGGGATTTGGGGGCAGCAGCCCCCGACTTAAAAAAATTAATGTTCATATAAAAGAGTTATTCATTTTCAACATAAAAATGTCAAAATATAAATTTTACATTTTCAATATACTGTCAATTTTTAATTTTATGTATAAAATTAAAATTTCGCATTTACATATAAAAATTACTAAAAATGTTGGCATTTACGTTTAGAATCAATTAAACATTGATATAAAAAAGTTTAAAATAATTTATTTTCATTTTTAATATAAAGATGACAAACATTTTTTATTTTATGTAAATTTCAATTATCTGTAACTATCTAAATATTTTTTGTACAAACCTTTCTTTTTTTTTATTTAAAAATTCCATTTTGATTCTTAGATAAATTGTACAATGGCAATTCTTTCCATATATGTATATCTAAAGTTTATTAAATGGATTAAAACGTCAAAATGGCAGTCGAGCATTATTTTCATATTCTTAACAATAATGCGAATTTTTGTATGAAACAAATTTTAAAAATTTTTTTCGCGAAAAGTAACGGAAAAAAGCAAGAGCCCTTACGTTTGTTACTGGAAATGCGAAAAAATTAGAGGAACTCATTACCATTATAGAGCCTAAGAGTCCTCCTACCTTACAATCAAAGAAGATAGATTTACCGGAATTGCAAAGTTGGACTGTTATAATTATACCTATAATAAATTCTCAACTTTAAAAAATAATTCTATTTTAAAAATAAAGTTTTTTTTTAGAAGAAGAAGAAGAAATTTGTGAAAAAAAATATAAACAAGCAGCAACAACAGCGGCGCTGGCATCTAAAACTTTTAAGTAGGCTATCTAGTTTTAAAATTTTCAAAAGTAACAGAAGGAGATAGGTAGGCACTTGGGCCAGACAGGTCAGTAGGTCAAGGCCACCCGGAAGTAGGTCAAACTGTAATTAGGTCAGACAGGATAGGTTAACGACATAAAATTAGGTCAGACAGGCGGCGGCGACCGTCAGACAACTCTTGTTGTTTATAAGGATTGTATACTTGTTTTAAGTAATAGGTAAACATGGAAATAGTAAGAAAAAATATTTTTTTATGCTTGCAAATTTTAAGATGTTGTTGTTTGTTGTTTTTTATTTGTTGTTTTTTTCTTTCGTTTTTTTTATGAAGTATTTAAAGAAGATTAAAGAAAAACCATTAATTAATTGTTATGTAAGAATGTTGAAAAAAAAACAAGAAATCAAAAATATCTAACGTGGTACAGGTCTACTTCTTATTGATGTATACTTGGCTTAAGTAATAGGCGCATATGAAAAGTGGAAACAAAAAAATGGTTAATGAATGTAAAAGAAAAAAATAAAAAAAGTTTAAACGTACAAGATTGAACAATTTTAAAAGGTACAACGCATTTTTAAAATTCATAAAGAAAAAGTGCAAACCTGTTTTTCTGTCTACATAATGATCAAACCATTGAAAAAAATTATGCGTTTTTAGATGTACCTAACTATTTATGTTGTTTTTTTTTTTTTTTTTTAATTTAACTATTTAAAGAAGATAAAAGAAAAACACTAATGATTATTGTCGGTGTGTCATGTAAGATATTTTTTGTTTGTAAGAATCTTCAAAAAAAAATATGAATGAAAAGAAGACAACCAGGAAATTAAAGCTGTGGAAGTACTTAACGACTAACATGTTGCTTAAGTGCATTGTATGTTGCATAATCTGCGAAGAACAAAAAAAGAAAAAAATTCAAGTCAGGTTAATTGCATTTGTCACCTATTTTGAAAACAAGAATATAAAAATAAAACAGATCTATTCTGTGTTCAAGAAAAAAATATGAATAAAAAGAAAACAACAAAAAATCAAAAATATCTAACGTGGTACAGGTATACTTCTTGTTGATGTATACTTAGCTTAAGTTATAGACGTATATGAAAAGAATAAGCAAAAATGCTTTATAAAATTTAAAGAGAAAAATGAAAACAGAACAAAAAGATGTGTAACTACGTTTCTTTAAAATTTTAAAACTAATTTTAAAAAAATTAAAAGAAAAAGTGCAAACTGGTTTTTAAATGTTACATAAAGATTCAACCTTGACAAAATTGATGCAATTTTGAGATGCTTTTATTTCTTCTTGTTATCTTTTTTCTATGAAGTATTTAAAGAAGAGGAAAGAAAAAAATTCTTAGTATCACCGTATAAGATTTTATTGTTATGTAAGAATGTTGAAATAAAAAACAAAGGAATAAAAGCGATTCAAAATAAGTTACGAGTAATTGCTGTTTTTTTTTTAAGGTAACAAGCAAGACATTATGTATAAATTGTGTAAAAAGTTAAAAAATTGTTAATAGAGTGAAAATTCTAGGATTAGAAACGTTCGCGATTGGTTGTCTTAATAAATTAAAAATCGGAAATTAAAATGAATACAGAAAAATTCACAATAAAATCAATAAAATCAGTGAATGTAAAACGATTCAACATTTTTGGAAAAAAATTGGAGTTTATAATAAATGCAGTACCAAACAACAAAGATCCAATAGATTGGATTAAAACCGGTATTGAAGAATTATTCAGCAATTTACTTGAAAATGTTGATCCTACTGACAAAATTGGTGTCACTTTTGGATGCCAAAGTTTTCATGAACATGGTCCAGCCTGGATCAATTTTAAAGAAGCAAAAGATCTTGACATTTCGGAAATTTGGGAAGTTATTTCAAACATTTTTCAAAGCAACTCCGAAGGATTATCTACATATACGTTCTGTATAAATGTTACATATATACGACTTCCAGCAGGAAGTGGAAGAGGAAAAAGATACAACAATTTTGAAGAAGAATGTAATAAAAGAAGAGGCATAATTTCAATCAAAAACAAAGATAATTTATGCTTACCACGTGCGTTAGTTGTTGCTATCTCATTCATAGAAAAATCAGTTGACTACTGTAAAATGCGAAAAGACACAGGTCAACTTCAGTTGAAAGCAGCATTACAACTAATAAGAAATTCAAATGTAAGCATCCCAGCAAAAGGAGCTAGTATCAGTGAGCTCAAAAAATTTCAACTGTACCTCTCTAAATATCAAATTGTAGTTTTTGATTTCAGAGGAAAAGGAAAATCAATTATTTTTCAAGGTGAAGAAGATAAGGAAAAAAGATTGAATTTGATATACGATGAAGGTCACTTCAATGTAATTACATCATTAACAGCAGCATTTAGTTGTGATTACTTTTGCCAAACATGTAATGTTCCGTATAACAATAGATTGTCTCACAGATGTAAACAGTCGTGTTTCTTTTGTAAATCATCTCCAGCATGTGACGTAAATTTTCCAAATATTAAATGTGATGTATGCAATCGAAGTTTTAAAGGTCAAACTTGTTTTGATAATCATAAAGCAACATCATCTACAAATAAAAAATCTATTTGTACTCGTATAAATTCCTGTACAAAATGCTTTAAAGTATACAGACCCGATGTAAATCATATATGCTATGGACATTTGTGTAAAAACTGTAATATAAATGTAGCTTCAGACCACCAATGCTTTATTACACCGTGTAAAGAATTAGCTGAACTTAAAAATATATTATATATTTTCTACGATCTCGAAACAACTCAAGATGATATCATCGGGGAGAAACTTCATGAAGGTGTTGCAATAGGGGATATAATTGAACATCAGCCTGATTTATGTATTTTTGAACAACGTTGCACGCATTGTATATTGTCTAATGTTGAAAGATGCAATTTTTGTGGACTTCGAGAACATGTGTTGAAACAAAATCCAATACAAATGTTCTTAGAATATATACTCAACCAAAGAAAGATATTTCATAAAGTTGTAGTTATTGCACATAACGGACAAGCATTTGATAATCAGTTTTTATTAAACTATATCTTAGAGAAAACCATCATCAAACCAAAACTAATTATGAGGGGAACAAAGATAATTTTAATGCTGTTAGATAACGTGAAATTTATTGATTCACTAAACTATTTTCCAATGCCGTTATCTAGTTTACCGAAGGCATTTGATTTAGATATAAATTTAAAAAAAGGATATTTTCCTCATATGTTTAATCGTAAAAATAATATAAAATATAATGGAAAGTTACCCGATCGGAAATATTACTGTTATAATTCAATGAGTGCATCAGAAAGAAAACAATTTCTTGAATGGTATGAAGAAAATAAAAACAAGTCTTTTAACCTCCAAAAGGAACTTGTAGAATATTGTATGAATGACGTAAAAATTTTGACAGCAGCCTGTATTAAATTCAGACAGCTATTTTTGGTAGAATGTAAGGTTGAGCCATTTTTAGAGGCCACTATAATTGCATCAGCGTGTAATTTGGTTTTTAGAAGGAATTTCTTAAAACCGTATACAATTGGACTTATACCTAAACAAGGATATCGCTTATCAGAAAACCAGTCAATCATTGCCATAAAATGGTTAATGTGGGAAGAAAAACGAAGAAAAATAAAAATTCAGCATAGTGGTAACGGAAAGGAAAAAGTAATTTTTGGTCTTCGTGTTGACGGATATTGCACAGATACAAAACAAATATTTGAGTTTTATGGCTGTTATTACCATGGCCATCCAAAATGTTTCAAAAATAATAATGATAAAAAATATGAAACACGTTATGAGGCTACATTATCCAAAGCCAATAAATTACGCTCTATAGGTTATCAAGTAATTGAAAAGTGGGAGTGTGAATTTCGAAACGAAATGAGATCAAAAGAATACATAGAATTTTTCGCAAAATTGGAGAACGAAAGTTTGATACCACTAAAACCACGTGATGCGTTTTATGGCGGTAGAACAGGAACATATTATAAATGGTAGAACATATTATAAATGTGCGCCTGGTGAAAAAATAATGTATATAGATATATGCTCACTATATCCTTGGGTGTGTAAATATGGAAAATTTCCAGTGGGTCATCCAAAAGTTCATGTTGGAAAAATTGAATGCAATAAATTAAATTTAAATGATACTGAAGGATTAATAAAGGCATTGATACTTCCCCCAGAAAAACTCTATCACCCGGTTTTGCCTATAAATCAAAATAATAAGCTAATGTTTTCCTGCTGTCAAACATATAGTTTGGAAATGAATAATGATGACTGCTCGCATGACAATCGTAGTAGGTCAATTTTAGGAACGTGGGTTATAGATGAAGTAAGAGAAGCTGTTAAACAGGGATACAAAATTGTGGAAATATACGAGGTATGGGAGTATACTGTTAAACAATTTAATCCCCTTACATCACAACAAGGAATTTTTACAGAAATGATGAACAAGTTCCTTAAAATTAAACAAGAAGCTTCTGGCTGGCCTAGCTTTTGCAAAACACCAAAGGAAAAGTGCAAATATTTAGAAAAATTTTCGAAAGTAGAAGGCATAAATTTACAGTTTAACGATATAGAAAAAAATCCTGGACTTAGATCATTAGCTAAGTTAATGTTAAACTCTTTCTGGGGTAAATTTGGACAGAGAGAAAATCAATCAAAAACTGAAATAATAAATGAGCCTTATGAATTATTTACTATTCTTACTGATCCTTCGAAGAATGTAAATCAAATAACTCCAATAAACGAAAAAACAGTTTTGGTAAATTGGGAATACAAAGAAGAAACAGCTGAATCATTATCAACAGTTAACGTTTGCATAGCTGCTTACACTACCACACAAGCTCGCTTAAAATTGTATTCTTACTTAGACAATTTTAAAGAACGAGTTTTGTATTACGATACAGATTCAATAATATATGTAGCACGTGAAGGAGAATATAACCCTCCAACTGGAGTTTTCATAGGAGATATGACAGATGAGCTTGAAGAATATGGAATTGGAAGCTATATTACAGAATTTGTTAGTGGTGATGCAAAGAACTATGCATACAAAATATATAGTACCAACTCCAAATGCGAAAAAACTGTTTGCAAAGTGAAAGGTATTCGTTTAAATTACAACGCTTCACAAGAAATAAATTTTGGCTCTATGAAACAATTAGTTAAAAAATTAAACAACTTTCAACAAGTAAATATAACATTTCCTAGTATTCGCCGAACATACGATCACAGAGTCATCACTGTTCCTGAAATAAAGTCATATCGAATAAATTCCAGAAAACGAGTTTTTGCAGATGATTATACTTCAGTTCCTTATGGCTTCAAAAAGAAAAAAATTAAAAAAATTATTGTTAATATGTATATTGTAAAAATTTTGTATTAAACTATTAAATTACAGCATTAAACAAAATCTTTTAATTTTACCGTTTTTAATTTTCAGAATATAGCCAAAAAATTATTTATATATATCAGTATATATATATATATATATATATATTTACTGATTTTATTCAAATTCACATTTGCAGTTTAACTCTTCAATAATAATGTCAAAAGCACAATAGTATCTGAAATTCATCGTCCAGTTAGACGTAGATTTCGGAGACGAAAAATATCTCAAAGAGGGTTAAATGATACATGGGAAATTGATCTTGTAGATATGTCGGCCTATCAAAAAGTAAATAATGGATACAAGTTTCTCTTAACTGTTATCGATATATTTTCAAAATATGCATATGCCGAAAAAGTTAAATCAAAGGCAGCAGATGACGTAGTTAAAAGTATGGAAAAGATTTTTAAAAGGGAGGGGAAGTCTCCAAAAAATATTCATTCTGACCAGGGAAAAGAATTTTTCAACAAAAAATTCCAAAATTTAATGAAAAGCTATAAAATAAATCACTATCATACTTATTCAGAAATGAAGGCTAGTTTTTGTGAAAGGTTTAACAGAACATTAAAATCAATTATGTGGAAACAGTTTAGTTTACAAGGAAATTTTAAATGGATAGAATTTTTACCAAAACTAATTGAAAAATATAATAACACAAAACATAGTACAATTAAGTTAAAACCAAACCAAGTTACATCACAAAATGAAAAACAAATTCTTCGTTCAATTTATAATTACCCTAAAATATTTAATAAGGGAAAATTTAATGTTGGTGATTTTGTTAGAATTGCAAGGTCTAAAGGTACTTTTCAAAAAGGATATGAACCTAACTATTCAACTGAAGTTTTTAAAATAGCTTTCAAAAACAAGACAGACCCGATTACATATAGTTTAAAAGATTATAAAAATAAATTAGTTCGTGGTGGCTTCTATGAACAGGAACTGACTAGTGTCAAAGACCCCAATGCTTATTTAATTGAAAAAATTTTACAACGAAAAGGCAATAAAGTATATGTGAAATATTTAGGTTTTGATAATAGTCATAATCAATGGATAAGTAAATATGATATTCTTTCATAAAAAGTGTAATAAGAATTTATGTAGAAAATTTGTTCTTAACTTTAGAGCACTATTAAATGCAACAATGTTGTAAAAATGTTGTAAAAATGGTAATAGAAAAAATAAAAATAGAAAAATATTTACTAATAAAAATAAATAATTTAGGAATAGGTAAATAAAAAAATAATATTCTTTCATAAAAAAGTATAATTAGAATTTATGTAAAAGATTTTTTCTTAACTTTAGAACACTGTTAAATGCAACAATGTTGCAAAAATGTTAAAAGAAAAAATAAAAATGGAAAAATATTTACTAATAAAAATAAATAATTTAGGAATAGGTAAATAAAAAAATAATATTCTTTCATAAAAAAGTATAATTAGAATTTATGTAAAAGATTTTTTCTTAACTTTAGAACACTGTTAAATGCAACAATGTTGCAAAAATGTTAATAGAAAAAATAAAAATAGAAAAATATTTACTAATAAAAATAAATAATTTAGGAATAGGTAAATAAAAAATAATATTCTTTCATAAAAAAGTATAATTGGAATTTATGTAGAAGAGTTTTCTTAAATTTAGAATACTGTTAAATGCAACAATGTTGCGAAAAATGTTATATAAAAAAATTATAGTTTTATTATTATCAATTAGAATTTATTACATTAATAAACAACTTACTTTACAACTTTTTGTTTTTAATTAGTTTTCTTAAGGATTTTAATTTCTAAACATTGATAATACAATTTTTTAGAAGAAAAATTTAGTATAAATAAAGTGGAATTTTTCTTAAGATATGTCAATTCAAAGACAGAGCTCAACATAATAATAATACAGAAAAAAGGAAGCAAAAATGGAAAACACAGCAGAAATTTTCGCCTACGCTCAGCAAATAGAGCCAACACAGGAGTTGGCCCCAATTAAACGGAAAAGAATAAGAACTCAACAGGAATCGCAGACACTTCATCAACAACAACATCATCATCATCATCATCAACAACAACAACAACAACCACAACAGCAACAACATCAACAATTTCAACAACAACAACAAGAAGAAATCATTCTTCTTCAAGAAGAAGAACCACCAACAAAAAAAAGTTTCAAAGAAGCTTTTAATAACAAAAATGTGGAAACTAGAAAATGTTTCCTAAAAACTAAAGATATGGAGCAAGATGCTCTATATCATATAATAAATGTTAAGCAAATAAAGACCATTTATGGTCCTAAGTGGGTCTTTGAGACCCGCAATTTAATTATATTTGTACCTCAAAAATATTCTGATATTTTTGAGAATTCAGATTTTGTAAAAGAAATAAAAGAAAAAGAACATTTTGTATATAAAGATAAAAATTTAAATTTAAATATTATAGATATATCTGAGTCGTTTGGTAAAATATATGCAAATTACCAATAAAAGATAATAAAAGATGTAAGTTTTTATTATTCATAAATAAATATAAATTTCAAAAAAGGTATAAATTTCTTTTATTTAGTTGCTTTATTTTTCAGATTCATGTTTAAATGTACTTAATGTTAATATGTATATGTAGTTATAAAATGGATTTATTTAATTTTTTTCGTAAAAACACAGGTATTTCATAAAAGAGCCGAGAAAAATTACATCGTATATTAAATTTTTGAACCGGAATATAAATCTCTTCTTTCAACTTTGCAACATTCTTTTCTTCACAGCTCTTTATGTATTTTTTAACATATTCCTTTACATTTGGCTCTGCAGTTTTATTATATGCAATTACTGCATGTAGGAAATCAATCAAACTGTAAAACTCGTCAGCTTCCTCTTTGTTAATGCTAAGATTCTGTCCTACTGTAGATTTTAATCCACTTTGTAAACATAATTTTGAATTTTTAATTGACTGCTTGGAAAATTTTTTATGAAATAGGTCATAAAATTTACACCATTCATGATATTTTAAAATAATTGGTTTCATTCCAATCCAATGAAAAACACTTGCAACTTCAAAAAAATCTGTGTCAAATCCGACAACTATTTTTAATGTGTGACTTCTGTTGAGAAAGTATGCATAACTCAGCAACAAATTAATGCTAGGACTTTGCTCTTCCATTATTTTAATTACACTAAAGTTTATTATTAAATGTTATATCTCTTAGGAAGACATGATTGAGAAATATTATAATTTTCAAATATATGGTGAAAAGTATTTATTATATTTTTGTCATTTTCTATATGATTTTCTTTATTAAATTGTTTTAAAAAAGCGTTCATACTATAACCGCAACATCTATACCATGTATAAACACAACAATATTGCCCACAAACATCTGAATAGTTACTTTGTAACTGTTTCTTATTAAAAATTATACATTGATTTTTTAAGTAACTTAAAATTTGTAATTTATCTGGTTTTCTACCAAACGAATCAAAATATTCAACACAGCCATTCTTTGGCTTAAAAATAGCTAACCAATGTGTTCCCGTATCTTTTGATTTATCAGTGTTTACAATTAAAAAATTTTGTTTTTCAATTATTCTGGGGAGTTGATCCAGAGCAAAAACTCCTTTAAAAAATTTACGTATGTGTTTGTTACATCTTAATACGTCACTTATCTCTAGGGTATTCATCAATCAAATTGATTCAAGTCATATACTTTAGTTGTTTCTTTAATATAATTAGATAAAAACTCTTTTTTGATTTTTTTATTTGTTATAATAACATCAAATTTTTCTAGTATTTGACAGAGCTCTTTATTTATTTTATCGTTGTACACAGTTCCAAAAGAGTAATTATCAAAATTATCATTTATAAAATCCCTAGTTGGAAATTTATACTTGAGCTCTTTTACAAACTTTTTACAAGGTTCTTTAAAACCAACTATACAAATATCCTTCGCAAACAAGGTATTATTATCATCACTACAAAATGTTACATCCAGAAGTGCACAAGACAGTGACATTTTGTCAAATATTCCAATTTATTTTTATGTATGCTATTTATAGGTTTGAGAATATATTTCGGTTTTTATCAATTTGTAAACTTGCATCAAATTCTCCATAAACAATAGCAGTCAGTGTAGATGTAAGTGGTTTTGATAGTCTTGCCTCAATTCTAACTGTACCTTGATTTAGTAGACCTTGACACACTTCATTTCCTGATGAATCTGGAGTTAAATCAAAAGCCATTACTAAACATGGTTTTTGTTATCTGATGACCTTTATCATTATGGTAAATTCCAGTTCCCGAAAAAAGTGTACTGTATGCTCTTGTACAGCAATTATTTTCATCTGAAAAACTGGTTTCAATTGCTGAATTAGGTATTTGAACACCATTTACGTTTAACACAAATTGTGAAATATCAAAATGTTTAAAATTGTATGGGTTTTTTGACCTTTTTCCAGAGTAACCTGTATCTTGTGTCATGCAAAAAATGATTGTGTTTGGCAACTGTCCAATAAAAACATTATCAAGTGATATTGATGAACTATTCTGTGGAATGGTAAAAGTTTTTACCTCTACCCGTTATATTTGCCATTAGTTTTTTCCAATACAGCATTATGTGCTAATAGAACACTAGGATTAATTGTTACATGTCTCATAAATAAAGTGGCTTCTAAAATTTTCAGTTGAGATTCATCAGTATCATCTGCAAAGAGGTAAAAATCTGGTTTTTCTAATGTTAGGACAACTCGAACATCGACATTGTTTATGAGAAGTGTAGGTTGGTTAAACATATCTATCCGTACCGCATCCGTACCATAATTTAACAAAGATTCAATATAAGCTCTGTAATGATAATTGCCATCTGATGGAGATATATTCTTTCCATTTAGTTGAACATTACATTGTTTTATTAATGAATGTAACACATTATTAACCACACTGGGTTGTTGTATAGGTGTTCCATCAGTTTTTTTATCTTTATTTCATGTTCCATCTTTTTTTAAAATTTGTACTTTTAATTTTAGATATGTCGAAGACAAGTCTCTATATGTATCACCGTGCCCTAGTGAAACAAATTCTATGACAGACGGATTATCTAAAGAAGCAATTGGGTTATAGGAAACTTCTTCAGATCGTAAAATACTTGACTGAATAGGCTGTGTTTTAAAAATATCAAGCTCTGATTTCATACATTCAATCATAATTATTCAAAAATATCTTTTTGTTTGTTTTTGTTATTAACTTTGCGTCGCTTCGACGTAAAATAATTTAAATTATTAATGAGAGGTCTTTTTATAGATTTTCTTCGTTTTCTTTTGCCTTGTCCATACATTTCATTGAGTTTCCGAACTGCACCTCGTCTTACATTTTTCATTATCTCTTTACTTCGATCTTGAACCACTTCTTTTACATTTGCACCTGTGGCAATATCAGATAATGCATTAATACCAGAGTTAATAACCTCTTTTTTTAATATATTAGCTCCAGACGTAAATGTTGGTTTTAAATATCTAAAAAGACCACCGAAAAAGCTCCCTAACCCTCGTCCCCTTTGGTAAGGTACAATTGAGTGTAACAAAGGACCAATAACCTCAAGACTTTTTCCTGATTGAACTAAATAATATTTGTAGTACGCTCTCTCCATAATGAATAAAATAAAATAATATATAGTTTTGTAAAATCGCTTTTATTTATACTTTTTTAAAATGTAATACAATTTTTGTTGGAATTGAACTATTGGAAAAGTTTATTTTGTATCCATATTTATCACATAAAAGTAATGAAATGTTATTAAATGATTTCTCCACATTGCAATATTGAATATTACTGAATTCTTTTACAGTATCAGTGAAAGAATTTTGTATGTTAACAGATCTTAAACACCTTATATCTTTATCACCTAGTTTTTGCGGTTCAATTATATCTGTGTATATAAAAAACATATCTGGTTTACTAATGGGAATCAATTGTACACTATCTATAAAAGTTTTGAAAGCTTCTATTACACGTGATTTATATTTTTTAAAATCTGTAACTTTAAAAGATACTTGATTGAAACATGTTGTCAAAAGTCCTTCGAGGGTATAAGCGTAATTTGCTCTTATTTTTATATCTATTTTAGGCTTAGTAACACATATTATGGTATAACTTAAATTTTTAGGCATCTCCTCAGCTTTTATTGGTTGTGTATAATGAACTTCATCGTTTATAAAATTAAAAATTCCCCAAATCAACTGTCGTTCAACTTCTTTTCTTGTAAACCTATTAAGTGGGCGTATATTTTGAATTAGTGTTGGTAGTAGAAAAACTTTCCAGTCGCATATCATTTGTTTTTCTATGTATGGAATATATGATGTTCCAACCCCTATCATATCTTTCTGCATACCTTTAATAAATATTTGAGTACTTTTTTCCCATTCTTCACCATACACATTTGCAACGAAATCATGAATATATATATATACATTTTTGAAATACCGACTTTCCACCTTGAATCACACATGTATTTATTCATTTTATTTGTAAAAGATGATAATGAATTTTCTGGATAATAGTTGATAGATGAATCCCTGAGTAAAGTGGCATAAAATTCATTATTTACTTGTATGTTGTCCATGAGCTTGCGGATTTATTCTTACGAATTGGAAAATTAAGTTCTGTTTGAGTATTACCTACTGCTGACCTTAAAACACGTCTTGATGAATTATTCAACTCTTTGCTATTTATAGTTTTTTCTTTTTTCGTTGGTGGGCTTGGGCTATCTAAAGGAACAGTTATAATGTCCCCTGTATCAGTTTCAAAAATTTGTACATTTTGATTTCTAATTGATTTTCTTTTTCTAAGGCGTTCTCCAACTGAAGCAGCTGACAATGCTTTTGTTAAATCATTTTCCTGAATTTCATCATCAAATACTTCGTCATCAGCTTCTTTTTCATATACTTCTTCTTCTTCAGGAACAACTTGTATTCCTACATTCTTATATTCAGGAAAATGCGATTGAGCTTCCGCATCTATATACATTGGTTTTGCACGAGTTTGAGTACCTTTTGTTTCCGTAATTTTTACTTTCTCCTCTTTATTTCTAGGAAGTTGTCGTTTTTTGTTTCTTATTTTAAATAAATTTTGTCTGTATAAATACCATTTTTGAGTGTCTGTTAGATATTTATTTAACAATATTTTTTTCATATTTTTATCCAACTCATTTAATTCAAAGTCTGCATTTTGTTTCATTTTCTCATAAATCTCGGGTTTTAGTATAATCATTTTGTTAAATGTTGTATTATTCATTTTACAAAATTTCCGATTATCCCTGATAGTACTGCACCAAGGTGTGTAGGTAAAAATCCACCACGTTGAATAATGATTTTTCTTTTATTATTTATAGATTTTTGGCGGCAAATGAGGGATCTCAATTCCTTTTTATACTTTCGTAATTGGGTTGTTGATTTTTTACTTAGATTACAGTTACCTTTTAAAATATTTAAAGCAATTTCACAAAATGTTTTGATTACTTCAGGGTCACAATGTTTTATAATTACTTTCTGAAATTTCGGTTTCGAGCTTTTTAATAGGTGCAATAGATGACGGTTGACCTTCAAACGTTTCATATTCCTCCCCAAATTGTTCTAATTGATCTCTTGTACAAAAACACAAACCTTTTCCAAATATATCACTTCTTAATCGAAATATATCATTAACGTCTTGAGTAAGATCTATTAATATATACCCGTATGGTTCTGACGTCACTTCATTATATACTTTTTCAAATGCTTTGATTTGATTGGGATATATTTGGCGAGCTAGAGGTAATATCTGCGATTTATCTCTTGGATTTTTGAAAAGTACTAGATATTTACAGTTAAGCGAAATATCTCTTGAAAATTTACCCTGGTGAAAAACATTTTGTGTTACAAATATTACAGATAAATTTCTATGGTGTGATCCTCTAGTAAATAAATCACATACATACTTATCATGGGAATTTAACATCATATCATCGATAATAATTAACAAAGGTTCTTTATTGCCATTAAAATCCGGAATAGTGTTACTATATTCCACATCTTTTAAATATTTTGGAACGGCATTTTTGTCTGGATTACACCAAATAATTTTATTAATATGTAGTTGTATATTTTCTTTTTTATACTTTATTAAATTATGAATAAAAGTGGTTTTACCACAGCATGATGGCCCCGCTACCATCATTGTAAATGGATGAAATAGCATAGTTGTATTAGTTAAAAATAGCACTGTTAACCTTTATTTATATGAAAAGCTCTTTTGCCGAAGTGAATATAAATGTAAATTTATTTATTCTAATGAGTATTCTTACACAAACCGTCGACATGGTTAAACGAGTTCTCATAGTTGACCTACAATTTTTACAAGGAAATGAAAAGCAATATTTCCTAAAAGAATTAGCCATACTTGAAAAAGGAAGTTTAATTCCAACTGTCTATCACTTCAAAGCACCGTACCCCTCAGAGGAACTTAGTCCGGATATGAAATATAATATTGCGGTAATAAAATAAATGGACTTAAATGGAATAACGGTCTAGTTGAATAGTTAGATGTAAAATGCATATTAAAACACTATTTAGAGTCAGCTGAAAAAATTTATGTTAAAGGAGAACAAAAAAAACTATTCCTTCAAAAGTACATTGACAGTGATAAAATAGAAGATTTAAGCAGAAACTTGCCGTCATTACAAAAGATTGATAACTTTAAATCAAATTGTCCTATACACTTATTAAACAACAATTTCAGATGTGCTGTTAAAAATTGTTATAATGTATATATGTATCTTTTATTTTTTTTTAACACAACATAAGAATACATCTTTTTTGTTCTACATTCTTACATATCAATAAAATCTTAAAATACTAATAATTTTTTCTTTCCTCTTCTTTAAATATTTCATCAGAACAAAAAAGAAAAGAAAAAATTCATCTCAAAATATCAATTTGGTCAAGGTTGATTCAGATTTAAAAACCAGCTTTGCACTTTTTTCTTTTAATTTTAAAAATTCGCATAGGTACACTTAATTTGTTTAAATTTTTCTCTTTACATTTTATAAAAACGCATTTTTTCTTACTATATCCATTTACGCCTATTACTTAAACCACATGTTAGATATTTTTGATTTTCTGTTTGTTTTCTTTTTATTCATATTTTTGTCAACATTCTTACATAACAATAAAATCTTATACGGTGATACTCGCAATTAATTAATGGTTTTTATTTCCTCTTCTTTAAATACTTCATAAAAAAAAGAAAAAACAAGAAAAAAAGAAAAAAAATGCATCTCAAAATTGCATTAATTTTGTTGATTCCATCTAAGATGTAAAAACCAGTTTGCACTTTTTTTTAATTTTAAAGAAACGTATAGGTACATTTTTTTTCTCTTTACATTGTATGAAAAAGCATTTTTTTTCCTACTATTTTCCTGCATACCTATTACTTAAACCAAGTATACAATCTTTATAAACAACTGACGATCGCCGCCAGTCTGACTTACTTTTAAAATGACCTTGACATACTTCCTGTCTGGTCTTCCGGGTGACCTTGACCTACTGACCTGTCTGGCCCAAGTGCCTACCTATCTACTAACAGACTTTAAAACCGACAGAGTTTTTTAAACTTAAAGGGAGTACATTACATTTAATACAAAGATGTAAATATTTATATATTTTTCTGTTTTAAATTTGAACGCGAAAGTACTTATTACCAAATTATTTGAAACCAACACAAATATTTTTGATTTTAACTAATAATAATTAAGATTTCGTTATTCATATTTAGCATAACAATTAAAAAACATAAAAACAACCATACATAAAATCTAATCCAAGATAAAATGAAATCACACGATGCAAATCCTAATTTAAAAAATTGGGAAAAGTTTATTTTATGTCTGTCATAAAAAAAAGTCCTACGTAACTCGGACTCCCCAAAATAGGCCGAAAACCGACTTTAATTTACTGTTGTAACCACCTTATTTCGGGTTTTTTTTCGATTATTTTCCGAATTATTCAAATTTTCAAATTTTAGCCTTGCAATAAGTATTTTGGTACTAAACTAAACATACATGGATATTTGAAAAGTTCTGCCGTGATATATTTTTTTTGTATAATATTCAAAATGAAATTTTTAAATGATAAAAAAGAGAGGTTTGTACAAAAAATATTTAGATAGTCCAGATATTTCAAATTTAAATAAAATAAAAAATTATTTTCATATAAAAGAGTAAATAATTTTCATTTTCAATATAAAAATGTCAAAATATAAATTTTACATTTTCAATATACTGTTCTGTATAAAATTAAAATTTTGCATTTACATATAAAAATTACTAAAAATGTTGAATAAAAAGTAAACATATTTTATTATTTATTTCAATTTGTAATGGATTCTAAACGTAAATGTCAACATTTTTAGTAATTTTAGTAATTAGTAAAAATCAACATGTAAATGCAAAATTTTAAAATTATACAATCAATTAAAATTTTGATAGTTCTATATTCAAAACGTAAAAAAATTATTTTTAACTTTTTTAAATGACAAAATAAACATATTTTATACTTTATTTCAATATTTAATAGATTCTAAACGTAAATTTCAACATTTTTATTAATTTCTATGCAAAATTTTAATTTAATAGAAAAAATTAAAATTTTAACATTTTTATATTAAAAACGTCAAGTTATGAACTCTTAATATGAAAAATAAATTTTTTTAAAGTTGGTGGCTATCGCCCTCAAACCCTCACCTACAATTTAAGAAATCCTCTTTTTAAATTCGGCAAGTAAACCCATACGTCAAGCAACTATTGATATGTTTTTTCGTTGTATGAAATCAAAAAAAAAATTAATGGTAACTTTCTTATATTAAAAATAAAATTTTTTAAAGTCGAAGGCTGCGTCCCCAAACATCTGCTAACAATTTAAGAAATCCTCTCTTTAAATTCGGCAGGTAGACCCATACAGCAAGCATCTATTTGAATTTTTTTTTGCTTGTATAAAATCAAAAAAATGTCTCTGTTATATGAAAATTTAAATTTTTTTTATTTGAAAAATTTGTTATTTTATACAAATTCCAAATATGTAAAATTAAAAAAATTACCTCAAAAATTTTGTACAACCCTTTTTATTTTCATTTAAAAACTATTTTCTCTGCACGTTTACCTAAGTATATTAGGTAATATCATAAGGGCGTTTTTCTTTTCCTCATCAGATCAATGCTCAGAGCAGATGTCGAGCGCTCATAGCAAATAATGCTCAGAGCAAACTTTTATCTGAACTCTGACCCCTCTGAGTTAAAAAAGAAACGTTCGGAGCACAAATTGTCAATTTTTATCCAAATTATTTTCTAACATCAGTATTTTTTTTATTTTATTTCATTATTTTAAATGTAACAATATAGTTTTAAAAGGAATTTATTTAAGAAATAAAATAAAACCAAGTTATTTTACGTAAAATTTCATATAATAAAATTTAAAAAAAAAACTTAAAAAAAAATGTTTATCTATGCTCGAAATTTTATTTGATGACATTTTTATTATTTTGTTCTTAATTTGACGTTATATTTATTGAAAACTCTGTGAACTCTGTGAAATCTGAGAAATTTTTACGAGCTCACAGATCGCGCTCTGATCACACTCCGAGTTAAAAAAGAAACACAAAATGGATAATCTGGATAATCTGAGCATAAAAAGAAACAATTTTTTTGTTTGACAGCTCTGACTCTGCTCTGATGAGAAAAAGAAAAACGCCCTAACTAATAGATGGGAAGTTAGATATAGTCGTTTCTTTTCTTCTTATGTGTTTTCCTATCCTAGGTATTCAGTCAAAAAAATACATATGCATTTTATAATATATATACATTTCGTTCACTCAGCTGTTTATATTTATTAAAATAAGGTAAAGCAGTTTTTCATAACTATTTTCATTCAGAGATTTTAAGTTTTTATATTACCTAAAAATTGATATATTTTGTTTTTAAAATTAAAATTTAGAAAAGAAAAAAAAATTATTGAGCCAAGTGGAGGATTCCTTCTAGTTGGGAACATTTCGACGACATGAAGGACATACTGGGAAAAAGCAAATTTATAAACTCCATAGAACTAATGGAAGAAAATTTTACAGGTATAAAATTATTATATATTTGCACTTCTAGAATAATTTTTACTTAATTTTTAGTTTGTGATCCCAATTCGATTTAAAATTCGTTGCACGATATGTTTCACAACGATATTATAATCGAACAACAACAACCACCATCACCGTTTGAAACATCAAAATCTTTAATAATAGTATCACCTGCACCAATAGAACCAACAGTAACCTCACCACCAATAGCAAAAAAAAGAAAAAAATTATAAAAAAATACATTTTCCGATATGATGAAGGAAATTTCTGAAGGAAATCAGACATTAAAAATTATATTGAAGAGTGCGGAAATTGGGAGGCAATTAATTGAAATAAATAAAATAATTTTAAGTTTAGAAAACGAAAAATAATTGCAATAGAAAAAATTGCTAATAAATTATAATTTTTTTGTTTTTAAGTTATGGAATTTTGTTTTTTGTTATGAATTATTTTTGTTTTGTTTGTTAATGAATTATTATTGTTTTGTTTGTTAATGAATTACTAGTATTCGCCCGCCCCTCGAAATTCGAGGTGTTTTAATTAGCAATTACAATACAGTATATACAGTATAGTTTCTTTATGATTTTATTTAAAATGTAAAAATACAATTATCAATAATTAAAGCCTTTATGAATTTAAAATTTCTTTCTAAATGATATTTTTTGTAAAAACACGATTATTATTATCTTTTAGAAGTTGCCCTTGATTTATTGAGTATTGGAAACTCAATATATACCTATTATATATGTATATAGTATAAGAAGCCTAAGATGGTAAATCATTGAGTAAAAGGGTTTTAAATATCTATTAATACAGATTAAATATTATGATGATATTATGATATGTAAGAATTTATTTCGTTTAAAATATAAAAAAAAAAAACAGAACTGAATCGAACTTCGAAAATCGAAAAGCAACTATTAATAACGCCACACTCTACCGCTGTACTAAACACTAAACTGAAATTTTAATCTTTATATTCAGTTATATTGTGAAATTCCTACTCCTACCATACAACCAATATTTTAAAATTTTTAATCGAAAAGAAAAATAAAACAAAAATTTAACGGAATCAAAGACCGTCTTTTTTGAAAATGTATAATATTGGTATAGATTATACATACTATATGATACATATGTATATACTTTACATGGGATTTTTATAAAAATGGAAAATTATTAATGAAAATCAGAAAATTTTGGAAAAATATTAATTTTGTAAGATGGCTATACTGAATATTTATCATTTAAAAAGAAAAAAATGAAATTTGGTTGGTAAATCATTGAGTAAAATGGTTTTAAATGTCTGTCATTTACAGATTAAATATTATGATATGTAAGAATTTATTTCGTATAAAATATTAGAAAGAAAAAAAAAAAAAAAATAGAATAGAACCGATTGCAAACTAATGACTTCTAAAGTTTAAGAAGCGGCCACTCTACCACTGCACCAAACTCCCCACTGAAGTATTGACGTTTATATTCAATTATATTGTGAAATTTCTATTTCCCATGCAAACTATATTTTAAAATTTTTTTTTATGTTTTTAGGAAAAAAACAAAAAGCAAAAACAACAAAACAAAATTTAAAATTCAACGGAATAAAAGAGCGTCATTTTTGAATATGTATATTATAGGTATAGATTATACATACTATATGATACATATGTATATACTTTACATGGGATTTTTATAAAAATGGAAAATTATTAATGAAAATCAGAAAATTTTGAAAAAATATTAATTTTGTAAGATGGCTATACTGAATATTTATCATTTAAAAAGAAAAAAATGAAAGTTGGTTGGTAAATCATTGAGTAAAATGGTTTTAAATGTCTGTCATTTACAGATTAAATACTATGATATGTAAGAATTTATTTCGTATAAAATATTAGAAATAAAACAAAAAAAAAAAAAAATAGAATAGAATCGAACTTGCAAACTAATGACTTCTAAAGTTTAAGAAGCGGCCACTTTACCACTGCACCAAACTCCCCACTGAAGTATTGACGTTTATATTCAATTATATTGTGAAATTTCTATTTCCCACCATGCAAACTATATTTTAAAATTTTTTTTATGTTTTTAGGAAAAAAACAAAAAGCAAAAACAACAAAACAAAATTTAAAATTCAACGGAATAAAAGAGCGTAATTTTTGAATATGTATATTATAGGTATAGATTATACATACTATATGATACATATGTATATACTTTACATGGGATTTTTTTAAAAATGGAAAATTATTAATGAAAATCAGAAAATTTTGGAAAAATATTAATTTTGTAAGATGGCTATACTGAATATTTATCATTTAAAAAGAAAAAAATGAAAGTTGGTTGGTAAATCATTGAGTAAAATGGTTTTAAATGGCTGTCATTTACCGATTAAATATTATGGTATATAAGAATTTATTTCGTATAAAATATTAGAAATAAAAAAAAAAAAAAAAATAGAATAGAATCGAACTTGCAAACGAATGACTTCTAAAGTTTAAGAAGCGGCCACTCTACCACTGCACCAAACTCCCCACTGAAGTATTGACGTTTATATTCAATTATATTGTGAAATTTCTATTTCCCACCATGCAAACTATATTTTAAAATTTTTTTTATGTTTTTAGGAAAAAAAACAAAAAGCAAAAACAACAAAAAAAAATTTAAAATTCAACGGAATAAAAGAGCGTCGTTTTTGAATATGTATATTATAGGTATAGATTATGCATACTATGTGATACATATGTATATACTTTACATGGGATTTTTATAAAAATGGAAAATTATTAATGAAAATCAGAAAATTTTGAAAAAATATTAATTTTGTAAGATGGCTATACTGAATATTTATCATTTAAAAAGAAAAAAATGAAAGTTGGTTGGTAAATCATTGAGTAAAATGGTTTTAAATGTCTGTCATTTACAGATTAAATACTATGATATGTAAGAATTTATTTCGTATAAAATATTAGAAATAAAAAAAAAAAAAAAAAAATAGAATAGAATCGAACTTGCAAACTAATGACTTCTAAAGTTTAAGAAGCGGCCACTTTACCACTGCACCAAACTCCCCACTGAAGTATTGACGTTTATATTCAATTATATTGTGAAATTTCTATTTCCCACCATGCAAACTATATTTTAAAATTTTTTTTATGTTTTTAGGAAAAAAACAAAAAGCAAAAACAACAAAACAAAATTTAAAATTCAACGGAATAAAAGAGCGTCATTTTTGAATATGTATATTATAGGTATAGATTATACATACTATATGATACATATGTATATACTTTACATGGGATTTTTATAAAAATGGAAAATTATTAATGAAAATCAGAAAATTTTGGAAAAATATTAATTTTGTAAGATGGCTATACTGAATATTTATCATTTAAAAAGAAAAAAATGAAAGTTGGTCGGTAAATCATTGAGTAAAATGGTTTTAAATGTCTGTCATTTACCGATTAAATATTATGATATGTAAGAATTTATTTCGTATAAAATATTAGAAATAAAAAAAAAAAAAAAGAATAGAACCGAACTTGCAAACTAATGACTTCTAAAGTTTAAGAAGCGGCCACTCTACCACTGCACCAAACTCCCCACTGAAGTTTTGACGTTTATGTTCAATTATATTGTGAAATTTCTATTTCCCACCATGCAAACTATATTTTAAAAATTTTTTTTATGTTTTTAGGAAAAAAACAAAAAGCAAAAACAACAAAACAAAATTTAAAATTCAACGGAATAAACAAGCGTCGTTTTTGAATATGTATATTATAGGTATAGATTATACATACTATATGATACATATGTATATACTTTACATGGGATTTTTATAAAAATGGAAAATTATTAATGAAAATCAGAAAATTTTGGAAAAATATTAATTTTGTAAGATGGCTATACTGAATATTTATCATTTAAAAAGAAAAAAATGAAAGTTGGTCGGTAAATCATTGAGTAAAATGGTTTTAAATGTCTGTCATTTACCGATTAAATATTATGATATGTAAGAATTTATTTCGTATAAAATATTAGAAATAAAAAAAAAAAAAAAAGAATAGAACCGAACTTGCAAACTAATGACTTCTAAAGTTTAAGAAGCGGCCACTCTACCACTGCACCAAATTCCCCACTGAAGTATTGACGTTTATATTCAATTATATTGTGAAATTTCTATTTCCCACCATGCAAACTATATTTTAAAATTTTTTTTATGTTTTTAGGAAAAAAACAAAAAGCAAAAACAACAAAACAAAATTTAAAATTCAACGGAATAAACAAGCGTCGTTTTTGAATATGTATATTATAGGTATAGATTATACATACTATATGATACATATGTATATACTTTACATGGGATTTTTATAAAAATGGAAAATTATTAATGAAAATCAGAAAATTTTAGAAAAATATTAATTTTGTAAGATGGCTATACTGAATATTTATCATTTAAAAAGAAAAAAATGAAATTTGGTTGGTAAATCATTGAGTAAAATGGTTTTAAATGTCTGTCATTTACAGATTAAATATTATGATATGTAAGAATTTATTTCGTATAAAATATTAGAAATAAAAAAAAAAAAAAATAGAATAGAATCGAACTTGCAAACTAATGACTTCTAAAGTTTAAGAAGCGGCCACTCTACTACTGCACCAAACTCCACACTGAAGTATTTATGTTTATATTTAATTATATTGTGAAATTTCTATTTCCCACCATGCAAACTATATTTTAAAATTTTTTTTATGTTTTTAGGAAAAAAACAAAAATCAAAAACAACAAAACAAAATTTAAAATTCAACGGAATAAAAGAGCGTCGTTTTTGAATATGTATATTATAGGTATAGATTATACATACTATATGATACATATGTATATACTTTACATGGGATTTTTATAAAAATGGAAAATTATTAATGAAAATCAGAAAATTTTGGAAAAATATTAATTTTGTAAGATGGCTATACTGAATATTTATCATTTAAAAAGAAAAAAATGAAAGTTGGTTGGTAAATCATTGAGTAAAATGGTTTTAAATGTCTGTCATTTACCGATTAAATATTATGATATGTAAGAATTTATTTCGTATAAAATATTAGAAATAAAAAAAAAAAAAAATAGAATAGAATCGAACTTGCAAACTAATGACTTCTAAAGTTTAAGAAGCGGCCACTCTACCACTGCACCAAACTCCCCACTGGAGTTTTGACCTTTATATTCAATTATATTGTGAAATTTCTATTTCCAGCCATGCAAACTATATTTTAAAATTTTTTTTATGTTTTTAGGAAAAAAACAAAAAGCAAAAACAACAAAACAAAATTTAAAATACAACGGAATAAAAGAGCGTCGTTTTTGAATATGTATATTATAGGTATAGATTATACATACTATATGATACATATGTATATACTTTACATGGGATTTTTATAAAAATGGAAAATTATTAATGAAAATCAGAAAATTTTGGAAAAATATTAATTTTGTAAGATGGCTATACTGAATATTTATCATTTAAAAAGAAAAAAATGAAAGTTGGTTGGTAAATCATTGAGTAAAATGGTTTTAAATTTCTGTCATTTACAGTTTAAATATTATGATATGTAAGAATTTATTTCGTATAAAATATTAGAAATAAAAAAAAAAAAAAATATAATCGAACTTGCAAACAAATGACTTCTAAAGTTTAAGAAGCGGCCACTCTACCACTGCACCAAACTCCCCACTGAAGTATTGACGTTTATATTCAATTATATTGTGAAATTTCTATTTCCCACCATGCAAACTATATTTTAAAATTTTTTTTATGTTTTTAGGAAAAAAACAAAAAGCAAAAACAACAAAACAAAATTTAAAATTCAACGGAATAAAAGAGCGTCATTTTTGAATATGTATATTATAGGTATAGATTATACATACTATATGATACATATGTATATACTTTACATGGGATTTTTATAAAAATGGAAAATTATTAATGAAAATCAGAAAATTTTGGAAAAATATTAATTTTGTAAGATGGCTATACTGAATATTTATCATTTAAAAAGAAAAAAATGAAAGTTGGTTGGTAAATCATTGAGTAAAATGGTTTTAAATGTCTGTCATTTACAGATTAAATATTATGATATGTAAGAATTTATTTCGTATAAAATATTAGAAATAAAAAAAAAAAAAAAAATAGAATAGAATCGAACTTGCAAATTAATGACTTCTAAAGTTTAAGAAGCGGCCACTCTACTACTGCACCAAACTCCCCACTGAAGTATTGATGTTTATATTCAATTATATTGTGAAATTTCTATTTCCCATGCAAACAATATTTTAAAATTTTTTTTATGTTTTTAGGAAAAAAACAAAAAGCAAAAACAACAAAACAAAATTTAAAATTCAACGGAATAAAAGAGCGTCGTTTTTGAATATGTATATTATAGGTATAGATTATACATACTATATGATACATATGTATATACTTTACATGGGATTTTTTTAAAAATGGAAAATTATTAATGAAAATCAGAAAATTTTGGAAAAATATTAATTTTGTAAGATGGCTATACTGAATATTTATCATTTAAAAAGAAAAAAATGAAAGTTGGTTGGTAAATCATTGAGTAAAATGGTTTTAAATGTCTGTCATTTACCGATTAAATATTATGATATGTAAGAATTTATTTCGTATAAAATATTAGAAATACAAAAAAAAAAAAAAAAAATAGAATAGAATCGAACTTGCAAACTAATGACTTCTAAAGTTTAAGAAGCGGCCACTCTACCACTGCACCAAACTCCCCACTGAAGTATTGATGTTTATATTCAATTATATTGTGAAATTTCTATTTCCCATGCAAACAACATTTTAAATTTTTTTTTATGTTTTTAGGAAAAAAACAAAAAGCAAAAACAACAAAACAAAATTTAAAATTCAACGGAATAAAAGAGCGTCGTTTTTGAATATGTATATTATAGGTATAGATTCTACATACTATATGATACATATGTATATACTTTACATGGGATTTTTATAAAAATGGAAAATTATTAATGAAAATCAGAAAATTTTGGAAAAATATTAATTTTGTAAGATGGCTATACTGAATATTTATCATTTAAAAAGAAAAAAATGAAAGTTGGTTGGTAAAACATTGAGTAAAATGGTTTTAAATGTCTGTCATTTACAGATTAAATATTATGATATGTAAGAATTTATTTCGTATAAAATATTAGAAATACAAAAAAAAAAAAAAAAGAATAGAATCGAACTTGCAAACTAATGACTTCTAAAGTTTAAGAAGCGGCCACTCTACCACTGTACCAAACTCCCCACTGAAGTTTTGACGTTTATATTCAATTATATTGTGAAATTTCTATTTCCCACCATGCAAACTATATTTTAAAATTTTTTTTATGTTTTTAGGAAAAAAACAAAAAGCAAAAACAACAAAACAAAATTTAAAATTCAACGGAATAAAAGAGCGTCGTTTTTGAATATGTATATTATAGGTATAGATTATACATACTATATGATACATATGTATATACTTTATATGGGATTTTTATAAAAATGGAAAATTATTAATGAAAATCAGAAAATTTTGGAAAAATATTAATTTTGTAAGATGGCTATACTGAATATTTATCATTTAAAAAGAAAAAAATGAAAGTTGGTTGGTAAATCATTGAGTAAAATGGTTTTAAATGGCTGTCATTTACAGTTTAACTATTATGATATGTAAGAATTTATTTCGTATAAATTATTAGAAATAAAAAAAAAAAAAAAAATAGAATATAACCGAACTTGCAAACTAATGACTTCTAAAGTTTAAGAAGCGGCCACTCTCCCACTGCACCAAACTCCCCACTGAAGTTTTGACGTTTATATTCAATTATATTGTGAAATTTCTATTTCCCACCATGCAAACTATATTTTAAAATATTTTTTATGTTTTTAGGAAAAAAACAAAGAGCAAAAACAACAAAACAAAATTTAAAATTCAACGGAATAAAAGAGCGTTGTTTTTGAATATGTATATTATAGGTATAGATTATACATACTATATGATACATATGTATATACTTTACATGGGATTTTTATAAAAATGGAAAATTATTAATGAAAATCAGAAAATTTTGGAAAAATATTAATTTTGTAAGATGGCTATACTGAATATTTATCATTTAAAAAGAAAAAAATGAAAGTTGGTTGGTAAATCATTGAGTAAAATGGTTTTAAATGTCTGTCATTTACAGATTAAATATTATGATATGTAAGAGTTTATTTCGTATAAAATATTAGAAATGAAAAACAAAATAAAAATAGAATACAACCGAACTTGCAAACTAATGACTTCTAAAGTTTAAGAAGCGGCCACTCTACCACTGCACCAAACTCCCCACTGAAGTATTGACGTTTATATTCAATTATATTGTGAAATTTCTATTTCCCACCATGCAAACTATATTTTAAAATTTTTTTTATGTTTTTAGGAAAAAAACAAAAAGCAAAAACAACAAAACAAAATATAAAATTCAACGGAATAAAAGAGCGTCATTTTTGAATATGTATATTATAGGTATAGATTATACATACTATATGATACATATGTACATACTTTACATGGGATTTTTATAAAAATGGAAAATTATTAATGAAAATCAGAAAATTTTGGAAAAATATTAATTTTGTAAGATGGCTATACTGAATATTTATCATTTAAAAAGAAAAAAATGAAAGTTGGTTGGTAAATCATTGAGCAAAATGGTTTTAAATGTCTGTCATTTACAGATTAAATATTATGATATGTAAGAATTTATTTCGTATAAAATATTAGAAATAAAAAAAAAAAAAAATAGAATAGAATCTTACTTGCAAACTAATGACTTCTAAAGTTTAAAAAGCGGCCACTCTACCACTGCACCAAACTCCCCACTGAAGTATTGACGTTTATATTCAATTATATTGTGAAATTTCTATTTCCCACCATGCAAACCATATTTTAAAATTTTTTTTATGTTTTTAGGAAAAAAACAAAAAGCAAAAACAACAAAACAAAATTTAAAATTCAACGGAATAAACAAGCGTCGTTTTTGAATATGTATATTATAGGTATAGATTATACATACTATATGATACATATGTATATACTTTACATGGGATTTTTATAAAAATGGAAAATTATTAATGAAAATCAGAAAATTTTGGAAAAATATTAATTTTGTAAGATGGCTATACTGAATATTTATCATTTAAAAAGAAAAAAATGAAAGTTGGTTGGTAAATCATTGAGTAAAATGGTTTTAAATGTCTGTCATTTACAGATTAAATATTATGATATGTAAGAGTTTATTTCGTATAAAATATTAGAAATAAAAAAAAAAATAAAAATAGAATACAACCGAACTTGCAAACTAATGACTTCTAAAGTTTAAGAAGCGGCCACTCTACCACTGCACCAAACTCCCCACTGAAGTATTGACGTTTATATTCAATTATATTGTGAAATTTCTATTTCCCACCATGCAAACTATATTTTAAAATTTTTTTTATGTTTTTAGGAAAAAAACAAAAAGCAAAAACAACAAAACAAAATTTAAAATTCAACGGAATAAAAGAGCGTCATTTTTGAATATGTATATTATAGGTATAGATTATACATACTATATGATACATATGTATATACTTTACATGGGATTTTTATAAAAATGGAAAATTATTAATGAAAATCAGAAAATTTTGGAAAAATATTAATTTTGTAAGATGGCTATACTGAATATTTATCATTTAAAAAGAAAAAAATGAAAGTTGGTTGGTAAATCATTGAGTAAAATGGTTTTAAATGTCTGTCATTTACAGATTAAATATTATGATATGTAAGAGTTTATTTCGTATAAAATATTAGAAATAAAAAAAAAAAAAAAATAGAATTGAATCGAACTTGCAAACTAATGACTTCTAAAGTTTAAGAAGCGGCCACTCTACCACCGCACCAAACTCCCCACTGAAGTTTTGACGTTTATATTCAATTATATTGTGAAATTTCTATTTCCCATCATGCAAACTATATTTTAAAATTTTTTTTATGTTTTTAGGAAAAAAAACAAAAAGCAAAAACAACAAAACAAAATTTAAAATTCAACGGAAAAAAGAGCGTCGTTTTTGAATATGTATATTATAGGTATAGAATATACATACTATATGATACATATGTATATACTTTACATGGGATTTTTATAAAAATGGAAAATTATTAATGAAAATCAGAAAATTTTGGAAAAATATTAATTTTGTAAGATGGCTATACTGAATATTTATCATTTAAAAAGAAAAAAATGAAAGTTGGTTGGTAAATCATTGAGTAAAATGGTTTTAAATGTCTGTCATTTACATATTAAATATTATGATATGTAAGAGTTTATTTCGTATAAAATATTAGAAATAAAAAAAAAAATAAAAATAGAATACAACCGAACTTGCAAACTAATGACTTCTAAAGTTTAAGAAGCGGCCACTCTACCACTGCACCAAACTCCCTACTGAAGTATTGACGTTTATATTCAATTATATTGTGAAATTTCTATTTCCCACCATGCAAACTATATTTTAAAATTTTTTTTATGTTTTTAGGAAAAAAACAAAAAGCAAAAACAACAAAACAAAATTTAAAATGCAACGGAATAAAAGAGCGTCATTTTTGAATATGTATATTATAGGTATAGATTATACATACTATATGATACATATGTATATACTTTACATGGGATTTTTATAAAAATGGAAAATTATTAATGAAAATCAGAAAATTTTGGAAAAATATTAATTTTGTAAGATGGCTATACTGAATATTTATCATTTAAAAAGAAAAAAATGAAAGTTGGTTGGTAAATCATTGAGTAAAATGGTTTTAAATTTCTGTCATTTACAGATTAAATATTATGATATGTAAGAATTTATTTCGTATAAAATATTAGAAATAAAAAAAAAAAAAAAAATAGAATTGAATCGAACTTGCAAACTAATGACTTCTTAAGTTTAAGAAGCGGCCACTCTACCACTGCACCAAACTCCCCACTGAAGTTTTGACGTTTATATTCAATTATATTGTGAAATTTCTATTTCCCATCATGCAAACTATATTTTAAAATTTTTTTTATGTTTTTAGGAAAAAAACAAAAAGCAAAAACAACAAAACAAAATTTAAAATTCAACGGAAAAAAGAGCGTCGTTTTTGAATATGTATATTATAGGTATAGATTATACATACTATATGATACATATGTATATACTTTACATGGGATTTTTATAAAAATGGAAAATTATTAATGAAAATCAGAAAATTTTGGAAAAATATTAATTTTGTAAGATGGCTATACTGAATATTTATCATTTAAAAAGAAAAAAATAAAAGTTGGTTGGTAAATCATTGAGTAAAATGGTTTTAAATGTCTGTCATTTACAGATTAAATATTATGATATGTAAGAATTTATTTCGTATAAAATATTAGAAATAAAAAAAAAAAAAAATAGAATAGAATCGAACTTGCAAACTAATGACTTCTAAAGTTTAAGAAGCGGCCACTCCACCACTGCACCAAACTCCCCACTGAAGTATTGCCGTTTATATTCAATTATATTGTGAAATTTCTATTTTCCACCATGCAAACTATATTTAAAAATTTTTTTTATGTTTTTAGGAAAAAACAAAAAGCAAAAACAACAAAACAAAATTTAAAATTTAACGGAATAAAAGAGCGTCGTTTTTGAATATGTATATTATAGGTATAGATTATACATACTATATGATACATATGTATATACTTTACATGGGATTTTTATAAAAATGGAAAATTATTAATGAAAATCAGAAAATTTTGGAAAAATATTAATTTTGTAAGATGGCTATACTGAATATTTATCATTTAAAAAGAAAAAAATGAAAGTTGGTTGGTAAATCATTGAGTAAAATGGTTTTAAATGTCTGTCATTTACAGATTAAATATTATGATATGTAAAAATTTATTTCGTATAAAATATTAGAAATAAAAAAAAAAAAAAAAAATAGAATAGAATCGAACTTGCAAACTAATGACTTCTAAAGTTTAAGAAGCGGCCACTCTACCACTGCACCAAAGTCCCCACTGAAGTTTTGACGTTTATATTCAATTATATTGTGAAATTTCTGTTTACCACCATGCAAACTACATTTTAAAATTTTTTTTATGTTTTTAGGAAAAAAACAAAAAGCAAAAACAACAAAACAAAATTTAAAATTCAACGGAATAAAAGAGCGTCGTTTTTGAATATGTATATTATAGGTATAGATTATACATACTATATGATACATATGTATATGCTTTACATGGGATTTTTATAAAAATGGAAAATTATTAATGAAAATCAGAAAATTTTGGAAAAATATTAATTTTGTAAGATGGCTATACTGAATATTTATCATTTAAAAAGAAAAAAATGAAAGTTGGTTGGTAAATCATTGAGTAAAATGGTTTTAAATGTCTGTCATTTACAGATTAAATATTATGATATGTAAGAATTTATTTCGTATAAAATATTAGAAATAAAAAAAAAAAAAAAAAAAAATAGAATAGAATCGAACTTGCAAACTAATGACTCCTAAAGTTTAAGAAGCGGCCACTCTACCACTGCACCAAACTCCCCAATGAAGTATTGACGTTTATATTCAATTATATTGTGAAATTTCTATTTCCCACCATGCAAACTATATTTTAAAATTTTTTTTATGTTTTGAGGAAAAAAAACAAAAAGCAAAAACAACAAAACAAAATTTAAAATTCAGCGGAATAAAAGAGCGTCGTTTTTGAATATGTATATTATAGGTATAGATTATACATACTATATGATACATATGTATATACTTTACATGGGATTTTTATAAAAATGGAAAATTATTAATGAAAATCAGAAAATTTTGGAAAAATATTAATTTTGTAAGATGGCTATACTGAATATTTATCATTTAAAAAGAAAAAAATGAAAGTTGGTTGGTAAATCATTGAGTAAAATGGTTTTAAATGTCTGTCATTTACAGATTAAATATTATGATATGTAAGAATTTATTTCGTATAAAATATTAGAAATAAAAAAAAAAAAAAAAATAGAATAGAATCGAACTTGCAAACTAATGACTTCTAAAGTTTAAGAAGCGGCCACTCCACCACTGCACCAAACTCCCCACTGAAGTATTGACGTTTATATTCAATTATATTATGAAATTTCTATTTCCCATCATGCAAACTATATTTTAAAATTTTTTTTATGTTTTTAGGAAAAAAACAAAAAGCAAAAACAACAAAACAAAATTTAAAATTCAACGGAAAAAAGAGCGTCGTTTTTGAATATGTATATTATAGGTATAGATTATACATACTATATGATACATATGTATATACTTTACATGGGATTTTTATAAAAATGGAAAATTATTAATGAAAATCAGAAAATTTTGGAAAAATATTAATTTTGTAAGATGGCTATACTGAATATTTATCATTTAAAAAGAAAAAAATGAAAGTTGGTTGGTAAATCATTGAGTAAAATGGTTTTAAATGTCTGTCATTTACAGATTAAATATTATGATATGTAAGAATTTATTTCGTATAAAATATTAGAAATAAAAAAAAAAAAAAAAATAGAATTGAATCGAACTTGCAAACTAATGACTACTAAAGTTTAAGAAGCGGCCACTCCACCACTGCACCAAACTCCCCACTGAAGTATTGACGTTTATATTCAATTATATTGTGAAATTTCTATTTCCCACCATGCAAACTATATTTTAAAATTTTTTTTATGTTTTTAGGAAAAAAACAAAAAGCAAAAACAACAAAATAAAATTTAAAATTCAACGGAATAAAAGAGCGTCGTTTTTGAATATGTATATTATAGGTATAGATTATACATACTATATGATACATATGTATATACTTTACATGGGATTTTTATAAAAATGGAAAATTATTAATGAAAATCAGAAAATTTTGGAAAAATATTAATTTTGTAAGATGGCTATACTGAATATTTATCATTTAAAAAGAAAAAAATGAAATTTGGTTGGTAAATCATTGAATAAAATGGTTTTAAATGTCTGTCATTTACAGATTAAATATTATGATTCTTATTTAGTTTTAGTTTTAAGTTTTTATATACATATTAAAAAAAATGGGGTAGAGTTAATTTTAGGTGGGTCAGTAAAAAAAAAAGCCCCGTGACTCGGACCCCCCAAAATAGGCCGAAAACCGATAGTATTTTACCGTTACAATTAGAATTTCCCGAAAAAATGACGTTTTTTGCATTATTTATCCCGAAAAAATAAATTTTTTAATTTTTTTCATACAAAAATCGACATTTTTGTTATAAAAATAATGGACGACTGGCATTTTGACATTTGATACATTCTTATAAGCTTTAGTATATAGATATATGGAAGGAATTGCCATTGTACAATTTATTTAAAAATCAAAATGGAAATTTTTAAATGATAAAAATGAAAGGGTTGTACAAACAATTTTTAGGTAGTCCACATAATTAAAATTTAAATAAAATAAAAAATTATTGACATCTTTATAATGAAAATGTAAATGAATTAATTTAAAATTTTGTAAATGATAAAATAAACATAATTTATAATTTATTTCAATGTTTAATTGTTCTAAAAGTAAATGTCAACATTTTTAGTAATTTTTATGTAAATGAAGAATTTTAATTTTATACAAAAATTTAAAATTTTGACAGTATATTGTAAATGTAAAGTTTATATTTTGACATTTTTATATTGAAAATGTAAAATAATTAACTCTTTTATATGAAAACTAATATTTTTAATAAAATAAAAAATTATTGACATCTTTATAATGAAAATGTAAATAAATTAATTTTAAGTTTATATAAATAAAATAAACATATTTTATAATTTATTTCAATGTTTAATTGTTCTAAAAGTAAATATCAACATTTTTAGTAATTTTTATATAAATGAAAAATTTTAATTTTATACAAAAATTTAAAATTTTGATAGTATATTGTAAATGTAAAGTTTATATTTTGACATTTTTATATTGAAAATGTGAAATAATTAACTCTTTTATATGAAAATTAATTTTTTAAAGTCAAAAATAAAATTATTCTTTTATATTAAAATTAATTTTTTAACCCCCGCTAACAATTTAAGAAATCCTCTTTTTAATTCGACAAGTAAATCTATACGGCAAGCATCAATTTAAACATTTTTTTGCTTGCATGATTTTTTATCTAAAATATAAAAAATTAGCTAAAAAAAAGTACTTTATTAACAACCTTTCAAAATAAATTTTAATAAATTTTGTATTACTTACCTTTTATCTACAATTATTTTAAAAATTTGTTATTTTATACATATATTAAAAAAATGGGAATATATTTTTTATTACTATTATCTACAATTATTTATAAAAATTTTTTATTTTGTACAAATTCCAAATATCTAAAATATAAAAAATTATCTAAAAAAATTTTGTACAACCTTTTTTATTTTCATTTAAAAACACTTTTCAAAAATTGAAGAATTCCACACCGGCAGCACCTTTCAAAAAGCCATTTGATAGATTTAATATTAGAATTTTACATAAAAAGTCGTAAATTTTAAAGTTAAAAAACGGCAAAAATAAATCAAAAAATAAAAAAAAAAGGATACCCATCGAACAAGAAAAGGTGAAGGAATTTAAAAAAAAAGAATATTAAATATATAAATATTAAATATAAAAATTAAGGATCAGACCATTACAGAGGATTTTACAGGCATTAGAAGTTGGCCCACCTAAAAGTAACTCTGTCCAAAAAATGAATTTAAAATGTTTTTATTTTTTCATTACATTTATTTACATTTTAATTGCTGTTTAAGTTACAGATATTTTTTTTAATTGTATTATGAACTGCAACGCCTTCATTGGAACTTGTAGGAACTGAACAATTTGGTTGAATTCGATTTCTTGATTTTTTTTTCCGCAACTTGTTGACTAAGCCAGTTAGGATGTCCCGTTTGAAATTAAGGAAATTATGCAACACACAACATGCTTTAATAATCAATGTGTTCAATATGGTTATCCATACCCTTACTTATTTTCTGAACCTCGCTTTTAAATGTCCAAATGCATTTTCAACCACGGCCTGCATTTCGATAATTGGTAATTATAATTTTTTTCTGAAATATCATGATCAATTTTGAATGGAAAAGGTTTAATTACGTATTTGGACAATTTGAAAGCTGAATCAGCAATTAATAAAGGCGGTACTACCACAGATTCGATTCGCGCTTACTCTTTCGAAGCAATACGCTGTTTTTGCTACTGTGTCGTTGTTTCATGATTGCTCGAAGATACTTGAATCATTACATTTTCCAAGACAACATATATAAAATTAACATATATAAAATTATATCTGTGATCAACAACAGCCAGTAGAATTTTGGAATACCACCCTTTAAAATTGTAATAATCTGTTGAATATTCTTTTTGGGGTTTTACTTCGATGTGCCACCCATCTAAAATAATAAGGAAATTAAACTATATTCACATTGTACTGTCGTACAGTCGTTTTAACTGCTCCCAAACTTCTGAATAGAAATCCAGAACAATTTCAAACTGTGAAACGACCTATTCCAAATAAGTTTGCTATTGTTCTATACTCCGCTGAAGAACCCAGATCATATAATGTGACCGCAATTCGTTTCTTTAGCGGTATAGTTTCTCTCATATGAGTGTTTTCTTTGGTTAAGTTTGGAAGTAGTGTGTATAATTCTTCCAAAAATTCTGCGCAAAGCCTTACATTTTCTTTCATGATATTGGCTTCATTTTTAAAACGCTTGTTTTCATAAAATTTTTTATTTCGGTTCGAAGAAATTCGAAAAGTTATATATTATTATAAAATAAATAGTATAAATGTCTTTACCACCAATAATAGTACAATTTTAATTCTTACCAATCTCCAAATATTACGATTCCTCGGTATATATTTTGTAGTTAAAATATTTAATTTTTGTAATGTTGCTTGGTTACCTACAATTGCCATAGCCAAATCTCTATTTCTTTGAAGCTAATTTTCGCTTTGTTGCCTTAAGTAATTTATTGAATCATCCAATAATATTACTTCAAGCAGTAAATTAATTTTTTCCTTGTTCATTTTTAATTTATTTTATTTACAGTCAAAAACATTGCTGCTATCGAAACGTCAAACAGTACTAGGTTCATGCATAACTATAGTCTGAACGGTTAATTTTTAAACTAGGCTATTTAGTAGGATTTTGCGTAGTGTGAACGTGATATAACATATCGATTTATATATTTTTAAATATTTTTGCTGCAATTCTTTTTGCAAAAATGTTAACTGCGGATATTTCGTTGAGGTTAGACGTGTTATCTTTTTTACGAGCTTAATAATTTATATTAATATATTTATATGGAAAGAAAATAAAAGGTTCAATAGATATTATATAGGGTGTTTAAAATTGAGGTATCATTTTGATTTTGCTGCCTTTTTTTTTCTACCTGGAATTTTTTACGACGTTTCTTTAGGTATATTCTAAATACATTCCGGTTAGTTAATATGGAACGTTACACGAAGGAACAACGTGTTTTTGTTATTACAACATTTTTTGAAAATGGTAAAAGTTTTCAAGATGTTATTAGGAAATATCGAACAAAATTTGGTAGAGAAAATGCTCCAACAAATCGTGCCATCAAGCTGATGGTTGATAAATTTCTAGAAACTGGATCTGTTCTTGATAACAGAGGCAACATTTGTCAACGTAGTGGCCGTTCAACCGAGAATGTAGCAGCTGTGAGCAGAAGTGTTGAAGAAGATCCAAAAACTTCCATTCGTCATCGTTCGCAGCAATTAAACATCAAACCATCCACATTATTCAACATTTTGCATCGTGATCTCCATTTAAAGGCTTATAAGATCCAGCTGACGGAAGAATTAAAACCAACTGACCATGCATTACGTCGGCAATTCGTTTCTTGGGCAATTGAAAAACAAGAAGAAAATGAGAATTTTTTAACAAAATAATCTTCACCGACGAAGCTCATTTCCAGTTCAATGGCTACATCAATAAACAGAATTGCCGCATTTGGGGTGAAGAGAATCCCGTTATCTTAGAGCAACCAGTACATCCACAAAAAGTTACGGTTTGGTGTGGTTTGTGGTCAGGAGGAATCATCGGACCATATTTTTTTGAAAACGCAAATGGAAATGCGATTACGATCAATGGAAATCGCTACAGGGAGATGATCCGAAGCTTTTTGTGGCGGGAAATTGATGATTTGGACGTATAGAATATGTTTTTTCAACAGGACGGTGCCACTTGCCACACAGCAAGAGAAACAATGGATCTTTTGAAGGAAAAGTTCGAAGATCGCATTATTTCTCGTAGAGGAGGAGTGATGTGGCCACCAAGATCGCGCGATTTGACACCGTTGGATTTTTTTTGTGGGGTTTTGTGAAATCGAAAGTGTACAGCAATAATCAAGTGTACAACAATTCAAGAGCTTAAAAACAACATTATCGAGCAGATTTCAACCATTGAGAACAGTTTATTGAACAACGTGATTCAGAATTTTGGTAAAAGATTGGAAGCCTGCCGAAGTAGTAGAGGGGGCCACTTGGCCGACATAATTTTTCATTATTAACCGGAACCTATTTGTAATAAATTAAAATAAAAATATATTTAATATTTCAAAAAAAAGTCTTTTTTTATTAAAATTAAAATGATACCTCAATTTTGAACACCCTATACAATATAATAATTGTAAAAAAATTATTTAACTTAATTAAATATAACTAGGTCTTTTTAGATTATGAATGGATTTAAAGAAAATATAATAATTGTAAAAAAAATATGTAACTTAATTAAATATAACTAGGTTTTTTTAGATTATGAATGGATTTAAAGAAAAACAAAATATTTATTTTACACTGAGTGATTGCCGCTATATTTAAAATATAAAATTAACTAATGGATATTATGAAATGAATGAAATGAAAGTGCATATTTTATGATAAAATAATGAACAAATTAATCTATATTAAGGAAAATATTATTTTAAACTTTTCACTTTTTATTTTAAAAATTGTGTTATAAATTTTAATAAACTTTGAAATTTGAATTGCGTTTATTATTGAATATCTTCAATCTAAAAAATTTCACTAGTTTGGTAATTTTAAATATTTTTTCTGAGCACTGATGTATTAGTTAGAATGGAGTGCGGAAAATGTAAGAGGATCAAGAGGTGGACTCAAGATCAACTGTGGTGGAGTATGTGGTAAAACTTTCCATGCTGCTTGCTTGAATTTAACGGAGTATGATGTAAAATTAATAAATGAAAAAAAGAATATTTTGTTTTATTTACTGCGATGAATGCTTAAATTACAAAACTTTTATGTATAAGAAGATTGAAGGGTTAGAAAATATGTTGGATGATGTTAAAAATTGTAATAGCAATAGCAATATTTTGTAATGATGGAACATCTTTACAACAATTAAAAAATCAAGTCGAAAATAAATTGCAAGATTATGAAGTAATTATAACAAAAGGTAAGATACCCACAATTCTTGTAGTTGGCATGTCAGAAAATTATAACAAACATGATTTAATAAATAAGATAGTTGTACAGAATAATTTAGTAGAACAAAATTATGTTAAATTTATTAGATCATACAAAACTAAGTATGAAAAATATAATGCTATTATTCAGGTTAATATAGAAGATTTTAAAAAGTTCATGTTAATGGGAAAGATTAAGATAGGTTGGGATATATGTAAGGTTATGAAAGTTGTGATATAAGAAGATGTTTTAAATGTTTACGTTAAATCATAGTATAAAATTTTTTACTGCAAATGCTTTAAGTTGTATTAAATGTGGTGGTGAACATTTAGCTAAGGACTGTTCTATGAACAAAATACAATGCATAAATTGTAAAGAGCCAACGAGTCGTTTAGCTTAGAAATAGATGTAAATGATAGAATTAATGATAAATCGTGTCCATCCTTATTGAGAAAAATACAAATAGAAAAACAAAGAAATTTTCAAATAAGAGCGAAAATAATAGAAAATCGTTAATTGTATTTATATGAATATAGATGGAATATCTGGAAACATTGCTGCAATAGAACTTATGAATAACACTAAATTTTTTGATTTAATATTATTAAGTGAAACCCACTTAACAGATAGCATTGAGAATAGTGAAGTAAGCCTAGATGCATATAGTATTTACCAATGTAATTAGCATTCAAGACACACTGGTGGAGTACTAATATATGTATGTTAAAAATTCTATCAATGTTGAGTCTAATAAATGTTTAGTGTACAATAATAAACTTTGGATTTTACAAATTAAAATTAAATTAAATGGAGTGTCTTAGTTCGTTAATGTTCTGTATAAATCACCTAGTTAATTTGGTATTGTCGAATTTGTGGAAGTCTTACAAGATTGTCTAGAAGATAATATTGAGCTAACAAATAAAAATATGATTTGTGCAGATTTCAATATCGATTATATGAAAAAAAATAATGATAAATTGGTTATCAAAAGAATAAATTGATATTTTTAGTTTTAAGCAGATTGTTAATTTCCCAACAAGAGTTACTAGAAACTCTGCATCATTAATTGACTATGTTATCAGTATAGCAGAAATAAATCAAATTTTAGTTGAGGACAGAATTGATTGTAAAATTTCTGACCATCAAGCGATTGGAGTTAAAATTTTGGGACAAAAAATAAATAAATTTAAGCAAACAACAATAATACATTAAAATTGATCAAGGTATTTTAGAGAACTATTTAAGGGCAGAGAATTTTCAAAGTGTATGTTTGGTTAATGATGTAAGTTTAATATATAAAAGAATAAGAAATAATTATAATTCAACTGTCAAAAAAACTAAACATCAATTTATTGAAAATAAAGTATTAAGTAACCAAGGTGATTCCAAATTAATGTGGACATGACATAAAAAGATATGTCACAAAACCAGTCAAAAATGAAAAAATTGAAGAAATTGGTATAAATAACGTAGTTATAGGAACTTTAAATATAGCTAATGAATTAAATATTTTTTTTATTGACAGTGTTCAAGATATAAGTGACAGTATTCCTTTTATTGCATATCAAAATTTGATAACTGAAAAAAATTGTAGGTTCAAATTTGAAGAAATTAATAGAGAACAACTTTATGATAGTATGCATAAAATGAAAAGAAAGACTGACTATTTAGAAATTTATATAAAGTTAATGATTCTTATAGTATTTTTGGCGATGTATTGGTTCACATTATAAATTTATCGATGAATAGAGGTATTTTTCCACGAACATGGAAAGAGACAGTTGTTCGACCTATCCCGAAAATTGCCCGACCTAAAACATCAAATGAGCTGAGACCAATTAATATGTCACCAATGTATGAAAAGATCCTTGAGAAAGTAGTTAGTGTACAATCAGAACGATATTTACAAGAGAATAACATTTTATGTGAAGAACAAAATGATTTCAGAGGTAATCATTCCTGTGAATCAGCTTTAAATCTAGTTTTATACGATTGGAAAAGGGCAAAAGAAAACAATTTTGTAATAGTGGCTGTTTTCTTAGACTTTAAAAGGGCATTTGAAACGCTGGATAGAGAAATCTTATTATCTAAATTTGAAAAATATGGGATAACTGATACAGAATTAAGATGGTTTAAATCTTTCTTTGAATGCAGAAAACAGAGGGTGTTAATTAATAATAAATTTTCCAATAGCAATTATATAAAAAATGGGGTACCACAAGGCACAATATTAGATGTTATAAGTTTTTTTATTACATATAAATGATATTAAATTAAGTATTAGTTTTTGTAAAATTACGTTGTTTGCTGATGATGCGCTTCTTTATATTGTGGAATGGAATTTAAATGAATGTTGTAGAAAAATTAATATAGATATAAATAACTTGTTTTCGTGGATGTGTATTAATAAGCTTAAACTTAATTTAGAAAAAACTAAGTTCATGGTAATAAATGACATATAATATAAGTGTTGCTGATATTCGTGTTGGAAATGAACATAATAGTTAATATAATAATAGTTAATTAAAAGAACAAACAAAAAAAAACAAATAAAAATAAAAAGTTTACAAAATGTGTTGTTTTACAAAAATTCGAGAAGTATACAATGAAAACAAAATCATAAGTTAGTATATTGTTAGCAATAATTTTAATACTTCTATTCGTAATGTTAGAAATGTTCTCAAAACATGCTGTTAGTATTGAATTAATAATGTTAGTGATAATTAGTTCTCAATTAACAAGTTCGTTACTTTCTTTTATAAAAATCGCGATGGATAATAAATCGGTAACCGTTGAATAATTTTTAAACACTTTTTGTGTACTATCTCCAGTTTATTTAGGTACACTTGTGGCGCCCTGCTCCATATAGGATTTAAATAGCATATATTAGACTTAATATATGACGAATATATCGCAAAAAGAGCTTTGTTTGACAAATAGTTACGAAGTCTTCTTATTATAAAAATATAGGGAGAATTTTTTTTAATAATTTCAATGGGATAACTCCAATTAGATTTACTATCCAAAATTAGTCCTAAATAGTTAAATTTTTTTATAATTTCTAACGAATTTATACAAATAATTATACAAATACAAAAAATTATTCTGAATATCGAAGACTTTGTTTTCAAACAATATAATTTTTGTTTTTTGACGGTTTAGAATTGAACTATGTTTTGTCAGCCAAATCTCAATATAATGCAATCGAATTGGCAATCCTCTTTGGTTATTATCTGTATATTTTAAGACCGCCTCATCTGCGTATAGCTGAATTTCGCTCTTTAATTCAAGTTGTGTTAAATCATCAATGTAAAGCTTAAATAAAAGAGGCCCTAAGATTGAACTCTGTCGTACACCTTTAGAAATTGTTTTTCCTGCACTCGGTGAATTGTTAATGCGTACCATTTGCGTGCGACTCTTGAGGTATGATTTGAAAAAATTTAATTGATTTGTTGAAAAATTTAAGTTTGATAATTTCCTAAGTAAAATATCGTGATCAACACAGTCAAAAGCCTTCTTGATATCAAGAAAAACACAACTGACATATTTCCCATTATCTATATTTTTTGAAATAAAATTGTTTAAGTCAAGACACGCCGCTGTTGTATTTGAATTTTGCTCGAACCCATATTGCCTTTCACCTAGAATTTGATTGTTAGTTAGAAAAGTATTAAGTCAATTTTTAATTATATTCCAAAATTTTGGAAAAGGCAGGAAGGATGGAAAAGGGCCGGTAATTCGAACAGTCAGTTACCAAACCGTTTTTAAAGATAGGGGTTACAATAGCAGTTCTTAGAGAACCAGAAAAAGAATGAGTTACAAAAGCTCTATTTGTGAATTTTACAAGAAAAGGAGTCAGATGAACTGCAAATTTTTGTATGAATTTTATTTTATTTTAATTTTTTTTTATTAAACAAAACCAAAACAAGGTCGTTACAAAAAAAATTCTTAAATTAATGCTTATAATTAAACTTAAACAAAATAATGACTTAAAATTAAATTTATAATAACTTAAATCATAAAAACTATTAATTTATTATTATTATTATTGTTATCATTAATTTTTATTTAAACTACAATAACAACTTTATTTTAACAAAAAAATTGAAATATGATATTTGTACAGATATGTACATATATATAATGACAATCAATTTAACATTTTATGTAAAAAAATGTAAATAATAATATCTTATTATTACGTAGAAGTAAAATTGAAAAAAAAAAATGAATTTTTTTTATTAACAATACCTAAAAGCATTAAATTATCTATAAAATGTACAACAAAAATTATCTAAATAAAAAACATTAGTTGTATTATAATGCAATACAATAAATGTGCTATGTTTAAAATTATATCATAATTAAAAAAAAAAAAAAATTTTTTTTTTGGTTAAGTAAGAATTAATTGTCTAAGGTCATTAAATTGGAAAAATGTAGTTGTACAATGTGTTTGAAAGTATTTCTGGAGATAGATGTAGAATAGAGATGACTAATTTTGTTAAAATTAGTACAACATCTCTTGATGGGTTCATTTCTACCGTACTCTGTATTATGTTTGTAGTCCATTAAAAATTTACTATTTCTAGTTTGCCTAACACTATCGTTAAGTCTAAACTTGTTATTAAGAGATTGAATAGAAATACTATTATTCAAAATATCAAAAGTAAAGCATGATGACAATAGTTGTCTACGTAAAGATAAAGAAAGCAAGTTTAATGAATTAAGTCTTGTAGTGTAACTAGGTAGATTAGCAAAATCAGGGTTATATTGATTCCTTAATGCAAATAAAAGAAATTGCTTTTGAACTGATTCGATTCTATTGGAATGAACTGCAAATGCTGGATCCCAAACAATGTTACCGTATTCTAAGATAGATCAAACTAGGGAACAATAAAGAGATTTAGTCACAGCTAGGTCACTAATTCTTTAGCTCTTCTCTTAATGAAACCTAACATTTTATTAGCCTTTGAAACTATTAGATCATAGTGAAGATTATAATTAAGTTTATTATCAATTTAGTAGAAATGTTGTTACAGCCTGTGGCAGCTGCCGAATTGAGCGATTTAATAACTGCATTTACTTCTTCTGCGGTCGTGGGAGATAATTGAAAGTTATTGAAAATATTCCTGCGGAATTGGTATATGTACTGAAGATAAATTGTGTTTAACGAGTTATTACCATCATTTAACACATTTATAAAATAATTATTAAAAGCCGTAACGATTTCCTTTTCCTCTTCAGTAGGTAACCCTGCACTTTGGGATGGGAAAAAAATTTGACCCATATCGCATGACATGTTGACCTACATTTTGATTTATGGGTTTAATGTAGGTCATGCTTGGTTAGTAGGTTAAGAACTTGTTTTGATCGTTTTGGTTTAGGTTTTAAGTTAAGTTATATGTCTGGGTTGTTAACTTATAAGTTCCAAATAGTTTTATAATAGGATGAAGGTCGTTGATATTGTGTAAGTTGTCAGACAGGGTTAATGAACTGAACAATTGATTTTATGTATCTTGGTTACTATAAGCCAAAAATTTGTTTTGGTTTAGGTTTTCAGTTAGGTTGTATGTGTGGGTTGTTAAATTATAAGTTCCAAATGGTTTTATAGTAGGAAGTCAAGTGTTAAAAAATTTAAAGTAGGGTCGGCCCTTAATAAATAAAATTGTATAACTGAAGTTTAAATACTAGGCGCACATATAAAAGTAGTAAGAAAATTTCTTATATGAAAATAAAAAACAGAAAAATTTTTTTTATTTTTAAATCTACAGCGCATCTTTAAAATTGAAAAGAAAAAGTGTAATCCTGTTTGTGTTTTTTTTTTTTTTTTTAGCATAAAGAAAAAAAAAATTAAAGTGAGATATAGATTTGTTTTTGCTTAGATAAAAATGTGATCTCTTCTGGATAGAAGAATTAATAGAAGAAAAGAGAAAACGAAAGTCATTAATTAGCTGACTGCATGTCGTGTAAGATATCTTTTTTATTTTTTGATTAAGAATGTTCAGAAAATATGAATAAAAAGAAAACAAACAGCAAATCAAAAATATGGAACTGATTAAACTAAAGATATACTCTTTACTCTTGATATGCATTTATGTTTATGTTTATTTTTTTGTTTTTGTATAGAATAAAAAATAATTCAAAGATAGGTTAAATGATAGGTTAAATGGTATCTATTTTAAAAACATAAGATAAAAATAAAAGACATTTATTTTTTTTATGTTTAAATTCTTTTATTATTATATTTTTATTTAAATCTAAGTTTTAACATTTTTTTACGATGATCAGATGTTAAAATTGCAGAAATAGTGAGACCAACTTTTTCTATATGCCTTTGAAATCTTCTTGTATCACGTGTGTATTCTTCCCAATGACTTTTCCATGCTACTCTGTAAGCATACTCCCATACATGCATAACGTGAATTTCTTGTTTAATATTGAAGTGAACTTTTTTAGTTTTGTTATTTAAATTTATATCGTGCAAGTATGAAAATTGAAAGTCTTAATCTAACATTTTTTCCTTTAAAAGATACATATATACAATATAACAATTTTTAACAGGACATCTGAAATTGTTGTTTGATAAGTGTATAAGTGTACGGCAAGTTTCTGCTTAGATATTCTATTTTAACACTGTCAATGTACTTTTGAAGAAAAAGTTTTTTTTGTTCTCCTTTAACATAAATTTTTTCAGCTGACTCTAAATAGGGTTTTAATATACATTTTACATCTAAATATTCAACTAAACCGTTATTCCATTTAAGTCCATTTTCGCAATACTGGTTATTATATTTCATATCCTGACTAAGTTCTTCTGCAGGGTACGGTGCTTTGAAGTGATACACAGTTGGAATTAAACTTCCTTTTTCAAGTATGGCTAACTCTTTTAGGAAATATTGCTTTTCATTTCCTTATATAAATCACGTGTAATAGAAGCTTTCAAAACTTTTATAGATAGTGTAGAATTGATTCCCATTAGTAAACCAGATATGTTTTTTATATACACAGATATAATTGAACCGCAGAAAATAGGTGATAAAGATATAAGGTGTTTAAGATCTGTTAACATACAAAATTCTTTCACTGATACTGTAATGATATTGCAATGTGGAGAAATTATTTAATAACATTTCATTACTTTTATGTGATAAATATGGATACAAAATAAACTTTTCCAATAGTTCAATCCCAACAAAAATTGTATTACATTTTAAAAAAGTATAAATAAAAGCGATTTTACAAAACTATATATTATTTTATTTTATTCATTATGGAAAGGAGCGTACTACGAATATTATTTAGTTCAATCAGGAAAAGGTCTTGAGAATATTGGTCCTTTGTTACACTCAATTGTACCTTACCAAAGGGGACGTGGGTTAGGGAGCTTTTTCGGTGTTTTTTTTTAGATATTTAATTCCAATATTTACGTCTGGAGCTAATATATTAAAAAAAGAGGTTATTAACTCTGGTATTAATCCATTATCTGATATTGCCACAGGTGCAAATGTAAAAGAATTGGTTCAAGATCGAAGTAAAGAGATAATGAAAAATGTAAGAAGAAATGTAAAATGTAAGAGATAATGAAAAATGTAAAAAATGTAAAGATAATGTAAATGTAATGTATGTAAGGTGCAGTTCGGAAACTCAATGAAATGTATGGACAAGGCAAAAGAAAACGAAGAAAACCTATAAAAAGACCTCTCATTAATAATTTAAATTATTTTACGTCGAAGCGACGCACAGTTAATAACAAAAACAAACAAAAAGATATTTTTGAATAATTATGATTGAATGTATGAAATCAGAGCTTGATATTTTTAAAACACAGCCTATTCAATTAAGTATTTTACTATCTGAAGAAGTTTCCTATAACCCTATTGCTTCTTTAAATAATCCATCTGTCATAGAATTTGTTTCACTAGGGCATGGTGATACATGTAGAGACTTGTCTTCGACATATCTAAAATTAAAAGTACAAATTTTAAAAAAAGATGGAACTCAATGGAATAAAAATAAAAAAACTAATGGAACACCTATACAACAACGTGTGTTTAATAATATGTTTCATTCATTAATAAAACAATGCAATGTTCAACTAAATGGAAAGAATATATCTCCATCATATGGCAATTATCATTACAGAGCTTATATTGAATCATTGTTAAATTATGGTACGGATGCCGCTACAACGCATTTGGAGTGTGGTGGATGGATGCTAGATAAGCCAAGTATAGCAAAAACAGATAATAGTGGTTCAAAAGAACGTGAAAAATTATACCAAAATAGCAATGTAGTGGAACTTATGGGGAAACTACATTTAGATATGTTTAACCAACCTACACTTCTCATAAACAATGTCGATGTTCGAGTTGTCCTAACATTAGAAAAACCAGATTTTTACCTCTTTGCAGATGATACTGATGAATCTCAACTGAAAATTTTAGAAGCCACTTTATTTATGAGACATGTAACAATTAATCCTAGTGTGCTATTAGCACATAATGCTGTATTGGAAAAAACTAATGCCAAATATAACGGGTAGAGGTAAAAACTTTTACCATTCCACAGAATAGTTCATCAATATCACTTGATAATGTTTTTATTGGACAGTTACCAAACACAATCATTTTTTGTATGACAGAAAATACAGGTTACTCTGGAAAAAGGTCAAAAAACCCATACAATTTTAAACATTTTGATATGTCACAATTTGTGTTAAACGTAAATGGTGTTCAAATACCTAATTTAGCAATTGAAACCAGTTTTTCAGATGAAAATAATTGCTGTACAAGAGCATACAGTACACTTTTTTCAGGAACTGGAATTTACCATAATGATAAAGGTCATCAGATAACAAAAACCATGTTTAGTAATGGGTTTTTCATTCCAGCTTTTGATTTAACTCCAGATGCATCAGGAAATGAAGTGTGTCAAGGTCTACTAAATCAAGGTACAGTTAGAATTGAGACAAGGCTGTCAAAACCACTTACATCTACACTGACTGCTATTGTTTATGGAAAATTTGATGCAAGTTTACAAATTGATAAAAACCGAAATATATTCTCAAACCTATAAATAGCATACATAAAAATAAATTTGAATATTTGACAAAATGTCACTGTCTTGTGCACTTCTGGATGTAACATTTTGTAGTGATGATAATAATACCTTGTTTTCGAAAGATATTTGTATAGTTGGTTTTAAAGAACCTTGTAAAAAGTTTGTAAAAGCGCTCAAGTATAAATTTCCAACTAGGGATTTTATAAATGATAATTTTGATAATTACTCTTTTGGAACTGTGTACAACGATAAAATAAATAAAGAGCTCTGTCAAATACTAGAAAAATTTGATGTTATTATAACAAATAAAAAAATCAAAAAAGAGTTTTTATCAAATTATATTAAAGAAACAACTAAAGTATATTACTTGAGTCAATTTGATTGATGAATACCCTAGAGATAAGTGACGTATTAAGATGTAACAAACACATACGTAAATTTTTTAAAGGAGTTTTTGCTCTGGATCAACTCCCCAGAATAATTGAAAAACAAACTTTTTTAATTGTAAACACTGATAAATCAAAAGATCCGGGAACACATTAGTTAGCTATTTTTAAGCCAAAGAATGGCTGTGTTGAATATTTTGATTCGTTTGGTAGAAAATCAGATAAATTAGAAATTTTAAGTTACTTAAAAAACCAATGTATAATTTTTAATAAGAAACAGTTACAAAGTAACTATTCAGATGTCTGTGGGCAATATTGTTGTGTTTATACGTGGTATAGATGTTGCGGTTATAGTATGAACGCTTTTTTAAAAAAATTTAATAAAGGAAATTAACTAGAAAACGATAAGTATATTTTAAGTACCTTTCAAAATGTATTTGGAAAATATAACTCATTACAAATTTGTGTTCCTAAAACTTATAAATAATAAAAACAATATAAACAGGTTTTAGTAAAATTAAAGGACTGGAAGCACCAGGTCAGAACACAAATTTATTGTTAAGTTACACATATTTTCTCAATAAGAGTCATACATTAAAAATTGCTGTTGGATTTGACTGTGAGTCATTTGAAGCCTCAAGTATAATTCACCGTATTGGAAAAAAGTCAATTGTCTTAAAATATCATGAATGGAATAAATTTTATCACGAATTTAAGAAAAAACTCGATAAACTGATAATAAAAGATATAAAACAGAACTTTCATCATGGACTAAAATCAGCGAACGGACAAAGTATAAGTATTAACAAAGAAGAAACAGAGCAGTTGTACAATTTAAGCGATTTTCGTTGATCTATTGAGTGATGATCTATTATAAATCTGCTGAGTTAAATGTAAAAGACTATATTCAGGAATATCTAAATTTATGTGTCGAACAACAAGTATTTAGGTTAGAAAGAGAAATTTAAGTACCAATACAACGTTTTAATGTACAATGTAATTATTCAAGGTTATTTTTTGAAATTCCTGTAATTTTAAAGGAACAAATCTGTAATATACTTTATAAAACAAACAAAATAAATCACAACAAATAACATAAAAATTTTTATTTTTTATTTATATGTTTTAGATAGACAAATATTTTTCTGTACACCTTTCATTAGATTATTTAATTAAAATTATTTAGGATTATTAAATCATTGAAATAATCAAGATATCCCTGCTGATTATTTATGTCCCAAATTTCATTAAATGGAACTGCTTCCTCATCTTCCTCAATTTCTTCTTCCACTTCTTCTTCTTCGTCTTCTAATTCAACTTTCTGGATCGGTGGTATAAATTCCTCAGTTTCTGCTAAATCTTCGTCGTCCATGGTGGACGTAATTTCATTTTCTTGTATCTGGCCTTGTGTATTTACATCATCTACAGTTTCTTTAAATGGAAATGATGTGGAATCTGGCAGCATTTCAGTGAGTTGTTGAGCAGTCAGAATGGAAGTGAATTAAATTTGAAAATAAAAGTTGAGTTATATACTCATGCAGAAAAGTATAAAAGCAAATTAAACTCAATTAGATGATTAGTTTAAACCATGCTTTGGTCTTTCATTTTATGTATAATAATTATTATAACATTACCTTTAACATTTTTAAAACAAAATGTCAAGAGCTCAAATAGTGACTGAAATTCATAGACAGGCAAGACGTAAATTTCTTAGAAGAAAATTCAAACAGAAAGGTCTAAATGACACGTGGCAAATCGATTTAGTCGAAATGATACCTTATGGAAAATTTAATAATGGTTATAAATATATGCTGACGGTCATTGATACTTTTTCCAAATATGCCTATGCTAAACCTGTGAAAACAAAAAATGCTGAAAATGTTTTAAATGCCTTAAAAACAATTATTATTAGAGCTATACCAAAAAATATTCACTCTGATCAAGGCAAGGAATTTTTTAATTTACAATTTCAAAATTATATGAAAGAAAAATCAATCAATCATTATCACACATTTAGCGAATTAAAAGCATCAATTGTTGAACGATTTAACCGTACATTGAAAAATTCTATGTGGAAAAAATTTAGTTTAAACGGGAATTATAAATGGTTACCTATTATACAATCATTAATAAAAGAATATAATTCAACAAAACATAGCACAACAAAACTTCCTCCTGAAAAAATTACAAAAAAAAAACGAAAAAAATATACTGCGGAATATATATACTGAGCCTAAAATTTTTCAAAAAAGTAAATATAAAACTGGAAATTTTGTAAGAACAAGTAAATATAAAAGTCATTTCGAAAAAGGTTATCAACCGAATTGGTCAACTGAAGTATTTAAGATTGATAAAATCAATAATACTTATCCTGTTACATATCAATTATCGGACTATACTGATACGCCAATTTCTGGGTGTTTTTATCAAGCTGAGCTTACATCTGTAAAATACCCAGATACTTCTCTTGTAGAAAAAATTCTGAAAAAGCAAGGAAATAGAGTTTTTGTTAAATGGCTAGGTTTTGATGACGCACATAATTCTTGGATAAATTCAACAAATATTGTTTAATATCTGTAAAATAAAACTCTAATAAGCACCTGAAAATAAAACTTGAAAACATCTGAAAAATAAAATAAAATCTTAACATCTGAAAAATGAAATAAAATCTTAACATCTGAAAAATGAAAGTAAATTAAAAACAGTAGAAAATTTCTTTGAAATAAAATTTTTTTTATTAAATAAAATTTTTATATAAAATTAGTCTAAAACTATTACTGATTTGTGGCGAATTTAAAATCACCACATTCTTCTTTTAAATTTAATTGGCTTTCCTCATTTATGAGCAAATATTCATTTTTTTCGATTTTCTCACGGAAATCATTATCTTCAAATACCCCAACTTTTTGATGCGGTATAAATATAATATTATTTAGGGTCTCGAAGACTTATTTTTCACCGTAAACGTTGTTTAACTTTTTAATTTTATTTATTTTATAGAGCCTACTTGGCTCCATATCTTTAACTTTTAAAAATTAAAAAAATTTTTTTTTTAAATTAAATAATTCCGCCAGTTTACTTTTTCTGATGGGATTTGATGTTGCCTTACTCTGATAATCTTGTTGTTGTTGTTGAAGTTGCTGTTGTTGTTGTTGCTGCGGTTGTTGCTGTTGTTGTGATTGTTGATGTTGTTGTTGATGATGATGCTGTTGATGTAGTTGTTGTTGTTGTTGATGAAGATGACTAGAAGCGTCATCTTCATTTTTCGCCTTTCTCCTTTTCGCAGGAAGACGAACTGCTGTACTAGTAGTAGCAGTTGTAGCAGTTGCAGCCTCTTCTGCAGTCATGAAGAAGTTTAAATATTCCTGTGCCATATCTTGCTTGTTTGAAAATAAAGATATTTTTTGTATAAAATCCCAATGTATTTATACTAATTAAAATGTATTGAAGATAAATTTGGATTGCTTTTTGTTTTTCAATTCTTTCTATTTTAAGATAGTATTAAGATGGGATTCTAGTTAAACAACTATAATTTATTAAAGCGACCTTTGATTCGAAAAAAATTATTTTACAAAAGTTTCTTACCGAAACAATAACACCTTATATAATCGAAATTGAAAATTCGACATTTGTTAAACGGTTTAATATGAACGGGCACAAAATAAAATTTGTAATTAAATCCGTACCTGACAATAGAGAACCAATTAGCTGGATTAAAGATGCTATACATCAAATAATCAACATTACTGTGAAAGATGTGAATTCCAGGGATAAGATTGGGTTAACATTTTGTGGAGAGAACTTTGAACATCAAGATCCTGCGTATCTCAGTTTTAGATCCGCTCATGAACTAAAATTTAGCGACGTTTGGGATGTAATTTCTAATGTTTTCCAAAGTAATTCTGAAGGAAGTTATTTATAATACATTTTTGGCTTCATTTATTATAAACTATTTTTATTTTACGTCTACAGGTTTAAGTACAGACACTTTTTGTTTAACAGTTACCCATGTTAAATTACCCGTTGGTAGAGGTAGAAGTAATAAATATTCAAATTTTGATGAGGAATGCTTAAAAAGGAGAGGAATAATAGCAATAAAAAATATCGATAATTTATGTTTACCGCGTGCACTTGTTGTTTCAATAGCTAAAATTAAAAAATTTAATGATTATGAAAAAATTCGAAAAAATATAGGAAAACTTCAAACTTTAACAGCTTTAAAATTATTAGAAAAATCAAAAATAACAATTCCATCTGAAGCTTGCGGAATTCGTGAATTGCATCAATTTAAAAATTTTTTACACAAACACAAGATTGTTGTATATAAATATGGAACAAGGGGTGCAGAAATAATATTTGAAGGATTGAATAATGGGAAAAAAATTAACTTGTTATATCATAATAATTACAATGTAATAACCTCACTAACAGCTGCTTTTTGCACAGCATTTTATTGTGAAGAATGTCATATTCCGTATTCTAAGAAAAATGAACATAGATGTTCGAAAAGTTGCCCTTGCTGTCAAAACTCACCAGTTTGTTCACTTAATGTTAAAAATATTTTATGTATGCAGTGCAATCGCGCATTTCGTGGTCAATCATGTTTTGAAAATAATAAGGCTTCCAGTTCAAAAAATAGAAGCACCTGTGAAGAAATTAGGAAATGCAAATCTTGTTTTAAAGTTCATAAAAGTTGTAGGACTCATATATGTGGTGAATATTTTTGTAAAATTTGCGATAATCATGGTCCTGAAAACCATAAATGCTTCATTCAGCAAGACAAAACAAAAGTAAATTTTGAAAACTGCATTTACGTATTTTATGATTTAGAAACAAGACAAGAAGAAATTAACTCTACAAAAATAAAAGAACATGTTCCAAGTTTATGTGTGGCTCAACTGAGATGCTTTAAATGTATAAACATTGATTCTCTATACTTCTGTCAAAAATGTAAATTAAGAGAAAGAATTTTTAAAACGAAAAATGTGATAGAGGATTTCATGGAATTTATTTTAAAATTAAGAAAGGAATTCAAAAAGATTGTCATAATTGCTCATAATGGGCAGGCGTTTGACCATCAGTTTATTCTGAATTATATACTCAATAAAACTGTACTTGAACCAAAGTTAATTATGCGAGGTACAAAAATTATTGTTATGATAATTGATAATATTAAATTTATTGATTCTATGAACTACTTTCCTATGGTCTTGCCAAAATTACCGAAAGCTTTTATTTATCGATCAATTTGAAAAAGGGTTATTTTCCACATCTATTTAATAAATTGGAAAATGAAAATTACATTGGCACACTTCCAGCAATTAAATACTATAACTCTAATACAATGAAAGCAGAGCAGCGTAATGGTTTTTTAATGTGGTATGAACATAAAACAGACAGAATTATACCAAACAGAATTATACCAAGAAAAGGATATAGGATGGTAGACAATCAGTCAAAAATTGCCATGCAATGGCTTATTTGGGAAAAAGATTTGAGAAAAATTGATTTGAAATGTGCATTTAATGGAAAAGAAAAACAAATCGGAAATGTTAAAGTTGATGGGTTTTGCGAAGAGACTAAAGAAATATTTGAATTTTACGGTTGCTATTATCATGAACATCCAAAATGTTTAACAAACCAAAGGGATATACCATTACATGATAACTCTGGCGATACTTTGAATCTACGATATGAAAAAACATTAATGAGATCAGAGTTTATAAAATCATGTGGATATAAAGTTATTGAGATGTGGGAATGTGAATTCCGGGAGCTAATGAGACACAATGAAAATATGAGATATTTAGAAAATCATTCATTAATTAATTTAGTTCCTTTAAATCCTCGTGATGCATTTTATGGCGGAAGAACGGGAAATACTTACACATATTATAAATGTAAATAAGGAGAAAAAATTAAATACATAGATGTATGTTCCTTATACCCATATGTTTGCAAACGAGGAAAATTTCCCATAAACCATCCTAAGATTTATGTTGGAGAAGATACTTGCTCCAAGTTAAACAGAATGACTATTGACGGTATTATTAAATGTAAAATCTTACCACCAACAAATCTATTATCTGTCAAACCTGTCAAGTTACCTGTCAAACAAAATAATAAATTGATGTTCTCACTATGTAACACTTGTAGTGAACAAAAATATCAAGGAAAATACTGTGAACATACAGACGATGAAAGAGCATTAGTAGGAACTTGGGTAATTGATGAAATTAAAAAAGCAATTGAAAAAGGGTATAAACTTTTAAATATTTATGAAGTTTGGGAATACGAAACAGTAAAATATGACAATTGCAATGGTATTGATGGTTTATTCACTAAAATTCATTTATAAAGATTAAACAAGAAGCTTCTGGGTGGCCAATAAAATGTCAAACTCAAAAAGAAAAGGAAAAATATATTGATAGTTTTTTTGAAAAGGAAGAAATTAAATTAGAATACGATAAAGTAGTTAATAACCCTGGTTTAAGATCTTTTGCTAAGATTATTTTAAACTCATTCTGGGGAAAATTTGGGCAAAGAGAAAATCAACAACAAACCAGCATTATAAATCAACCTCTTAAACTTTATGAGTTAATAACAAACCCTTCTGTAGAAGTATGTCACATATTTCCAGTAAATGAAGAAAACATAGTGATTAGCTGGAAATATAAAGAAGAAGCAGTAATTGCTTTATCTAATGGCAACGTAAGTATCGCTGCTTATACAACAACACATGCTCGTCTTCAACTTTACAGTTATCTAGAGAAGTTGGATAGTAGAGCATTATATTATGACACCGATTCAGTGTTGTATATTAGCCGAGAAGGAGAATATGAACCAGAAATAGGTGAATTTATAGGCGGCATACTGATGAATTAGAATGTTATGGTATAGGAAGTTATATTACAGAATTTGTAAGTGGTGGTCCCCAGAACTACGTTTACAAAATTTACTGTACAAAAGATAATACAGAAAAAATTATTTGTAAAGTTAAAGCATTCTCTCTTAGTTATGAAGCTTCTCTAAAAATCAATTTTAATAGCATAAAGGCAGCAGTTTTAAATTCATTGAATAGTGCAGACACATACGTCATTTCAGAAAATATTCGTCGAAATAAAAATCATGATGTACTTACGATTCCCGAAATAAAAAAAAATGAACCAAAATCGGAAAAACGAAAATTTAATGAAGATGGTAGTTCTTTACTGTATGGATATAACAGAAAAAAGCAAATGTTGATAAGTAAATCAAAATAGTATTCATTCAAATTTTTATTTGTATTGTAAAAATATTTGTTTTGTATATTAATTTAAATTTTTTAAGAATGTAATAAAGATTTAAACAAAAAAATTCTACATGTAAAAGTAGAAATTATTTACATATATATTATACAGTTCTATACTTTCGATTTCTTTTATGATCATTACATTTTTCAGAATCTTAATAAATTATTAATTATTATCTTGTTATTACTAGAATTTTGTAATTTTTTTAAACCAGGAACTATACTACGATAGAATCATTCAACTTTTACATTATATTCTTTTTATATCAATACCTTGCTTTGACTAGATAACTAGTGATTTGTATACTCGTATATTAATTTAACAATAACAAAAACAAGTCTTAAATTTTTTTTTAGTTTAAAACTAGAAATTTTTGAATTATTTTTGATTCCATACAAAAACAAAAAAACATAAATGCATATGAAGAGTAAAGAGTATATCTTTAGTTTAATCAGTTCCATATTTTTGATTTGCTGTTTGTTTTCTTTTTATTCATATTTTCTGAACATTCTTAATTAAAAAATAAAAAAATATCTTACACGACATGCAGTCAGCTAATTAATGACTTTCGTTTTCTCTTTTCTTCTATAAATTCTTCTATCCAGAATAGATCACATTTTTATGTAAGTAGGTAATCCTGCACTTGGGGATGGGAAAAAATCATGCCATATCACACCGAAGACTAGGCCCACTGACCTATATTTTGATTGATGGGTTTAATGTAGGTTATTCTTGGTTAGTAGGTCGAAAACTTGTTTTGTTTGTTTTGGTTTAGGTTATAAGCATGGGTTGTTAACTTATAAGTTGCAAGTGGTTGTATAGTAGGAAATGAAGGTTGTTGGTACTGTAGAAGTTGTTATGCAAGGTTAATAAACTGAACAAGTTTAGGTTATAAGCATGGGTTGTTAACTTATAAGTTGCAAGTGGTTGTATAGTAGGAAATTAAGGTTGTTGGTACTGTAGAAGTTGTTAGGCAAGGTTAATGAACTGAACAAGTTTAGGATATTTAGGTTTTTCAATAAATTCATTGATACTTTGTAATAGGATATCATACAAATAGAAAGATGATTTTTTTCAGGTCAAATCAAGTTTATTTTTTTAAATTGCGCAAAATCGTATGCTTAATAAAATATACTTACATACGTGAAGAAGATATAAAAGAAACGAAAAAGACTTATTTTTATTATTTAATAAGAAAAATATTCATAGGTACTTTTGAATACGAAGATGTAAATAATAAAAATAAAAACAAAACGTAAACAAGAAGTAGGTACAAAGTGTATTTTTGTTTATTAAAGAAGATCAATAATTGTTGTAAGTTGTTATTATAGTTTTAAAGCTGCAAAATAAAAAAAAAATAAAAATAAGAAAAATATGTTACCTATTTTAGGATATGAGTTCTTTCTCTATATTCTATATTTTGTTCTAAGTACATATGAACTTAAAAAATATTTTGTATTCTTCTAATTTCTGTTTACCTGGTGTAAAATAAATTGTTAAAACTGGTTTGACTCTTTTAAACAATGTTAAAGTTTATGAATGCAGTAAAAAAGTAAAAATAAAAACAAAAGAAAGAAAAAAATTATATAATTATAGGTGCATTTGTTATGTAGGATTTCTTTTTTCTGTTCCATAAGAAGATTGAGAAAATAACTTGAAATGTTCGATTTCACTTTGTTTTGTTATTATTACGTTCCATTCTATGCTGTAAGAAATGAAAAAATAATAAAAATCAAAAAGAAGTTAATTGCTTTTGTTATCTATTTGAAAACAAAAATAAAACAAATTTATTTATATGTTTGAAATAATTTTGTATTTGAAAATATTTTACAATTTTACAGAAATCTGTGATGGAAAATTTTTTTACGATGATCAGATGTCTCAAATTTTAGAAATAGCGAGACCAACTTTTTCTATACGTCTTTGAAATCTACTTCTATCACGTGCGTATTCTTCCCAATGACCTTTCCTTGCTGATCTGTAAGCATAGACCCATACATGCATATCGTGAATTTCTTGTTTTATGTTGAAGTAAACTTTTTTTTTGTTATTTAAATTCATATTGTGCAAGTATGAAAATTGATGGTCTTAATCTAACAATTTTTCTTTTAAAAGATGCATATATACATTAAAACAATTTTTAACAGCACATCTGAAACTCTTGTTTGATAAGTGTATAGGACAATTTGAATTAAAGTTTTCAATCTTTTGTAATGATGGCAAGTCTCTGCTTAGATCTTCTATTTTAACACTGTCAATGTACTTTTGAAGGAAAATTTTTATTGTTCTCCTTTAACATAAATTTTTTCCGCTGACTCTAAATAGTGTTTTAATATACATTTTACATCTAAATATTCAACTAAACCGTTATTCCATTTAAGTCTATTTATTTTATTTTCGCAATACTGGTTATTATATTTCACATCTTGACTAAGCTCTTCTGCGGGGTACGGTGCTTTGAAATGATACACAGTTGGAATTAAACTTCCTTTTTCCAGTATGGCTAACTCTTTTAGGAAATATTGTTTTTCATTTCCTTGCAAAAATTGTAGGTCAACTATAAAAATTTGTTTAACCATGTCGAAAGGTTTGTAAAAGAATGTTCAATGAAATAACTAAATTCATTTCGAAAAAGAGCTGTTCATATAAATATAGGTTAGCAATGATTGTTTTAACTAATACAGCTATGTTGTTTCACCCATTTACAATGATGGTGGCGGGGCCATCCTGCTGTGGTAAAACCACATTTATTAGTAATTTAATAAAATATAAAGAAGAAAATATACTACCACATATTAATAGAATTATTTGGTGTAATCCAGACAAAAATGCTGTTCCACTATATATGAAAGATGTTGAATATAGTAACACTATTCCAGATTTTAATGATAATCAAGAACCTTTGTTAGTTATTATCGATGATATGATGTTAAGTTCTCATGATAAGTTTGTATGTGATTTATTTACTAGAGGATCACATCATAGAAATTTATCTGTAATATTCGTAACACAAAATGTTTTTCACCAGGGTAAATTTTCAAAAGATATTTCACTCAACTGTAAATATTTAGTACTTTTCAAAAATCCAAGAGATAAATCGCATATATTACCTCTAGCTCGCCAAATATATCCCAATCAAATTAAGGCATTTGAAAAAGTATATAATGATGTGACGTCAGTCCCATATGGCTATATATTAATAGATCTTACTCAAGACGTTAATGATATATTTCGATTAAGAAGTGATATATTTGGGAAAGGTTTGTGTTATTGCACGAGAGATCAATTAGAACAATTTGGGGAGGAATATGAAACGTTTGAAGACCAATCGACATATATTGCACCTATTAAAAGTCTCTAACCCAAAATTCCGGAAACTAATTATAAAACACTGTGACCCTGAAGTAATAAAAACATTTTGCGAAATCTCTTTAAATATTTTAAAAGGTAATTGTAATCTGAGTAAAAAAGCAACAAACCAATTACGAAAGTATAAAAAAGAATTAAGATCACTTATTTGCCGGAAAAAATCTGTAAATAGCAAAAGAAAAATTATTATTCAACGTGGTGGATTTTTACCTACACTTCTAGGTGCAATACTATCAGGGATAATAGGAAATTTTATGAAATGAATAATACAATATTTAATAAAATGATAATTTTAAAGCCTGAGATTTATGAAAGAATGAAGCAAAATGCAGACATTGAACTCAATGAATTGGATAAAAATATGAAAAAAATATTGTTAAATAAACATCTCACGGATACTAAAAAATGGTATTTATACAGACAAAATTTATTTAAAATAAGAAACAAAAAACGACAACTTCCTAGAAATAAAGAGGAGAAAATAAAAATTACAGAAATAAAAGGTACTCAAACTCGTGCAAAACCAATGTATATAGATGCGGAAACTCAATCGCATTTTCCTGAATATAAGAATGTTGGAATACAAGTTGTTCCTGAAGAAGAAGAAGTATATGAAAAAGAAGCTGATGACGCAGTATTTGATGATGAAATCCAGGAAAATATTTTAACAAAAGCATTGTCAGCTGCTTCAGTTGGAGAACGTCTTAAAAAAGAAAATCAATTAGAAATCAAAATGTACAAATTTTTGAAACTGATACAGGAGACCAAGCCCAAGATAGCCCAAGCCCACCAACGAAAAAAGAAAAACTATAAATAGCAAGGAGTTGAATAATTCATCAAGACTTGTTTTAAGGTCAGCAGTAGGTAATAGTCAAACAGAACTTAATTTTCCAATTCGTAAGAATAAATCCGCAAGCTAATGGACAACATGCAAGTAAATGATGAATTTTATGTCACTTTACTCAGTGATTCATCTATCAACTATTATCCAGAAAATTCATTAGCATCTTTTACAAATAAAATGAATAAATACATGTGTGATTCAAGGTGGAAAGTCGGTATTTCAGAAATGTATATATATATATTCATTATTTCGTTTCAAATGTGTATGGTGAAGAATGGAAAAAAAGTACTCAAATATTTATTAAAGGTATGCAGAAAGATATGATAGGAATTGGAACATCATATATTCCATACATAGAAAAACAAATGATATGCGACTGGAAAGTTTTTCTACTACCAACACTAATTCAAAATATACGCCCACTTAATAGGTTTACAAGAAAAGAAGTTGAACGACAGTTGATTTGGGGAATTTTTAATTTTATAAACGATGAAGTTCATTATGCACAACCAATAAAAGCTGAGGAGATGCCTAAAAATTTAAGTTACACCACAATATGTGTTACTAAGCCTAAAATAGATATAAAAATAATAGCAAATTACGCTTATACCCTCGAAGGACTTTTGACAACATGTTTCAATCAAGTATCTTTTAAAGTTACAGATTTTAAAAAATATAAATCACGTGTAATAGAAGCTTTCAAAACTTTTATAGATAGTGTACAATTGATTCCCATTAGTAAACCAGATATGTTTTTTATATACACAGATATAATTGAACCGCAGAAAATAGGTGATAAAGATATAAGGTGTTTAAGATCTGTTAACATACAAAATTCTTTCACTGATACTGTAAAAGAATTTAGTAATATTCAATAATGCAATGTGGAGAAATTATTTAATAACATTTCATTACTTTTATGTGATAAATATGGATACAAAATAAACTTTTCCAATAGTTCAATTCCAACAAAAATTGTATTACATTTTAAAAAAGTATAAATAAAAGCGATTTTACAAAACTATATATTATTTTATTTTATTCATTATGGAGATTGTATACTATAAGTATTATTTAATTCAATCTGGTAGAGGACTTGATGATATCGGCCCTTTATTACATTCAACCGTACCTTTTCAAAGAGGTCGTGGATTGGGAAGCTTTTTTGGGGGACTTTTTAGATATTTGAAACCATGATTTACTTCAGGCGCTGATATTTTGAAAAAAGAGGTTATTAGGTCTGGTATCAATGCTTTATCTTAAATTGCATCTGGTGCAAATGTAAAAGAAGTTATGCAAGATCGTAGTAAAGAGATTGTTAAAAATGTACGACGTGATGCCGTACGAAAACTAAATGAAATGTATGGTTCTGGTAAAAGAAAACCAAAAGCTATAAAAAGACCATTCATTAAAAATTTAAACTATTTTACGTCAAAACGACGCAAAGATAATAACTAAAAGAAACAAAAAGATATTTTTAATTAATTATGATTGAGTGTATGAAATCTGAGTTGGATATTTTTAAAGCCCAACCCATTCAGTCTAGCATTTTACGATCTGAAGAAGTTTCCTACAAACCTATTGCTTCTTTAGACAACCCTTCAACTATTGAATTTGTTTCACTGGGTCATGGCGATACATATAGAGGTTTGTCTTCTACATATTTGAGATTAAAAGTACAGATCTTAAAGAAAGATGGAACGCAATGGAATAATGATAAAAATGCTGAAGGAAGAATAATAATACAACCAAGTGTAGTTAATAATATTTTACCTTCTTTAATAAAACAATGTAATGTTGAATTAAATGGTAAAAATATAACACCGTCTGATGGAAATTATCACTATAGAGCTAATATTGAATCTTTATTAAATTATGGTACAGATGCTGCTGCAACTCATTTAGAATGTGCAGGATGGATTTTAGATAAAGTAAATATAGCTAAATCTGATAATAATGGTTCAAAAGAGCGCCAAAAATTGTATCATAATAGCAATGTAGTAGAACTTATGGGTAAACTACACGTAGATATGTTTAATCAACCTACTCTACTTATAAATAATGTTGACATTCGTATAGTTTTAACACTTGAAAAACCAGATTTTTATCTATTTGCAGACGATTCTGATGAACCACAATTAAAAATTATATAAGCCACGCTATTTATGAGACATGTTACCGTTGTCTCAAGCGTACTGTTATCCAAGCGTACTGTTAGTACACAATGCTGTTCTTGGGAAATCCAATGCTAAATATAATTATAAACGCGTTGAATTAAAAAGTTTTACAATTCCAATGAACAGCTCGTTAATATTGCTTGATAATGTTTTTATTGGACAGTTGCCAAACACAATAATTTTTTGTATGACAGAAAATGTGGGTTACTCTGGAAAAAGATCAAAAAACCCATACAATTTTAAACATATTTCACAATTTGTGTTAAATGTAAATGGTGTTCAAATACCTAATTCAGCAATTGAAACGAGTTTTTCAGATGAAAATAATTCCTGTACAAGAGCATACAGTACACTTTTTTCAACTGAAATTTACTACAATGATAAAGGTCATCAGATAACAAAGTCTATGTTTAGTAATGAGTTTTTTTTACTAGCTTTTGATTTAACTACAGATGCATCTGGAAATCAAGGTTTACTAAACCAGAGTACGGTTAAAATTGAGTCAAGGCTATCAAAACCACTCACATCTACACTCACTGCTATTGTTTATGGAGAATTTGATGCAAGCATACAAATTGATAAAAATCGAAATATATTTACAAATCTATAAATAGAATACTGAAACATGTATTTGAATATTCGACAAGATGTCATCGTCCTGTGGACTTGTGGATGTGAAGTTTTGTTGTGATGATAAAAATACTTTATTTGTAAAAGATATTTGTTTAGTTGGAATTAAAGAACCTTTTAAAAAATTTGTAAAAGAGTTTACTTACAAATTTCCAACCAAAGAAATTATAAATGAAAATTTTGAAAATTACTCTTTCGGAACTGTACATAATGATAAAATTAATAAAGAATTAAGACAGGTACTAGAAAAATTTGACGTTATTATAACAAATGAAAAAATAAAAAAGGAGTTTTTAATGAACTACATTAATGAAATAAGTTGAGTGTATGATTTGAGTCAGTTTGAGTCATGAACACTTTAAAAATAATTAGTGTTTTAAAATGTAACAAATTTACAAATAAATATTTTAAGGGAGTTTTTGCTTTAGACAAAATTCCAAAAATAGTTGGAATAGATGGAAAATAGATGGAATAGAAAAACCAACTTTTTTAATTGTAAACACTGACAAGATAAAAGATCCGGGAACACATTGATTTGCCCTTTATATTCCAAAGCATGGTTGCACAGAATATTTTGATTCGAATGGTGGAGTTCCAGATAAACCGGAAATTTTGAAATACTTGAAAAATCAGTGGATAGTTTTTAATAATAAGCAGATACAGGGTATTCTTTCAGATGTATGTGGGCAATACTGTTATACGTTTTTGATACAAACATCTATACGTTTTTGGCTGGTATAGATGTTTTGGTTTAAGTACTTAAAACTTATTTGAATGAATTTCACAAAGATAATCATATAGAAAACGACAATCTGATTATTAATATGTTCTATAATTTATTTGGAAATTCAAATTTTTCACAATCTTGTGTACCTCAGCAATATAATTAATATTAAAAAGCTTTAGTTAAAACGTAGTAATGGAAGACCAAGGTTCGAACACAAATTTGTTGTTGAGCTATACATATTTTCTCAACAGAAATCAGTCATTAAAAGTTCTTGTTGGTTTTGATACAGAATCTCTTGTAGCAACTTGCATTTTTCACTGTATTGGAAAAAAGCCACCTATTTTAAAATATCACGATTGGTGTAAGTTCCATCAGCAATTTTGTGAAGGTACTCGAAACAATCAATAAAGAATACAAAATTATGTTTACAATATGGGTTAAGAATTGTTATTGGTCGATGTCTTAGTATTAACAAGGAGGAAGCTGACACATTTTACAACTTAATTGATTTTCTTCACGCTGTAATGATACACAATAAAAGTTTTGAATCAAATGTACGGGAATATGTTATTAAATATATAAAAACGTGTCAAGAAAAACATGTTATGAAATTGCATGAAGAAATATATATTCCAATACAACGTTATAGTGTTCAATGTAATTATTCTAGATTGTTTTTTGAAATACCTGTACTACTAGAAAATAAAATTTGTAATATTTTAGTCAAGAACAACCATAAATGAAAAATTTGTAAAATTTATTTAATTTGTTTTTATTATGAAATACTTATAGATACATATACATTTATACAAATATTCTTATATATTATTTTAGACTATAAATTATTTCTAAAAAATTCTGCAAAATAGTCAGGATCTCCTTCTTGGTTATTTATTTCCCAAATTTGTTGCTCATCTGTATCTTCATCTAAAACTTGAAACGGTGGTATGAATTCTTCAGTTTCCATTAATTCCTCGTCATCTATAGTACATGTAATTTCATCAACTTGAACCTCATTTTGTGTACTGACTATTGCAGTTTCCTCAGTAAATGGAAATGTTGTTGAATCAGCTGCCAGTTTTGTAAAATATCTTACAAAAATTGAGTTAAAAATGATTTGCCAGTAAAATTGAACCGCATTATATACTGTAGAACACAGTCAAAATTTAAAGTTTTCAGAGTATATAAATAAAGAAATGTAAAATTGGATTTTTAAAACTAGTTAGATGGTGTAACAATCATGTCAAGATCTCGAATAGTAAAAGAAAGTCAAGCAGAAAGGAGTAAATGATACCTGGCAAATTGATCTAGTGGAAATGATTCCTTATGGAAAATTCAACAAAGGTTTTAAATATACGTTAACTGTTATAGATATATTTTCTAAATATGCTTATGCTGAACCAATTAAAACTAAAACTGGTAGTAATGTTTTAAATGCGTTAAAGAAAATTATAAAACGAGCTAAAAACCTACCTAAAAACATTCATTCAGATCAAGGTAAAAAATTTTTCAATTCGATATTTCAAAATTTTGTTGTAAAGAAGGGTATTAATCACTATCATACTTACTCTGAAATGAAAGCATCTATTGTAGAACGCTTCAATCGAACTTTAAAAAATTTAATGTGGAAAATATTTAGTTTACAAGGAAACTACAAATGGATTAATATATTGCAATCTTTATTAAACACCTATAATTCCACTAAACATAGAACAACTAAATTACCTCCTGAAAAAATTTCTTAGAAAAACGAAAAATTTATTTTAAAAAATGTTTACATGCAACCTAAGATTTCTCTAAAAGCTAAATATAAAGTTGGAGACTATGTTAGAATAAGTAAATACAAAAAAACTTTTGAAAAAGGTTATCAACCGAATTGGTCTACTGAAATTTTTAAAATTATCATAGTAAACAGTACCTCTCCGATCACATATCAGCTATAATATTATTAAGGGTCTCGAAGACCCATTTTTCACCGTAAACGGTGTTAATTTTTTTTATTTTATGTATTTTATAGAGCCTACTTGGGTCCATGTCTTTAACCTTTAAAAATTTTTTTAAAGGTTTTTTTTTGTATTAAATAATTCCATCAGTTTTCTTTTTTTGGTGGAATTTGGTGTTGTTTCATGATAGGGAAAATGATGCGCCAGCAAATGTTCAATTTGCTCTGGTGGCTGATAAAATGAGTGTTGTTGTTGCTCTTGTTGATGATTATGTTGCTGTTGTTGTTGTTGCTCCTGATAAAGTGGCATTTTCGCCATCTTTTTCTTTTTTGTAGGAAGTTGCGCCTGTATTGTTACATCATCCAGCACGTAAACTTTATCAAATTCCTGTGCCATGCTGCTTGCTTAAAATTAAACTGATATTTTTATAAAATCTCGATGTATTTATATACAAATTTCGAGTAATATTATAACAAAATAAAAACTTTAGAACTAGTGACACTCTTGAAAATATTTTCTAAGTGGAAAGGGTAAAATCGATCAAAAATGTAAGTTGATTACAATGTTGCTAATATTTTTTATGTAGAAAAAGGGTAATTTATTAAATTGCCATTTGATTACAATGTTGTAATACTGTTTTCTATTTAAAATACGTATAAGATGAGAATCTAATTATTAATGAAATATAATTTATTATACTGTCATTTGATTACAATTTATATCTTTAAGATAAATTTTAAATTAAATTGTAGTTTGAAAATTACAATGTTGCATAGAATTTTCTATTTACATATTAAGATAGGATTAAGATGGGATTCTAGTTAAAACAACTAAAATTTATTAAAGTGTCATTTTAATTTAAGAGAATGAATCTGTATTGAAAATTTAATATTATTCTGTTATTCAAGCATTCAACATCTTGAAATTCGTATAAAGAAAATGTCGAAAAAAATTATTTTACAAAGGTTTCTTTCCGAAACTATAACGCCTTACATAATAGTAAACGAGAATTCGACATTTGTTAAAAGGTTTAATATGAACGGTCATAAAATAAAATTTGTAATTAAATCCGTACCTGAAAATAGAGAACGAATTAGCTGGATTAAGGATGCTATACATCAAATAATCTGGATTGCTGTAAAATATGTGAATTCCACTGATAAGATTGGGTTAACATTTTGTGGAGAGAGCTTTGAACATCAAGGTCTTGCGTACCTCAGTTTTAGATCCGCTCATGAACTTAAAAATTTAGCGACGTTTGGGATGTAATTTCTAATGTTTTTCAAAGTAATTCTGAAGGTAGTTATTTATAACGCATTTTTTGTTTCATTTAATAATAAACTATTTTTATTTTCTCTATAGGCTTAAGTACAGACACTTTTTGTTTAATAGTTACCCGTGTTAGATTACCCTCTGGTAGAGGTAGAAACAATAAATATTCAAATTATAAAGAGGAATCCTTAAAAATGAAGGGAATAATAACAATAAAAAACAGCGATAATTTATGTCTACCACGTGCACTTGTTGTTTCAATAGCTAAAATTGAAAAATTTATTGAATATGAAAAAATTCGAAAAAATATAGGAAAACTTCAAACTTTAATAGCTTTAAAATTATTAAAAACATCAAAAATAACAATTCCATCTGAAGGTTGCGGAATTCGTGAATTGAATCAATTTCAAAATTTTTTACACAAACACAAGATTGTTGTATATAAATATGGAACAAGGGGTGCAGAAGTAATATTTGAACGATTTAATAATAGAAAAAAAATTAACTTGCTATACCATAATAATCATTATAATGTAATAACTTTGCTCACAGCTGCTTTTTGCACAGCATTTTATTGTGAAGAATGTCATATTCCGTATTCTAAAAAAAAATGAACATAGGTGTTCGAAAAGTTGTCCTTGCTGTCAAAACTCACCTGCTTGTTCAATTAATGTTAAAAATATTTTATGTATGCAGTGCAACCGCGCATTTCGTGGTCAATCATGTTTTGAAAATCATAAGGCTTCCAGTTCAAAAAATAGAAGCACCTGTGAAGAAATTAGGAAATGCAAATCTTGTTTTAAAGTTCATAAAAGTTGTAGGATTTATATATGTGGTGACTATTTTTGTAAAATTTGCGATAATCATGTTCCTGAAAACCATAAATGCTTCATTCAGCAAGACAAAACAAAAGTAAATTTTGAAAACTACATTTACGTATTTTATGAGTTAGAAACAAGATAAGAAGAAATTAACTCTACAAAAATAAAAGAACATATTCCAAGTTTATGTGTGGCTCAACTGAGATGCTTTAAATGTATAAACATTGATTCTCTATACTTCTGTCAAAAATGTAAATTAAGAGAAAGAATTTTTAAAACGAAAAATGTGATAGAGAATTTCATGGAATTTATTTTAAAATTAAGAAAGGAATTCAAAAAGATTATCATAATTGCTCAGGCGTTTGACCATCAGTTTATTCTGAATTATATACTCAATAAAACTGTACTTGAACCAAAGTTAATTATGCGAGGTACAAAAATTATTGTTATGATAATTGATAATATTAAATTTATTGATTCTATGAACTACTTTCCTATGGTCTTGCCAAAATTACCGAAAGCTTTTATTTATCGATCAATTTGAAAAAGGGTTATTTTCCACATCTATTTAATAAATTGGAAAATGAAAATTACATTGGCACACTTCCAGTAATTAAATACTATAACTCTAATACAATGAAAGCAGATGAGCGTAATGAATTTTTAATGTGGTATGAACAAAATAGAAACTCAGAATTTAATATGGAGACAGATATTTTAGAATATTGTAAAAATGATGTTGAAATTCTAACTAAAGCATGTCTGGTTTTCAGAAATTTTTTTTTAGAAGGATGTAATGTTGAAACGTTTTTAGAAGCAACAACAATAGCTTGCGCCTGTAATCTTGTATATAGAAGAAACTTTCTCAAATCGAATACTATACGAATTATACCAAGAAAAGGATATAGGATGGTAGACAATCAGTCAAAAATTGCCATGCAATGGCTTATTTGGGAAAAAGATTTGAGAAAAATTGATTTGAAATGTGCAAAAGAAAAACAAATCGGAAATGTTAAAGTCGATGGATTTTGCGAAGAGACTAAAGAAATATTTGAATTTTACGGTTGCTATTATCATGAACATCCAAAATGTTTAACAAACCAAAGGGATATACCATTACATGATAACTCTGGCGATACTTTGAATCTACGATATAAAAAAACATTAATGAGGTCAGAGTTTATAAAATCATGTGGATATAAAGTTATTGAGATGTGGGAATGTGAATTCCGGGAGCTAATGAGACACAATGATAATATGAGATATTTAGAAAATCATTCATTAATTAATTTAGTTCCTTTAAATCCTCGTGATGCATTTTATGGCGGAAGAACGGGAAATACTTACACATATTATAAATGTAAATAAGGAGAAAAAATTAAATACATAGATGTATGTTTCTTATACCCATATGTTTGCAAACGAGGAAAATTTCCCATAAACCATCCTAAGATTTATGTTGGAGAAGATACTTGCTCCAAGTTAAACAGAATGACTATTGACGGTATTATTAAATGTAAAATCTTACCACCAACAAATCTATTATCTGTCAAACCTGTCAAGTTACCTGTAAAACAAAATAATAAATTGATGTTTTCACTATGTAACACTTGTAGTGAACAAAATTATCAAGGAAAATACTGTGAACATACAGACGATGAAAGAGCATTAGTAGGAACTTGGGTAATTGATGAAATTAAAAAAGCAATTGAAAAAGGGTATAAACTTTTAAATATTTATGAAGTTTGGGAATTCGAAACAGTAAAATATGACAATTGCAATGGTATTGATGGTTTATTCACTAAAATTCATTTATAAAGATTAAACAAGAAGCTTCTGGGTGGCCAATAAAATGTCAAACTCAAAAAGAAAAGGAAAAATATATTGATAGTTTTTTTGAAAAGGAAGAAATTAAATTAGAATACGATAAAGTAGTTAATAACCCTGGTTTAAGATCTTTTGCTAAGATTATTTTAAACTCATTCTGGGAAAAATTGGGCAAAGAGAAAATCAACAACAAACCAGCATTATAAATCAACCTCTTAAACTTTATAAGTTAATAACAAACCCTTCTGTAGAAGTATGTCACATATTTCCAGTAAATGAAGAAAACATAGTGATTAGCTGGAAATATAAAGAAGAAGCAGTAATTGCTTTATCTAATGGCAACGTAAGTATCGCTGCTTATACAACAACACATGCTCGTTTTCAACTTTACAGTTATCTAGAGAAGTTGGATAGTAGAGCATTATATTATGACACCGATTCAGTGTTGTATATTAGCCGAGAAGGAGAATATGAACCAGAAATAGGTGAATTTATAGGCGGCATACTGATGAATTAGAATGTTATGGTATAAGAAGTTATATTACAGAATTTGTAAGTGGTGGTCCCCAGAACTACGTTTACAAAATTTACTGTACAAAAGATAATACAGAAAAAATTATTTGTAAAGTTAAAGCATTCTCTCTTAGTTATGAAGCTTCTCTAAAAATCAATTTTAATAGCATAAAGGCAGCAGTTTTAAATTCATTGAATAGTGCAGACACATACGTCATTTCAGAAAATATTCGTCGAAATAAAAATCATGATGTACTTACGATTCCCGAAATAAAAAAAAATGAACCAAAATCGGAAAAACGAAAATTTAATGAAGATGGTAGTTCTTTACTGTATGGATATAACAGAAAAAAGCAAATGTTGATAAGTAAATCAAAATAGTATTCATTCAAATTTTTATTTGTATTGTAAAAATATTTGTTTTGTATATTAATTTAAAGTTTTTAAGAATGTAATAAAGATTTAAACAAAAAAATTCTACATGTAAAAGTAGACATTATTTACATACATATTATACAGTTCTATACTTTCGATTTCTTTTATGATCATTACATTTTTCAGAATCTTAATAAATTATTAATTATTATCTTGTTAGTACTAGAATATTGTAATTTTTTAAAACCAGGAACTATACTACGATAGAATCATTCAACTTTTACATTATATTCTTTTTATATCGATTCCTTGCTTTGACTAGATAACTAGTGATTTGTATACTCGTATATTAATTTAACAATAACAAAAACAAGTCTTAAATTTTTTTTTAGTTTAAAACTAGAAATTTTTGAATTATTTTTGATTCCATACAAAAACAAAAAAACATAAATGCATATGAAGAGTAAAGAGTATATCTTTAGTTTAATCAGTTCCATATTTTTGATTTGCTGTTTGTTTTCTTTTTTTTCATATTTATTTATTAATTAAAAAATAAAAAAATATCTTACACGACATGCAGTCAGCTAATTAATGACTTTCGTTTTCTCTTTTCTTCTATAAATTCTTCTATCCAGAATAGATCACATTTTTATGTAAGTAGGTAATCCTGCACTTGGGGATGGGAAAAAATCATGCAATATCGTACCGAAGACCACGCCCACTGACCTGTATTTTGATTGATGGGTTTAATGTAGGTTATTCTTGGTCAGTAGGTCGAAAACTTGTTTTGTTTGTTTTGGTTTAGGTTATAAGCATGGGTTGTTAACTTATAAGTTGCAAGTGGTTGTATAGTAGGAAATTAAGGTTGTTGGCATTGTAGAAGTTGTTAGGCAAGGTTAATGAACTGAACAAGTTTAGGATATTTAGGTTTTTCAATAAATTCATTGATACTTTGTAATAGGATATCATACAAATAGAAAGATGATTTTTTTCAGGTCAAATCAAGTTTATTTTTTTAAATTGCGCAAAATCGCATGCTTAATAAAATATACCTATATACGCAAAGGAGATATAAAAGAAACGAAAAAAACTTATTTTTATTATTTAATAAGAAAAATATTCATAGGTACTTTTGAATACGAAGATGTAAATAATAAAAATAAAAACAAAACGTAAACAAGAAGTAGGTACAAAGTGTATTTTTGTTTATTAAAGAAGATCAATAATTGTTGTAAGTTGTTATTATAGTTTTAAAGCTGCAAAATAAAAAAAATAAAAATAAGAAAAATATGTTACCTATTTTAGGATATGAGTTCTTTCTCTATATTCTATATTTTGTTCTAAGTACATCTGAACTTAAAAAATATTTTGCATTCTTCTAATTTCTGTGTGTAAAATAAATGTTAAAACTAGTTTGACTCTTTTAAACAATGTTAAAATTTATGAATGCAGTAAAAAAGTAAAAATTAAAATAAAAGAAAGAAAAAAATTATATAATTATAGGTGCATTTGTTATGTAGGATTTCCTTTTCTGTTCTATAAGAAGATTGAGAAAATAACCTGAAATATTCGATTTTACTTTGTTTTGTTATTATTACTTTCCATTCTATGCTGTAAGAAATGAAAAAATAATAAAAATCAAAAAGAAGTTAATTGCTTTTGTTATCTATTTGAAAACAAAAATAAAACAAATTTATTTATATGTTTGAAATAATTTTGTATTTGAAAATATTTTACAATTTTACAGAAATCTGTGATGGAAAATTTTTTTACGATGATCAGATGTCTCAAATTTTAGAAATAGCGAGACCAACTTTTTCTATACGTCTTTGAAATCTACTTCTATCACGTGCGTATTCTTCCCAATGACCTTTCCTTGCTGATCTGTAAGCATAGACCCATACATGCATAACGTGAATTTCTTGTTTTATGTTGAAGTAAACTTTTTTTTTTGTTATTTAAATTCATATTGTGCAAGTATGAAAATTGAAGGTCTTAATCTAACATTTTTTCTTTTAAAAGATGCATATATACATTAAAACAATTTTTAACAGCACATCTGAAACTCTTGTTTGATATATAGGACAATATGAATTAAAGTTTTCAATCTTTTGTAATGATGGCAAGTCTCTGCTTAGATCTTCTATTTTAACACTGTCAATGTACTTTTGAAGGAAAATTTTTTTTGTTCTCCTTTAACATAAATTTTTTCCGCTGACTCTAAATAGTGTTTTCATATACATTTTACATCTAAATATTCAACTAAACCGTTATTCCATTTAAGTCTATTTATTTTATTTTCGCAATACTGGTTATTATATTTCACATCTTAACTAAGCTCTTCTGCGGGGTACGGTGCTTTGAAATGATACACAGTTGGAATTAAACTTCCTTTTTCCAGTATGGCTAACTCTTTTAGGAAATATTGTTTTTCATTTCCTTGCAAAAATTGTAGGTCAACTATAAAAATTTGTTTAACCATGTCGAAAGGTTTGTAAAAGAATGTTCAACTAAACCGTTATTCCATTTAAGTCTATTTATTTTATTTTCGCAATACTGGTTATTATATTTCACATCTTGACTAAGCTCTTCTGCGGGGTACGGTGCTTTGAAATGATACACAGTTGGAATTAAACTTCCTTTTTCAAGTATGGCGAACTCTTTTAGGAAATATTGTTTTTCATTTCCTTGCAAAAATTATAGGTCAACTATAAAAATTTGTTTAACCATGTCGAAAGATTTGTAAAAGAATGTTCAATGAAATAACTAAATTTACATTTATATTCATTTCGAAAAAGAGCTGTTCATATAAATATAGGTTAGCAATGATTGTTTTAACTAATACAACTATGTTGTTTCACCCATTTACAATGATGGTGGCGGGGCCATCCTGCTGTGGTAAAACTACATTTATTTGTAATTTAATAAAATATAAAGAAGAAAATATACTACCACATATTAATAGAATTATTTGGTGTAATCCAGACAAAAATGCTGTTCCACTATATATGAAAGATGTTGAATATAGTAACACTATTCCAGATTTTAATGATAATCAAGAACCTTTGTTAGTTATTATCGATGATATGATGTTAAGTTCTCATGATAAGTTTGTATGTGATTTATTTACTAGAGGATCACATCATAGAAATTTATCTGTAATATTCGTAACACAAAATGTTTTTCACCAGGGTAAATTTTAAAGAGATATTTCACTCAACTGTAAATATTTAGTACTTTTCAAAAATCCAAGAGATAAATCGCATATATTACCTCTAGCTCGCCAAATATATCCCAATCAAATTAAAGCATTTGAAAAAGTATATAATGATGTGACGTCAGTCCCATATGGCTATATATTAATAGATCTTACTCAAGACGTTAATGATATATTTCGATTAAGAAGTGATATATTTGGGAAAGGTTTGTGTTATTGCACGAGAGATCAATTAGAACAATTTGGGGAGGAATATGAAACGTTTGAAGACCAATCGACATATATTGCACCTATTAAAAACCTCTAAACCAAAATTCCAGAAAGTAATTATAAAACACTGTGATCCTGCAGTAATAAAAACATTTTGCGAAATCTCTTTAAATATTTTAAAAGGTAATTGTAATCTGAGTAAAAAAGCAACAACCCAGTTACGAAAGTATAAAAAAGAATTAAGATCACTTATTTGCCAGAAAAAATTTATAAATAGCAAAAGAAAAATTATTATTCAACGTGGTGGATTTTTACCTACACTTCTAGGTGCAATACTATCAGGGATAATAGGAAATTTTATAAAATGAATAATACAACATTTAATAAAATGATAATTTTAAAGCCTGAGATTTATGAAAGAATGAAGCAAAATGCAGACATTGAACTCAATGAATTGGATAAAAATATGAAAAAAATATTGTTAAATAAACATCTCACGGATACTCAAAAATGGTATTTATACAGACAAAATTTATTTAAAATAAGATACAAAAAACAACAACTTCCTAGAAATAAAGAGGAGAAAATAAAAATTACGGAAACAAAAGGTACTCAAACTCGTGCAAAACCAATGTATATAGATGCGGAAACTCAATCGCATTTTCCTGAATATAAGAATGTTGGAATACAAGTTGTTCCTGAAGAAGAAGAAGTATATGAAAAAGAATCTGATGACGCAGTATTTGATGATGAAATTCAGGAAAATGTTTTAACAAAAGCATTGTCAGCTGCTTCAGTTGGAGAACGTTTTAAAAAAGAAAATCAATTAGAAATCAAAATGTACAAATTTTTGAAACTGATACAGGAGACCAAGCCCAAGATAGCCCAAGCCCACCAACGAAAAAAGAAAAACTATAAATAGCAAGGAGTTGAATAATTCATCAAGACTTGTTTTAAGGTCAGCAGTAGGTAATAGTCAAACAGAACTTAATTTTCCAATTCGTAAGAATAAATCCGCAAGCTAATGGACAACATGCAAGTAAATGATGAATTTTATGTCACTTTACTCAGTGATTCATCTATCAACTATTATCCAGAAAATTCATTAGCATCTTTTACAAATAAAATGAATAAATACATGTGTGATTCAAGGTGGAAAGTCGGTATTTCAGAAATGTATGTTCATGATTTCGTTTCAAATGTGTATGGTGAAGAATGGGAAAAAAGTACTCAAATATTTATTAAAGGTATGCAGAAAGATATGATAGGAGTTGGAACATCATATATTTCATCATATATTTTCACGTTTCAAATGTGTATGGTGAAGAATGGGAAAAAAGTACTCAAATATTTATTAAAGGTATGCAGAAAGATATGATAGGAGTTGGAACATCATATATTTCATACATAGAAAAACAAATGATATGCGACTGGAAAGTTTTTCTACTACCAACACTAATTCAAAATATACGCCCACTTAATAGGTTTACAAGAAAAGAAGTTGAACGACAGTTGATTTGGGGAATTTTTAATTTTATAAACGATGAAATTCATTATACACAACCAATAAAAGCTGAGGAGTGGCTAAAAATTTAAGTTACACCACAATATGTGTTACTAAGCCTAAAATAGATATAAAAATAATAGCAAATTACGCTTATACCCTCGAAGGACTTTTGACAACATGTTTCAATCAAGTATCTTTTAAAGTTACAGATTTTAAAAAATATAAATCACGTGTAATAGAAGCTTTCAAAACTTTTATAGATAGTGTACAATTGATTCCCATTAGTAAGCCAGATATGTTATATAAAAATAATAGCAAATTACGCTTATACCCTCGAAGGACTTTTAACAACATGTTTCAATCAAGTATCTTTTAAAGTTACAGATTTTAAAAAATATAAATCACGTGTAATAGAAGCTTTCAAAACTTTTATAGATAGTGTACAATTGATTCCCATTAGTAAGCCAGATATGTTATATACACAGATATAATTGAACCGCAAAAAATAGGTGATAAAGATATAAGGTGTTTAAGATCTGTCAACATACAAAATTCTTTCACTGATACTGTAAAAGAATTCAGTAATATTCAATATTGCAATGTGGAGAAATCATTTAATAACATTTCATTACTTTTATGTGACAAATATGTATACAAAATAAACTTTTCCAATAGTTCAATTCCAACAAAAATTGTATTACATTTTAAAAAAGTATAAATAAAAGCGATTTTACAAAACTATATATTATTTTATTTTATTCATTATGGAGAGGAGCGTACTACGAATATTATTTAGTTCAATCAGGAAAAGGTCTTGAGAATATTGGTCCTTTGTTACACTCAATTGTACCTTACTAAAAGGGACGAAGGTTAGGGGGCTTTTTTGGTGGTTTTTTTAGATATTTAAAAACAATATTTACGTCTGGAGCTAATATATTAAAAAAAAAGGTTATTAACTCTGGTATTAATGCATTATCTGATATTGCCACAGGTGCAAATGTAAAAGAAGTGGTTCAAGGTCGAAGTAAAGAGATAATGAAAAATGTAAGACAAGGTGCAGTTCGGAAACTCAATGAAATGTATGGAGAAGGCAAAAGAAAACGAAGAAAACCTATAAAAAGACCTCTCATTAATAATTTAAATTATTTTACGTCGAAGCGACGCAAAGTTAATAACAAAAACAAACAAAAAGATATTTTTGAATAATTATGATTGAATGTATGAAATCAGAGCTTGATATTTTTAAAACACAGCCTATTCAGTCAAGTATTTTACGATCTGAAGAAGTTTCCTATAACCCTATTGCTTCTTTAGATAATCCATCTGTCATAGAATTTGTTTCACTAGGGCACGGTGAATCATTATTTTATCTAAAATTAAAAGTACAAGTTTTAAAAAAAGATGGAACTCAATGGAATAAAGATAAAAAAACTGATGGAACACCTATACAACAACCCAGTGTGGTTAATAATGTGTTACATTCATTAATAAAACAATGCAATGTTCAACTAAATGGAAAGAATATACCTCCATCAGATGGCAATTATCATTACAGAGCTTATATTGAATCATTGTTAAATTATGGTACGAATGCCGCTACAACGCATTTGGAGTGTGGTGGATGGATGCTAGATAAGCCAAATATAGCAAAAACAGATAATAATGGTTCAAAAGAACGCCAAAAATTATACCAAAATAGCAATGTAGTGGAACTTATGGGGAAACTACATTTAAGACTAAAAACAGTGAACGGACAAAGTATAAGTATTAACAAAGAAGAAGCAGAGCAGTTTTACAATTTAAGCGATTTTCTTCACACAGTGATGATCTATTATAAATCTGCTGAGTTAAATGTAAAAGACTATGTTCAGGAATATCTAAATTTATGTGTCGAACAACAAGTATTTAGGTTAGAAAGAGAAATGTATGTACCAATACAACGTTTTAATGTACAATGTAATTATTCAAGGTTATTTTTTGAAATTCCTGTAATTTTAAAGGAACAAATCTGTAATATACTACATAAAACAAACAAAATAAATCATAACAAATAACATAAAAATTTTTATTTTTTATTTATATGTTTTAGATAGACAAATATTTTTCTGTACACCTTTCATTAGATTATTTAATTAAAATTATTTAGGATTATTAAATCATTGAAATAATCAAGATCTCCCTGCTGATTATTTATGTCCCAAATTTCATTAAATGGAACTGCTTCCTCATCTTCCTCAATTTCTTCTTCCACTTCTTCTTCTTCGTCTTCTAATTCAACTTTCTGGATCGGTGGTATAAATTCCTCAGTTTCTGCTAAATCTTCATCGTCCATGGTGGACGTAATTTCATTTTCTTGTATCTGGCCTTGTGTATTTACATCATCTACAGTTTCTTTAAATGGAAATGATGTGGAATCTGGCAGCATTTCAGTGAGTTGTTGAGCAGTCAGAATGGAAGTGAATTAAATTTGAAAATAAAAGTTGAGTTATATACTCATGTAGAAAAGTATAAAAGCAAATTAAACTCAATTAGATGATTAGTTTAAACCATGCTTTGGTCTATCATTTTATGTATAATAATTATTATAACATTACCTTTAACATTTTTAAAACAAAATGTCGAGAGCTCAAATAGTGACTGAAATTCATAGACAGGCAAGACGTAAATTTCTTAGAAGAAAATTCAAACAGAAAGGTCTAAATGACACGTGACAAATCGATTTAGTCGAAATGATACCTTATGGAAAATTTAATAATGGTTATAAATATATGCTGACGGTCATTGATACTTTTTCCAAATATGCCTATGCTGAACCTGTGAAAACAAAAAATTCTGAAAATGTTTTAAATGCCTTAAAAACAATTATTATTAGAGCTATACCAAAAAATATTCACTCTGATCAAGGCAAGGAATTTTTTAATTTACAATTTCAAAATTATATGAAAGAAAAATCAATCAATCATTATCACACATTTAGCGAATTAAAAGCATCAATTGTTGAACGATTCAACCGTACATTGAAAAATTCTATGTGGAAAAAATTTAGTTTAAACGGGAATTATAAATGGTTACCTATTATACAATCATTAATAAAAGAATATAATTCAACAAAACATAGCACAACAAAACTTCCTCCTGAAAAAATTACAAAAAAAAAAACGAAAAAAATATACTGCGGAATATATATACTGAGCCTAAAATTTTTCAAAAAAGTAAATATAAAACTGGAAATTTTGTAAGAACAAGTAAATATAAAAGTCATTTCGAAAAAGGTTATCAACCGAATTGGTCAACTGAAGTATTTAAGATTGATAAAATCAATAATACTTATCCTGTTACATATCAATTATCGGACTATACTGCTACGCCAATTTCTGGGTGTTTTTATCAAGCTGAGCTTACACCTGTAAAATACCAAGATACTTCTCTTGTAGAAAAAATTCTGAAAAAGCAAGGAAATAGAGTTTTTGTTAAATGGCTGGGTTTTGATGACACACATAATTCTTGGATAAATTCAACAAATTTTGTTTAATATCTGTAAAATAAAACATTAATAAGCACCTGAAAATAAAACTTGAAAACATCTGAAAAATAAAATAAAATCTTAACATCTGAAAAATGAAATAAAATCTTAACATCTGAAAAATGAAAATAATTTAAAAACAGTAGAAAATTTCTTTCAAATAAAATTTTTTTTATTAAATAAAATTTTTTATATAAAATTAGTCTAAAACTATTACTGATTTGTGGCGAATTTAAAATCACCACATTCTTCTTTTAAATTTAATTGGCTAAATTAAATTTAATTAAATTTAATATTCATTTTTTTCGATTTCCTCACGGAAATCATTATCTTCAAATACCCCAACTTTTTGATGCGGTATAAATATAATATTATTTAGGGTTTCGAAGACCCATTTTTCCCCGTAAACGGTGTTTAACTTTTTAATTTTATTTATTTTATAGAGCCTACTTGGCTCCATATCTTTAACTTTTAAAAATTAAAAAAAATTTTTTTTTTAAAATTAAATAATTCCGCCAGTTTTCTTTTTCTGATGGGATTCGATGTTGCCTTACTCTGATAATCTTGTTGTTGTTGTTGTTGTTGCTGCGGTTGTTGCTGTTGTTGTGATTGTTGATGTTGTTGTTGATGATGATGCTGTTGTTGTTGTTGATGAAGATGAGTAGAAGCGTCATCTTCATTTTTCGCCTTTCTTCTTTTCGCAGGAAGACGCACTGCTGTACTAGTAGTAGCAGTTGTAGCAGTTGCAGCCTCTTCTGCAGTCATGAAGAAGTTTAAATATTCCTGTGCCATATCTTGCTTGTTTCAAAATAAAGATATTTTTTGTATAAAATCCCAATGTATTTATACTAATTAAAATGTATTGAAGATAAATTTAGATTGCTTTTTGTTTTTCAATTCTTTCTATTTTAAGATAGTATTAAGATGGGATTCTAGTTAAACAACTATAATTTATCAAAGTGGCCTTTGATTACTATGTAATTGTTCATTTAACAGAGTGAATCTGTATTAAAAATTTAATATTATTCTGTTATTCAAGCATTTAACAAAAGTTTCTTACCGAAACTATAACACCTTATATAATCGAAAGTGAAAATTCGACATTTTTTAAACAGTTTAATATGAACGGGCACAAAATAAAATTTGTAATTAAATCTGTACCTGACAATAGAGAACCAATTAGCTGGATTAAGGATGCTATACATCAAATAATCAACATTGCTGTGAAAGATGTGAATTCCAGGGATAAGATTGGGTTAACATTTTGTGGAGAGAGCTTTGAACATCAAGGTCCTGCGTATCTCAGTTTTAGATCCGCACATGAACTAAAATTTAGCGACGTTTGGGATGTAATTTCTAATGTTTTCCAAAGTAATTCTGAAGGAAGTTATTTATAATACATTTTTGGCTTCATTTATTATAAACTATTTTTATTTCACGTCTACAGGTTTAAGTACAGACACTTTTTGTTTAACAGTTACCCATGTTAAATTACCCGTTGGTAGAGGTAGAAGTAATAAATATTCAAATTTTGATGAGGAATGCTTAAAAAGGAGAGGAATAATAGCAATAAAAAATATCGATAATTTATGTTTACCGCGTGCACTTGTTGTTTCAATAGCTAAAATTGAAAAATTTAATGATTATGGAAAAATTCGAAAAAATATAGGAAAACTTCAAACTTTAACAGCTTTAAAATTATTAGAAAAATCAAAATAACAATTCCATCTGAAGGTTGCGGAATTCGTGAATTGAATCAATTTCAAAAATTTTTACACAAACACAAGATTGTTGTATATAAATATGGAACAAGGGGTGCAGAAATAATATTTGAAGGATTGAATAATGGGAAAAAAATTAACTTGTTATATCATAATAATCATTACAATGTAATAACCTCACTAACAGCTGCTTTTTGCACAGCATTTTATTGTGAAGAATGTCATATTCCGTATTCTAAAAAAAATTAACATAGATGTTCGAAAAGTTGCCCTTGCTGTCAAAACTCACCAGCTTGTTCACTTAATGTTAAAAATATTTTATGTATGTAGTGTAATCGAACATTTCGTGGTCAAACATGTTTTGAAAGCCATAAGGCTTCCAGTTCAAAAAATAGAAGCATCTGTGAAGAAATTAGAAAATGCAAATCTTGTTTTAAAGTTCATAAAAGCAGTAGGACTCATATACGTGGAGAATATTTTTGTAAGATTTGCGATAATCATGTTCCTGAAAACCATAAATGCTTCATTCAGCAAGACAAAACAAAAGTAAATTTTGAAAATTGCATTTACGTATTTTATGATTTAGAAACAAGACAAAAAGAAATTAGTTCTACAAAAATAAAAGAACATGTTCCAAGTTTATGTGTGGCTCAACTGAGATGCTTTAAATCAGTGGTCGGCAAACTTTCCAGTAGTAAGATCACCACAGATAAAATTATTAATCTTACGATCGACTATTAAATTTTTTTTATTTTTAATGATTAAAAAAACAAACTTTATAAATTCAAATGCACATTTATTCATAATTGTAAAAAAAAAAATTAAAAACATTGATGATTTTTAATTTGAAGGATGGTACTGTATTTCATCTGATAATTTTTCCAGATTGGGTGAATAATTTGTAGTAGCCATTCTTAAACAATTATCAAGGTTATAATCAGTAAGCCTTGACCTGTATTTAAATTGATTATTTATTTTTTCTGAAATAGCTTCTAAATCGGTATCAATAAAAGCATACATAACAAATTTTACTATAGGCTCAATTTCATTGAAATCTGAAAAACGCTGTTCAAACTCTTTGATGAAATTGGTTAAAATTATTACATGTTCATCGTAAGAATAATTTCCTGGTCTTTTATTTAACTCGATCAATAAATTTGGAAAATGTTTAGCATCTTTCCCATTTAAGTTTGATCTCCATAATTTTAGTTTTTGACAAAAACTACGTACTGCACTAATCAGCTGCATTACTGTCTTATTTTTACCTTGCAGTTCTAAATTTAATTCATTTAATTTCGCAGTAATGTCTGTCAAAAATGCCAAATTCCTAAGCCAGGTAATATCACTTAATTCTTCATAAGTTTGGTTATTTTCTTCCAAAAAAGTTATTATTTGTGGTAACAATTCAATAAAACGCTGCAAAACTTTGCCTTTACTTAACCATCGTACCTCTGCATACAACAGTAAATCACCATATTGGCACTCAAGTTCTGTTGTTAATTCCTTGAATAAACGCCTCTGCAATGCTCGTGCCCGAATAGAATTAATGATTTTTACCACGAGTTTCATAACTGAATTAATATTTAAAAACTTACCACAAAGTGCTTGTTGGTGAATTATACAGTGATAATTAGTAAAATTAGGGAAATCAGTGTCTTTTTTACAAAGAGCTATAAAGCCATTATTAACACCAGTAAATGCTGGAGCTCCATCAGTGGTGATACTAACCAATTTTTGTAAAGATATTTTTTTTTCAATTAAAAATGATTTAACAACATTATAAATATCTGCTCCTTTTGTATGACCTTTAAGTGTTAATATTTTTAACAGTTCTTCCTTCACATTGAAATCATCAAAAACCATACGTACAAAAATGGCTAGCTGAGCATTATCAACTACATCAGTTGATTCGTCCAACTGCATTGAAAAATATTTGCAAATTTCAATATCGCTTTTTAATTGTTCCATTGCATCATTCGCCATTAAGTCAACCTTAATTGTGGAAATTATTTCATTTTTATTTTTAAAATCGTCAAATAAGGCGTCAGCAGCATATAAAAACACTTCTTTTATATATTCCCCATCTTCAAATGGTCTTTTCTTAATGGACAAAATTTTACAAACACGAAAAGATCCAACAGTAACTGTCTTATGTTTATTTACATGCCTTGAAAACATTGTTTGCTGGCCTTTTAAATTTGTTTTTAGATCTACTAATTTATTTTTTCTGATTTCACTATTGGGTGGAAATTTTTTGTTAATATTTTCATGCTTTGTAGTGAAATGCCTCTCAAGATTTCCTCTTTTGCTTAATGCTGCTACAAAATTGCAAATTAAACATATTGATTTATCGTCAACATGGATGAAGAAAAACTCAAGTTCCCATTCTTCGTTAAAATGGTATTTTTTTGATTTTTTTAGTGCACTCATTGCGGTGGGTGCTAAGTAAACTTTTAATTTTAATAAGACTTTGACTTTGCAAATATAAAATGAATACTAATGTAATGGATATGGAAATTTCAGAATATAAAAAACTCTTTTAAAACTAAAATTTACGAAGCCAACTGATCGTATTAAAAACACGTTATTTTAAATCTATTTTGTTTTGGAATGTGAATTTTACTGACTATTGAGAATAAAAACTTTTTATAATTATTTTAGTACATTTATTACATGGGTTGTGCCTAAGCTATATTTCTTATTTTTTTCGCAAACCTTTAAAAATCAAAACTATTTGCCTGTAAAAATATCATAACTTTTTTTCCAAAATAGAAAACGCCAATCTTTTATTATAAAAATTAAAATATTTCATTTTGACCAATTTGGTTTCCAATCGACTAAGAAAACCTTGAAGATCGACCAGTCGATCGCGATCGACGGATTGCCGACCACTGCTTTAAATGTATTAACATTGATTCTCTATACTTCTGTGCAAAATGTAAATTAAGAGAGAGAATTTTTAAAACGAAAAATGTGATAGAAGATTTCATGAAATTTATTTTAAAATTAAGAAAGGAATTCAAAAAGATTGTCATAATTGCTTATAATGGTCAGGCGTTTGACCATCAATTTATTCTGAATTATATACTCAATAAAACTGTACTTGAACCAAAGTTAATTATGCGAGGTACAAAAATTATTGTTATGATAATTGATAATATTAAATTTATTGATTATATGAATTACTTTCCTATGGCCTTGGCAAAATTACCGAAAGCGTTTAATTTATCGATCAATTTGAAAAAGGGTTATTTTCCGCATCTATTTAATAAATTGGAAAATGAAAATTACATTGGCACACTTCCAGCAATTAAATACTATAACTCTAATACAATGAAAGCAGATAATGTGGTATGAACAAAATAGAAACTCAGAATTTAATATGGAGAAAGATATTTTAGAATACTGTATAAATGATGTTGAAATTCTAACTAGAGCATGTCAGATTTTCAGAAAATTTTTTATAGAAGAATGCAATGTGAAACCATTTGTAGAAGCAACAATAAAAGCTTCAGCCTGTAATCTTGTATATAGAAGAAACTTTCTCAAATCGAATACTATACGAATTATACCAAGAAAAGGATATAGGATGGAAGACAATCAGTCAAAAATTGCCATGCAATGGCTTATTTGGGAAAAAGATTTGAGAAAAATTGATTTGAAATGTGCATTTAATGGAAAAGAAAAACAAATCAGAAATGTTAAAGTTGATGGATTTTGCGAAGAGGCTAAAGAAATATTTGAATTTTACGGTTGCTATTATCATGGACATCCAAAATGTTTAACAAACCAGAGGGATATACCATTACATGATAACTCTGGCGATACTTTGAATCTACGATATGAAAAAACATTAATGAGATCAGAGTTTATAAAATCATGTGGATATAAAGTTATTGAGATGTGGGAATGTGAATTCCGGGAGCTAACGAGACAGAATGAAAATATGAGATATTTAGAAAATCATTCATTAATTAATTTAGTTCCTTTAAATCCTCGTGATGCATTTTATGGCGGAAGAACGGGAAATACTTACACATATTATAAATGTATACAAGGAGAAAAAATGAAATACATAGATGTATGTTCCTTATACCCATATGTTTGCAAACGAGGAAAATTTCCCATAAACCATTCTAAGATTTATGTTGGAGAAGATACCTGCTCCAAGTTAAACAGAATGACTATTGACGGTATTATTAAATGTAAAATCTTACCACCAACAAATCTATTATCTGTCAAACCTGTCAAGTTACCTGTCAAACAAAATAATAAATTGATGTTCTCACTTTGTAACACTTGTAGTGAACAAAAATATCAAGGAAAATACTGTGAACATACAGACGATGAAAGAGCATTAGTAGGAACTTGGGTAATTGATGAAATTAAAAAAGCAATTGAAAAAGGGTATAAATTTTTAAATTTATACCCTTTAACTTTTAAACTTTTTATGAAGTTTGGGAATACGAAACAGTAAAATATGACAATTGCAATGGTATTGATGGTTTATTCACTAAAATTATGAATAAATTTATAAAGATTAAACAAGAAGCTTCTGGGTGGCCAATAAAATGTCAAACTCAAAAAGAAAAGGAAGAATATATTGATAGTTTTTTTGAAAAGGAAGGAATTAAATTAGAATACGATAAAGTAGTTAATAATCCTGGTTTAAGATCTTTTGTTAAGATTATTTTAAACTCATTCTGGGGAAAATTTGGCAAAAGGAAAATCAACAACAAATCACCATTATAAATCAACCTTTTAAACTTTACGAGTTAATAACAAACCCTTCTGTAGAAGTATGTCACATATTTCCAGTAAATGAAGAAAACATAGTGGCTAGCTGGAAGTATAAAGAAGAAGCAGCAACTTCCTTATCTACTGTCAACGTAAGTATCGCTGCTTATACAACAACACAGACTCGTCTTCAACTTTACAGTTATCTAGAAAAGCTAGATAGTAGGGTATTATATTATGACACCGATTCGGTGTTGTATATTAGTCGAGAAGGAGAATATGAACCACAAACAGGGGAATTTATAGGAGACATGACAGATGAGTTAGAGTGTTATGGTATAGGAAGTTATATTACAGAATTTGTAAGTGGTGGTCCCAAGAACTACGCCTACAAAATTTACTGTACAAAAGATAATACCGAAAACATTTTTTGTAAAGCTAAAGGATTCTCTCTTAGTTATGAAGCTTCACAAAAAATTAATTTTAATAGCATAAAGGAAGCAGTTTTAAATTCATTTAATAGCACAGACACATACGTCATTTCAGAAAATATTCGTCGAAATAAAAATCACGATGTACTTACAATTCCTGAAATAAAAAACTATCAACCAAAATCGGAAAAACGAAAATTTAATGAAGATGGTAGTTCTTTACCGTATGAATATAATAGGAAAAAACACGTGTTGATAAGTAAATCATTCAAATTTGTTTACATATTAATTTAAAATTTTTAAAATCTTAACATCTGGTTATCGTAAAAAATTTTTCAACTTAGATTTAAATAAAAATATAATAATAAAAAATTTAATAAAAGATTTTTAACATAAAAATAAAAATGTCTTTTATTTTTATCTTATGTTTACAAAATAGGTACCAAAAGCAATTAACTTCTTTTTGATTTTTATTATTTTTTATTTTTTCATTTCTTACAGCATAGAACGGAACGTAATAATAACAAAACAAAGTGAAATCGAAGATATCAGGTTATTTTCTCAAGCTTCTTATAGAACAGAAAAAAGAAATCCTACATAACAAATGCACCTATAATTATATAATTTTTTTCTTTCTTTTGTTTTTATTTTTACTTTTTTACTGCATTCATAAATTTTAACATTGTTTAAAAGAGTCAAACTAGTTTTAACAATTTATTTTACACCAGATAAACAGAAATTAGAAGAATGCAAAATATTTTTTAAGTTCATATGTACTTAGAACAAAATATAGAATATAGAGAAACAACTCATATCCTAAAATAGGTAACATATTTTTCTTATTTTTATTTTTTTTTTTATTTTGCAGCTTTAAAACTATAATAACAACTTACAACAATTATTGATCTTCTTTAATAAACTAAAATACACTTTGTACCTACTTCTTGTTTACGTTTTGTTTTTATTTTTTTTATTTACATCTATTTTATTTTTATCATTACATCGTATTCAAAAGTACCTATGAATATTTTTCTTATTAAATAATAAAAATAAGTTTTTTTCGTTTCTTTCATATCTCCTTTACGTATGTAGGTATATTTTATTAAGCATGCGATTTTGCGCAATTTAAAAAAATAAACTTGATTTGACCTGAAAAAAGTCATCTTTCTATTTGTATGATATCCTATTACAAAGTATCAATGAATTTATTGAATAACCTAAATATCCTAAACTTGTTCAGTTCATTAACCTTGCCTAACAACTTCTACAGTACCAACAACCTTCATTTCCTACTATACAACCACTTGCAACTTATAAGTTAACAACCCATGCTTATAACCTAAACTTCTTCAGTTCATTAACCTTGCCTAACAACTTCTACAGTACCAACAACCTTCATTTCCTACTATACAACCACTTGCAACTTATAAGTTAACAACCCATGCTTATAACCTAAACCAAAACAAACAAAACAAGTTTTCGACCTACTAACCAAGAATAACCTACATTAAACCCATCATTCAAAATATAGGTCTTCGGTGCGATATGGCATGATTTTTTCTCATCCCCAAGTGCAGGATTACCTACTTATGTAAGCAAAAAAAAATCTTACTTTAATTTTTTTTCTTTATGCTAACAACAAAAAAAAAAAAAACAAAAACACAAACAGGATTACACTTTTTCTTTTCAATTTTAAAGGTGCACTGTAGAATTAAAAATAAAACAATCTTTTCTGTTTTTTATTTTCATATAAGAAATTTTCTTACTACTTTTATAGGTGCGCCTAGTATTTAAACTTCAGTTATACAATTTTGTTTATTAAGAGCCGACCCTACTTTAAATTGTTTAACACTTGACTTAACTTGATTAAGGATTTCATTTGAAAAAAAATTTGTTTTGACTCAATTATTAGTGCTTTAACTTTATTTTTATAATTTTTGTAGAGAAAATCAATATGGGTATCATCTAGATATTTCCTTTTGTATTTAAAGAATGAATCTCTTACTTTCATCTCACTAAGTATTTCGTCAGTAATCCACTCTCTTTTATTTACCTTTTTTCTTATAAGAATGCGCTGAGTATTGTGATTAATTGTTTCAGTAAGTTTATTTATCACAGAATTGAAGTTATCATGAGAATTTGGGTTATTCAAAAATTAATGTTATCAATGTTAATGTTATCAATGTAATTAATGTAATCATAATTTAAAACTGTTTTCATGAAATTTCCTCAGTAACTGGTTTTTCATCAATACTCATAAAAAACATTTGATGATCTGACAGGGAGCAGTCTCATACATAAAAGGAGCATTTTTTTTCTGTCATATCAGATATCAAATGATCAATAATAGTTTTTGAGGTCCTTCTGAACCTAGTAGAGAATTGCTCAGAGATTCTATTATAAATTAAAAACCCATTAGTTAACAATGTATTTGTATATGCAATAATATCTGAATTATCTATTTGTAATATATTTAGATTAATATCTCCCACAATGAGTGATTTCTTAAATTGAAAAGTGATTTCGTCTAATTTATTAATAAATGACTCAAAACGAGTTTCCTGTGATCTGTATATTCCAAATATATTAATATTTTGTTTCACTAGTTTCACTCCTAAAATATTACTTTTTTCAAATTCTTCCTCATAAATTTGATAGCTGTTAAAGTTTTCTTTAACAAAAACAGCAACCCCACAGTATACTTTATCTATATTGGAAAAGTAGGCATTAAAGCCTTGAATATTAAAAAATTTATTTTCCGAACTATGTATCCAAATTTCAGTAAGTACAATAATATCAGAAATTATATATATATAGATAACGCAAGTAGAACAGAAAATCTCTCACAATTTTCTTTAATTTGTAGTGCCCCAAAGAAAGAGAAAAACATTGGATTAAAAAAATGAACATATTATTTTTGCCTGTTTTTTCTCATTCTTCATTCTTCAAATTTATTTTTTTCATTTTTCTAAAGAAAAATCAAACAAGTCACAAAAGTAAAAAGGTTTTTTTTTATTTAAGATGTTATTGGTATTTGTTAGGCTGTTAGATTTTTTTTTTTATTCATTTCATATATTTTATGAATAGTTTATATTTTTTTATTTTCAGTCACTTTACTTTAATTAATAAAAAGAAGTAACCAAAAAATGATTAATGAATGGGGAGTATAGAGTAGTATAGCCAGCCATATATATATAGATATGTATAAGTATGTATAATTATGTATAAGTATGTATAAATATGTATAATTTTTTCTTTGCTTAGAAAATTTTACATTTTATAAATACCTATCGAAATGTTAACCTCTGAGGGTAATTTTTTTATTTCTTTTTTATGAATTTAGGAATTTTGCAAACAGATTATAAATAAAGTATGTAAGATTAAAAACTCGTGTGCTGTATAAAATTCTATACTATATGAAAAAATTACAATTCTGAAAATTTTGACCTAATTTAATTTTTGTTGATGTAAAATTTTAAAAAAAGGGAAAAAGCCGAATTGCAGTTTCAAAATAAAAAAAGCCTTGAATTCAATTAAGCGTTCAAGTCGGCATAAAAAACTCTTGTAAAACAAAATTATAAGATAAATAAATACATTTTGAAGTCCATATATAAAACAAGCTACTATTCTTTGGTAACCTGTAGAGCCTTGCATTAAAATTCAGCCTACTATTTTTACATGTGGCGCAGGTTCTACCTGATTTGCGGGAATCTAATTTTATATTTTGAAACATTCTAAACAGAGGATGAATATGTTATATGAAAGCACAAGAGATGGAAAAGATAATAAAAGTATGTAGATAAATAAAAGAGTTAGAAAAATAGAAAATTTTAATTATAAGTTTTGCAATAAGTTAATAATAAAATAATTGAGACAATCAAATAAATTTGGAAACAAATTCTAAACAATAATAAAAAAAATTTTTTCTTACTTTTTGAATAGAAATTATGTTCCAACTTCTTGATTGATGACTGATTAAGAACAAAAGAACTTGTGCATTATATATTTCATTATATATACGTATATGAGCTTAACTTTAACTTTTTATTAAACTTGTAAAACAAAAATTTTAATTTCTCACTTCTATAAAAAAAATTAACTTATTTTAATAAAACAAGTAAAAGTAACAGTAAGTCGATGTAACCGACTTATTTATACCCTACACCTAAAAAACTCAAATTAAATTGTAAATCCATAAGTTATTTTAGTTAAGTATTTAATATAACTAAGCTAAAAAAATAAATGCTTTTAGAACCTTTGTACAAAATTTCAGATTTCTATCTTTATTAAATTCGAAAATAAGCTTCTTAGGTCTTGGGAAGTGTGTGAAGGCACGCGGACCACCACCCCAATTCATCTCAAATTTTAGAGACATCAACAGAGTAGAATATTCTTATATCAAATTTTAAGTTTATATATTTATTAATTTCGAAGATATGCTTGTTTGGTCTTGGCAGATACCCGAACAACCATTCTAATTCATCTTAAATTTTGGACAAATGAGGGATTCGGGAAACAACATCCTTGTACCAAATTTGAAGTTTCTATCTTTATTAATTTCGAAGATATGCTTGTTCGGTTTTGGGAGTTGTATGGGAGGTACCCGAACGACCACTCCAATTTATCTCAAATTTTAGGCAAATCAGGGATTTAGGAAACAGCACCCTTGTATCATATTTGAAGTTCCTATCTTTATTAATTTCGAAGATATACTTGTTCGGTTTTGGGAGTTGTATGGGAGGTACCCGAACAGCTCCTCCAATTCATCTCAAATTTTCAACAAATAAGGGATTCAAGACACAACACCCTAGTACCAAATTTGAAGTTTCTATCTTTATTAATTTCGAATATATGCTTGTTCGGTTTTGAGATTTGTATGCGAGGTACCCGAACAACCACTCCAATTCATCTCAAATTTAGGCATATCAGGGATTCAGGAAAACACACCCTCGAACAAAATTTTAAGTTTCTATCTTTATTAATTTCGAAGATATACGTATTCGGTTTTGGGAGTTGTATGGGAGGTACTCGAACGCATGGTCCGATTTTGCCCATTTACAATCCCCGCCTTACCTTAGTCATTGTTAACCTACAGTATAAATTTCATCAAGATAGCGTCATTATTTTTTGAGTTATCGTGCGTACGGACGGACGGACGAACGGACATCGCTAAATCGACTCCTGAGGTGATCCTGATTCAGAATATATATACATGTCTATACCTAACTCGCTTCCTTTTGGTGGTTACAAACACCATACCAAAGTTAATATACCCTATACTTAATGTGTAGGGTATAAAAATTCAAGTTAAACACATTAGATAACTTACCGCTCAAATTTAAATTTCAATTTTCTTTATAAATTTCTTACGTTAAAATTCTTTTAACCCATAATACCAGAAACTATATTTGAAAGGTAATTTCACAACAAAAGCACAAGTCAACTAGGGTTAACAGTCACATATTTTTTTTTTATTTTTTTAAATAAAAGCTACTCATGCATTTCTATTGATATAGAAAAAAATATTAAATACTAACGCATACATAGATAAACATTATATATACTTGATTAACACATAATCAGTCCATCCAAAATATAATACTTAAGAAATCACAAGTAAATTATTTATATAGTGTTGCCATGTTATAATATATAATTATTTGATTTACTTCCATTTTTAAATACAAAATTGAAAGAAAAATGTTAAAAATACGTTTTTTGCATTATTTTTTGAATAAATAAAATATTTAAAATTAAAAACAAAGAAATACAACCAAAATCATTGATAGACAACTCTTCTAACCAGTTTTAAAATATAAAAACACAAATATTATAAATAGAATTTTATTATACCATTTGTAATAATAGGGAATATTCAAAGTGAATTCTTTTTTTTTCTTTATTTCTAATTATAATGATAAATAAATAAAGTAATTTTTAAAATATTTTAATTGTTTTCGAATTTAGACTAAAGTTGTGTGAACGAAGAATACATGTATTCAAGATTTGTTATCGTGTATTTTGGCTAAAATAGTTACCTAAATAGTTTTAAAAATAGTTTTATAATGGTAAATAATCTAATAATGGTTTCGAATTGTACAAATTATACATAAAAATAAATACATACTTAAAAAAATTTAAAACTTTAGTTTCAAAAAAAAATTCGTGAATCATACAAATGATATGGCAATATTGTCTTTTATTTAAATGCATTCTTCTAAAAAGAAGTTTTAAAGTTTTAAGGTTTTTGAAGAAAAAAAGGAAAAAAAAACAAAAAAAAATATTTATCATGTATGTACCTATCTAAAATTAAAATAGAATCAAATATTCACGAGGATATTTTTTAAAAAGAACTATTGAGGAGATTTGAAAAGAGAAAAAAAGCATAGGAAAAAATTAGAGAACAAATGGGGCACTTAAAATCTGAAAAAATTTCGAGAATTCTTATTGACATTTTTTGTTCTGCTTGCGTTATCTATATATATATAATTTCTGATATAACATTATTATACTTATAACTGCTTATAACTTGTTAACATTGATAAAATTAATTTAGCCAAGACACATACCTTACCGTACTTTGAGTTATAACGAAAATTATAAAATAAAATAAACTCATTGAAAAGGTATAACGACAGTTCATGAATTGATAAATTAAGAACTTGATATTAACAAATTTAACTTTATATATTTCGAAAGTAAGTTCATTGTAGCATTTTATCAGCTGTCCACGTATTAATAAATTAAGACTATTATCATAAAGTAACTATATACATAGAGTATTCACATGGAAGAAAAATATAAATAAATCGTCAATGCAATACGGCGAAAATAACAAATTCACAAACCTTGAAGAAATTAAGGCAAAGCTTAAAGCGTTAAAAAATAAAGTTTCATCAGGAAACGATAATATACCAAATGTGGTACTAAAAAATTTAAGTAATTTTATAATTTCGAAATATGTTATAATTTTTAACAATGCAATTAACAATTCGTATTTTCCAAATATATGGAAAACTGCGAAAACTATATTGCTAAAGAAACCAGGCAAAGATCCAACTGATCCAAATAATTATAGGCCTATAAGTTTAATGCCTAACATAAGCAATGTTTATGAAACTATTATCAACGATAAAATTACAAAATTCGTCAACGAAAACAATCTAATTCCACAAAATCAATTTGGTTTTAGATATAAGCATAGTACCATACATACAATCAACAAACTTACATCTGATATATGTTGGTTTATTAATAAAAAATTAGCTGTAGGTGCTTGTCTAATTGACTTAGAAAAAGCTTTTAATACTATTTGGCTAAATGGTTTGATTTATAAACTTATAAAATACAAAATTCCTCAATACTTGATCACTATAATTCATGGTATGTTATACGATAATTCCTTCGAAATTGTTAACAAGGCAAAAACGCCATATAAAAAATTTCATATCGAAAACGGGCTGCAACAGGGTATAGTCAACGCACTAATCCTGTTTTCGATCTATATCTCCGAGTTGTTATTTCTATTGGATAGAATAAAAGGCAATAATTATACACTAGCCTTCGCGGATGATATAATAATTTACTCCGCGAATGACACCGTAAATAGCATTCAATCCAAAATACAAAAAATGTTCAATACCGTCTTGGACTATTGTAAAGTTTGGATATTAAAAATGAACTTCAATAAATGTGAAACCATATTATTTCGTGATACGGTTGACAAAACAAGTTCAGACATTAGAAGGAACTGGAAAAATTTTTTTATAAAATCTCCAAATTCAACTCTTTCTAACAGAAAAGTTGTCAAATATCTCGGAGTTCATTTAATAAAAATACGTAAGTTCGAAAGAAAGTGCAAACGTATTTTTTCCGAAATACGTAAAATACGTTCATCGGAAAAAATACGTAAGTTCGAAAGAAAGTGCATAAGTGTATGTATTAACAAACATCGAAAGCCTGAATCCGACTACAAGCATTATTATTCCAATAAATACTTGTACAAGGAAGCAAAAATCATAAGAATCGATAATTTTATCATAAAATTAGTTCGAGATCATTATGATAGAGCACTAAAAACTCCTGAAAATGGTCTAATATCACATATATTTTACCACAATGAGGAGTACATTAAAAAGACTTTGCTCACTGGCTTCATAGCCCCTGAGCATTTTATCTTTTTGGATAAAAATGGTTACATTCAAAACCAAAGCCATGTCCCTATATTATTTCACTATAATAGACGGGCCATATGTAAAAAATTGAATACGACCCAGGCAATATTAATGGAGATAATTTAAAATATGACATGTCCATACCGGACAAAGACAAATGCATTAAAAAACGATATTCGTGGTTGGATGAGATTTAATAGCAAGCAAATGCTTACTAATTTAGGTTCTAAGTAGGTTAAGTAGGCTAAGTAGGTTAAGTTAAGTTAGAGCAATTTTATTTAAAACAACTAGATGTAATAATAATTTTTTAAGTTTTTTTGCATTTTGTACTTTAGATAAAATAAATTAAGTAACTTAAAATAGATAGATATAAGTCAAATTAAATTTACATAAATTAACAAAAAAAAATTACTTTATTTTAAATGTTAATAATAATTGAAATGAAACCGTTTTGTAAACTTTTTTTTAAGTTAAGCCTGTATCAAGATATATACACAATAAAATAAAAGTTTAAAAAAAAAAAAAAAAAAAAATGAGTAAAAAGGATTGTGTCTTTGATATTTTAAATTTAAAAAGCTATAGTGCTGAATATTTTAAATTAGGATAAATATATGAAAAGTTTTTAAAGTTTGGGTTTAATAATTTCAAAGTTTGGTTTAAATACAAAATTATTATTAAAGTTTAAACATATTTACCAAACGTCAAATTTACATTCTATTATAACAATTTGAGTTCTCCTAACCTTATGCAAAAAATTAGTAGGGTGAAGATATGAAAAGTTTTTAAAGTTTGGTTTAAATACAAAATTATTATTATTAAAGTTTCACCATATTTACCAAAAGTCAAATTTACATTCTATTATAACAATTTGAGTCCTTCTAACCTTATACAAAAAAGTTTATTTGTCTACACTCGTCGGAAAGTATGCAAAAAAACGTTATGAGTAAATAAAATTCTTGCTGATTTTTTAAATTTATAAAATAATTTAAAATTTAATTAAAAGTTATTGAATATTTTAAATTAAACTTAGTGGTTAGTATATCAATTATGTTTTAATTTAAAATTTAAAAAGCTTAAGCTATAGTGCTGAATATTGGTAAAAATATGAAAAGTTTTTAAAGTTTGCTTTAAATACAAAATTAAAAAAAGTTTTAAAACTTGATGTGAATACATTTAAGTTTTAAGTTGAACAGTTGTAATTAAATAAAATATTACAACAAAACATTCCATTTAAAAATTATTTTGTATATGTTCATTTAATAAAAGGGGTTTAAATAAAACAGTAAAAATTATATTGTTAATAATATAAGCCGTGGTCATGGAATACAAATTAAAAACGTGATCAAGTTCAAGTTCAAGTTAAAAGTAAAAAAAATTAATAAAACCTAGGTTTAAAAAGTTGTTTTTTAATATTAAATAACAGCATTGCATTTCTTACTAAAAGGTTATAAATTATTTTTTCATTAAATAATATCATGTTTATTTATCCATGAATCATATTTTTTATCAAAGCCAAGCCACCTAACCAAAACTTGATTTACTTTTTTTTAACTTGGTTGAGTAAAGGATTATAAAATTGCAATATTTTTATTTAAATTTTGAATTTAGCTATGCAACGTTTTCTTAATTTTTTAAAAATTTTGCCGCATTATGATATAATGCAACACTGAGAAGTTCAGCTCATAATATAGATACATATGTATATGGCTATTTATGTATGTACTATGTAGTTATAGATTTATTATTTTTTAATATGTAGGCAACAGTTATATTTATATGAATGGACGGTAAACATAAACGAACAAAAAAAAATTTTATGTATGCATATGAATGGAAGGTAAATATAAACGAACAAAAAAAAATTCAGAATGTTCTATAGGTTATAATTTATATTTTTTAAATAGAATGCATGTATAAATTAAACATTTAATAAAATAAATAAAAAAAATGTTTTAAAAAACAGCTTTTTTGAATGAAAAAGTAGAAAATAAATTTTTAATAGCAAATTTTTCTGTAATTTTCTAAACTATATTGTTACAATCTGGATTTCTTTGGAAAAGTTTATTTCAATATGTCAAATATATATATAAATATAAGTATATATAAGTTTTAAAGTCTGTGAAATTAATATAAAAGCTGGAGGCAAAAAATTGAAATCTCGATTGTAACAATATAGTTTAGAAAATTACAGAAAAATTTGCTATTAAAAATTTATTTTCTACTTTTTAGTCAAAAAAGCTGTTTTTTTTTAAATTTTTTTTATTTATTTTTTCTTATTATTTTTTCTACAAGGTAAACATTAGGGAGTTTAACAATTGTAAGTTCAGGTTCATAAAAACTGTCTTTTATTGGTTTTTATGTGTAATCAAGTAAATTGTATGTTATTGGATCAGTTCTTTTCATTTTCGCTATTGTATACTCCAATAAACGCTATTGTATGACCAATTAGGTTGATAACCTTTTGCAAATAAACCTTTAAATTTACTTATACGAACAAAATCTCCAACTTTGTATTTTGCTTTTCGGAATACTTTTAATTTATTGTAGACAGTTTTTAATAGCAATTTCTCATTTTTCTTTGTAACCTTTTTAGGTGGAAGTTTAATTGTATGATGATATGTTGAGTTATATTTTCCTATGGTAGAATGGTAGAATAGTTAACCATTTATATGTGTCTTGTAAACTAAATTGTTTCCACATCGTAGAAACAATATATGGATATATATATATATATATCTAACAATATATTCCATATATTAGATCAAAAAATGAAAAAAGTTTTATATGATAAACAATTAAAACCATTGCAAAAATGGTACTTATACCGGCAAAACCTCCTCAAATATGGAATTAACAAAAGACAAGCAAAAAGATCACCAGACAAGGCTAATAATCTTACATTTAATACAGGTACTCAAACAAAATTCTTTTCTAAACGAAATGCATATACAGAAACTGAATTTCCTAAATACAAATCAACATCAACACAGACCAATTTTGTACCTTTAGTTACTGATGATGTGTTTGAATATGACCCTAAAAAAGAACATTCAGATATGGATATCGATTTAACACATTTCGATTTGAATGATGAAAATTCATTTAAAAAATTAGCTCGAACTGAAATGTTGAAAGATGAAAAATTAGTGGAAAGACCATCTCTAAGCTCTGATTATCGAATGTTTGAAACACCGAGTGGTGATGTAATTACCGTTGCTGTACCATCTCCTGAAAAGAAGAAGACATTAATAATAATATTAATAATAATAACACCAGGTTTTAAGTAAAGTACATAATATAATTGTTGTTTTTAATATACCTATTTGTATATACATAATTAAGTTGTAAAATAAGTGAAACTCTACTGCTTTAATCATAGTTAAAAATTAACTAATAAGTTCCAGAGGAGTTGTAACACAACTTTCTACAATATTATATTCTAAGTTATATTAAAACTATAAATTTTTTTATAAGTTGCAGAAGAGTTCAAAAATAACAAAAAAAAAAACAATCGTTTAAAATGGGTTAAACACTTATAAGTTTTAAAATAACTAAAATATCTGAAAATACAAATAAAACCTCAAAAGTTTTTTAAAAACTATTTTGTAACCGTAACGAAACAACTTTTGAGTTATACGTTATTTTACAACCGAATTATTAGTTTTCAGGACGGTTATTTTCAAACGTGGGTTATATTTTGTTATTTGGGAAATTTTAATTTCTCACTTCTATAAAAAAAATTAACTTATTTTAATAAAAAAATTCAAGTTAAACACATTAGATAACTTACCGCTCAAATTTAAATTTCAATTTTCTTTATAAATTTCTTACGTTAAAATTCTTTTAACCCATAATACCAGAAACTATATTTGAAAGGTAATTTCACAACAAAAGCACAAGTCAACTAGGGTTAACAGTCACATATTTTCTTTTTTTATTTTAAATAAAAACTACTCATGCATTTCTATTGATATAGAAAAAAATATTAAATACTAACGCATACATAGATAAACATTATATATACTTGATTAACACATAATCAGTCCATCCAAAATATAATACTTAAGAAATCACAAGTAAATTATTTATATAGTGTTGCCATGTTATAATATATAATTATTTGATTTACTTCCATTTTTAAATACAAAAGATATACTCTTTATGCGAAAATGTTAGATTGAAAGAAAAATGTTAAAAATACGTTTTTTGCATTATTTTTTGAATAAATAAAATATTTAAAATTAAAAACAAAGAAATACAACCAAAATCATTGATAGACAACTCTTTTAACCAGTTTTAAAATATAAAAACACAAATATTATAAATAGAATTTTATTATACCATTTGTAATAATAGGGAATATTCAAAGTGAATTCTTTTTTTTTTTTTATTTCTAATTATAATGATAAATAAATAAAGTAATTTTTAAAATATTTTAATTGTTTTCGAATTTAGACTAAAGTTGTGTGAACGAAGAATACATGTATGTATTCAAGATTTGTTATCGTGTATTTTGGCTAAATTCGAGTACTAGCTAAATAGTTTTAAAAATAGTTTTATAATGGTAAATAATCTAATAATGGTTTCGAATTGTACAAATTATACATAAAAATAAATACATACTTAAAAAAATTTGAAACTTTAGTTTCAAAAAAAAAATTCGTGAATCATACAAATGATATGGCAATATTGTCTTTTATTTAAATGCATTTTTCTAAAAAGAAGTTTTAAAGTTTTAAAGTTTTTGAAGAAAAAAAGAAAAAAAAAACAAAAAAAAAAATATTTATCATGTATGTACCTATCTAAAATTTAAATAGAATCAAATATTCACGAGGATATTTTTTAAAAAGAACTATTGAGGAGATTTGAAAAAGAGAAAAAAAGCATAGGAAAAAATAAGAGAACAAATGGGGCACTTAAAATCTGAAAAAATTTCGAGAATTCTTATTGACATTTTTTGTTCTGCTTGCGTTATCTATATATATAATTTCTGATATAACATTATTATACTTATAACTTGTTAACATTGATAAAATTAATTTAGCCAAGACACATACCTTACCGTACTTTGAGTTATAACGAAAATTATAAAATAAAATAAACTCATTGAAAAGGTATAACGACAGTTCATGAATTGATAAATTAAGAACTTGATATTAACAAATTTAACTTTATACATTTCGAAAGTAAGTTCATTGTAGCATTTTATCAGCTGTTCACGTATTAATAAATTAAGACTATTATCATAAAGTAACTATATACATAGAGTATTCACATGGAAGAAAAAAGTTAGACTGTTTTTTTAATTTCGTAAAATCAACTTAATCGTATTTTAGTTTTTCTTTTTCTTTTTTTTTTGTTTGTATGTCAATTGATGTATGTACATTTGTATATATTATGTATGTATTTCTTCATATAACTTTTTCGACTTCTTAAAAAAAGAAAAAACCTCGATTCTACTTCGATTTTTTATTAATCAATTTTAGTTGTTTTCATAACCCAACTATAGGTACAAGAATTATTATTGTAAAAATATAAAATATGAAAAAATGTGTATATACCTATTAATACAAATTTAAAGTTATTTTAATTCCCTCTAAAATATATTTTTTCTTTTTAGTCAATCTTACAATATTTTAAAAATTCAAACTACAAGCTATTTAGTTTAATATCAGACCGATATTTATTATCAGAAGACAATCAAAAAGTTTATCAAACACTAATATAAAATTTTTGCAACTTCTTTAGTAACTCTTTTAAAGCCAGACGTTTCAATTATTGTTCTAATAGCGGCACTCACTGTTCTACTAAAGTAAACTGTTTTTCAAAAGTATGCGAATTAATATGTTATCTAGTTAATTTGGTACACATCTTAGTTTTTCAATTTATTTGAACGTCCCATAATTCTATGAGAACTTTAAAGCTTATAATACCACCTGAGGTTTTTAAATCGGAATCCATTAATGTATTTCTAAGAGATTTAATTAGATGGGGAAAATCGAATAAGCAAAAAATGTTTTATTATTTTAATTACAAAATGGTTTATGAGATGTTATTTCTAGCAACGAAAAAACTTTGGCTAAAGCTTGGTCACATGACAAGTAATTGCCCATATTATAATGCCAATATCGAACAAACTTCTCAATTTTTTTTTAATAATTTCTAAAAGTGTTACAAGACGAATATCTGTATTCTATATTTTATATTCTAAAAATAAAATTTAAAAGTGTTACGAGAGGAATGTCTGTATAGATATGTATATCCATACATCAGTTACAAAAAAAAATATTCATAAAAAATTTTAAAATATTTTATAAACAACGCCTAAATATCTTACAAGCCGGATCGGAACACTCAATTTATTTTGTACACAAATTGCCTTTTTCTTTTAAGTTTTTGTTAGATGTTCCGGCTTGTAAGTGTAAAGACGTTGTTATAAATATCGTGCATTAAAATAACTTTTTTGTTGTTCATGTAGTTGTTTTTTCTTAATTTCATTTTTTATTGAAAAGATATGGTAAGTTGTTTAACCGCTTTGTGCCGATTGTGTTTTCTTTTTAAAAATACCTTCTTAATTTTTAAAATTTTTAAATTTTGTTTTTTAATATGACTAACTATATCTAGCTACCTTACTCAATATGAAAAAATACTTTTAAGAATTCTGCTATCTAGAAAAAATTACATATCTATCTATAGTCATAAAGGCTGGTTTTCATAAGAAATTTCATGGACATTATCGCAACTTTAGAAAGAGAAAAATATAGTGTGGAAAAGCGGGAGAAAAAAATTATATAATTAAAAAATATTACAGCAACACTTGGACAGTTAAAATTGTACATAACCTAATTTATTAATGTTTATATTCATATTTAGTTAAAAATTTAAAATATTTTATTTATAAAGTTGTTAAAAATAACATACATAGTTTATTTTTAATATAGTTTCTCACTAAAAAATAAAATTTGAATATTTGTTTATTTTTTTGACACTTCAAAATTTAAATGCCATGGTACCAAGTAGAAATTTTATTGTAAGATATACAATTTTTGCATACATATCTAATTCGTGAATATTTATGGTTACTTTCTTAAATATTTTCAAATGTTTTATGAATATATTTTTAGCTTAATGTCTTTCAAAAACGTAGCATTTTTGTATGTTCTGCCTATGCTCTAACACTTTCGTGGATATATTGGTCTAATGAGCACTAGCCTTAATATATGTAATTATATATTCAGTAAATTTGATCTTAACTTACTATACCTTTGTGCCTTTGTGGGTCGACAAAGGTTAATAAAAATATTTTAGAAAATTTCAATATTCCATCCAAAAATATTTTTTAATTTTTAAAAAAAATATTCTTCTAAACAAAAAAGAAAAAAATAAAAACAAATAGATCTCCGTTACAATTTACTTGCAATATTATAATAAAATTTTGTTGGCCTTCAAATATTGTCTATGTGTTGTGTAGAGTTATTCTTTATGAGATCTATAAAATTATACATTTTAAAATTATAAGAATATTTGTTTGTGATGCATAGATAAATATGTATGTATGTAACAATATAAAACCAATTTTTAGAGAAAAAAAAATCAGTTCGAAGAAAATGAATTATGAACTAAATGAATGAAAAAATATTTTTTTGTTTTGTTTTTCTTATGTTCTTTGATGGTATACCAAAAATACGGTCATCTTTTTACGAAATAATCCCAAATCTTGGGGTGATTTCAAATCAATGAAATTGACTACGATTTTTTCTTCTACGTGAGTTCTCTATGTATATAGTTACTTTATGCTATTATATATTTCGAAATATTTATATATTTTAAAGTAATTGACTATATAAATACCATGTGGTGGATATCAATATCAAAAAGATTAAAGGGTAGATTGAATTTGTAAGTGTTATAATATCAAAAAATTTATTTACTATTACGGAGTGAGAATTATTTAAAATTTTAAATTTAAGCCAGAATGGGTCAAGATTTATATCGAAAAATAACAAGGAATTAATGAAAGATAAAACTTTAAATTGCAAAACAAAATTATGTGAAAATTTAGTTAAGATAAAAATTATAATTCGTAAATAAAATATAATCGTATAACAACTAATAATAAAATATGATTTAAATAAATAATTAAATGAAGTGGTAAATAAGTTAGTGCATAGAATAAATAAATAACAAAAATCAGAAACTTTATTTTTGAGATAATTCTAATTTTAGCGCTGATTACATGTATTATCTTTTCTAATCAATAAATGCAGCAAGGTTTAGCAAAGGTGTTAATAATAATTATAATAAAAAAATTACTAGATAAACATAACTCGAGATTAGTATAGATTAGTAATGTTAAGTTAAAAAACTTATATTTAATAAAAAATAAGGAATATGTGTTAATATCGTTAATGACAACTTTTGTCAAGAAATTAATGTAAATAGTAAAATAAAAAATTATGTTAGCATTTCTATTAAAAGAAGTTAAGAAAATTAATCTACTTAGTAATAATATTATTGCTAATAAAATTGGGATAATTGTAACTTTGAATACTAAAAACCTTTGATGTATCTGATTTTCTGATGTAAATAACATTATTTTTAATCCACAAATATTTCCAGCCACTGGTAATTTTAATTTGCCGTGCTTCGGGATACAGCTTAGCTTGCAGCTTTGTGAGGTGCTCTCGAAAAAAAATTTTGTTGTTGCCACTTACCTCCAAACCTAGTTCGGAAGTAAACAAATGTTTGAAGTTTTTTTTTAGACTTCATCTCCGCTTTAGCTGAATCCGTTTTCAAACTTAACGTTGTATTATTTCTAGAATGTGTATCATTTTTTATTGAAGGTTGCAGTTCGGTTACACTTCTTATATCTTCCACGGTGATACTGGCCTGTATCACCGTGGGGAGAGAGAGAGAGAGATATAGATAGATAGATAAAGACGATGAGAGAGGCCCCTCCTATTAAGTTTGCATGTGTGTGTAATGTGTATTAGAAGTGTGTGGTGTGGTTGTAAAATAAATGGTGAGTTATTTTTTTAAATTTTGGATTGATTGAAAATTAATTTAAGAAATGATTGTATGTGTGTGTACATTTTAGAAATCATTATTCATTATATGTGTTAAAGATCATTTTTAATAAAATAACTTTACGTTTAGTACCTATTTCACTTTTTGATATTAATTACATTTATGTAAAATGTAATGTTTTTTAATTTTATTGTTAAATTAAAATAAAATAATACACGAAAACGATACAATTAAAAGCAAAAATCAACATATGAATTTTAAACAATAAAAAAAAAAAAAAAATTATTTATTGAATATTCTGTATTTAAGTTTAAATATTAGTTTTGCACTTTTTTTTTTTGAAACCATTTTTTTTTTAATTCACTCATAACTATATAATAATTTTAAAATACATTTAATAAAAAAATGCATATTGTGATAATACACTAAGTTTTAATTTAAATAAAAAATAAAGAACCAATTTTTTTATTCAAATTTTTATAATTTACTAACTTTCAAAAATATTTTGTGGTCTTTAAAAAGACCGATTTTATATTGATTTTTTTCTGAATATACAATCTTGAATTTAAGATTTTAAGCACGTTCACCTCTAATACGACGAGCCAATTGAATATCTTTTGGCATAATTGTTACTCTTTTAGCGTGGATAGCACATAAATTGGTATCTTCAAATAAACTTCACTTGCTTCTTGAAGAGCCATAACTGCTGAACTTTGGAAACGTAAATCTGTTTTGAAATCTTGAGCAATTTCACGTACTAAACGTTGGAATGGTAATTTACGAATTAAAAGTTCAGTACTTCTCTGATAACGACGAATTTCACGAAGTGCTACTGTACCTGGACGATAACGATGTGGTTTTTTAACTCCACCGGTAGATGGAGCTCTTTTTCTAGCTGCTTTAGTTGCTAATTGTTTACGTGGCGCTTTTCCACCAGTTGATTTACGAGCAGTTTGTTTAGTGCGAGCCATTTCACTTCACTACAAAAATTATAAACAAAGGTTCAATTTAATTTAATAATTTTTCACAATTCACAAATTAAATGTTATGTTAACACTTTCAATCACTTTCTCAATATGAGATATTTCTATTCAAGAAGTAATATTTATAGTATTTCTACCAAACACATTCAAACTTATCAATTTTATTTTTTAATAGTATTGGAATGAAAAATGAAAAAGTAACTAAAAACAAAAACTATGCTAAATGCTATCATATTTATGAAAAAAAGATTCTTAAAAATATCAGAGATACAATAAAATATTATATACATTACAAAAATGTGAAATAATATTTTTATAATAATTTTTTTTAAAATAAAATATTAAAGAACAAGGAAAATGTATAAATATTATCCTTTTAGATTGATCATATTGTTATTTTTTATTTTGAATTGTATGTACATATGTATGTATGTAGTATGCACATTAAATTTGTGTGTTCACCACATACTAAGAATTTAGAATCACAAAAAAAAAATGTTTAGCGCCAAAAAAATAATATGGACATATCATATCCCTAATTGCTTATATAATATAATTTTTTTGTTTATTTTAATTATAAAAAATTCTTAATATAATAAATTATAATAAATTAGAAATGTAGACGCAAATAATTAAAAGAAAAATTGTGATACATTATCTGATACATAGAAATATATCTATTTAAAAAAAAAAGTTACAACAGTATTTAGCATTAATTTAGTAATATACCTGTAGTAGTAATAGATATTTGATAGTGGTAAAGTGGCATGGCATTTTTTGAAAGTGTGTGATTTTAGTTTTGTCAATGGTACTGAATTACATTTTAAGAAATTCAAACTATTATTTTTAGTAAAATTAATTAATATAATTATGATTTATAAATTATAATTTACATAATATAAAATATAATCATTTATTTTATAAAGGTAATACATAATTATTTTTTTTAGAATTATAAATTTGTGTTATAGTATGATATGAATAAAATGGCGGGAAAATTTTAAAAAGTAATTTTTCAAAAGAAAAGGTTAGTTCGAAGAAATTTAGTAAATTTTGAAATTTTTTAATTTGAATGCGTGTTTCAATACTAATAAAAAGTTTAACACTTTTTAAAAACTGCTTGGCCGACGCTACCAACACAGAAATAATTATTTGAACAAATCAAAGGAAATTATTGAAATTTAAAAATGGGTATTTAGAAAAAATTTGTATGTATTAACTTTTGCTATGAAATTTTGTTTGAAAAGTGAATATGTAGTGTAGTAATAATAGTATTAGTGAATAATGAAACAATAAATATGGTTGTCATTTCCATACTAATTCAGAAATTTGTAAACATTTGACGTGTAAACATCTCATCTAGTTGGACGTTTATTGTGAATTAATTTTAAATTTTAAAAGTGAAATACATTAAAATAATACAAAAATGACTGGTCGTGGTAAAGGTGGAAAAGGATTAGGAAAGGGAGGAGCTAAACGTCATCGTAAAGTTCTTCGTGATAATATCCAAGGTATTACAAAACCAGCTATTCGTCGTTTAGCACGTCGTGGTGGTGTAAAACGTATTTCTGGATTAATTTATGAAGAAACACGTGGTGTATTAAAGGTATTCCTAGAAAATGTTATTCGTGATGCAGTAACATACACAGAACACGCTAAAAGGAAAACAGTTACAACTATGGATGTTGTATATGCTCTTAAAAGACAAGGACGTACATTATACGGTTTTGGAGGTTAAACAAAATTATTTATTTTTAATAAAGAACAAATGGCCTTTTTTAAGGCCAACAAATTTTTATAAAAAGAGTAAAATAAAAATTAAATTAAAAAAAAAAAAATTAAATTTAAGAAAATATCCAGTATAATTAAAAAATTAGGTTTGAAATTTTTTAAACAAAAAAAAATCCAGTTATTTTTATGATATGAATAAAAAGAGTAAAATAAAAATTAAATTTAAAAAAAAAAATTTAAATTTAAGAAAATATCCAGCATAATTAAAAAATTAGGTTTGAAATTTTTTAAACAAAAAAAATCAAGTTATTTTATATGATATGAATAAAAAAATTAATATAAAATATTTGACAAAAAATACATTTTCCCGGTTTTTTAATTTTTATAAATTATTAGTATTAGTGCGTTCAAAGAAAACACATTCAAAACAAAAATAAAATACATACAAAACAAAAATGATTTTTGCTACAAAATTGCTTGAAACAAAAAATCTTTTTGGCGGCATTTTTAATTTTTATAAATCTTTATTAGTATTAAGTACGTCCAAGCACACATTCAAAAAAATTAAATTATACATACAAATCATTTTTGTTAGTATTCATTTCAATTTTGTTGCAATTTCTTATCACTTGAAAAATTTCAAGCAGCTGCGAAAAAAATTTAAATTATTTTTTTTTTTTATTTATTTGCCGTGTCGTTTAATATTTTTGTTTTATTTTATATTACATTGATAAATAGAATTGTAATAATTTATATTGTAAGTTTATTATTTAAATACTCTTTTTTATTTTTTATTCGTCTTTAAAAAGACGGTTTTTTTTTTTGTTTATCGTGTAATGTATAGAAATGGAATATACATATTTATTTTTTTTAATTAATTTATGCTTTTTTTTCGGTTTTCTTTGGTAAAAGAACAGCTTGAATATTTGGTAAAACACCTCCTTGAGCAATTATAACACCAGACAATAATTTATTTAATTCTTCGTCATTACGAATTGCCAATTGTAAATGCCTTGGAATAATTCTTGTTTTTTTATTATCTCTAGCTGCATTACCAGCTAATTCAAGAACTTCAGCGGCCAAATATTCCATAACAGCTGCTAAATAAACTGGAGCTCCAGCACCAACACGTTCAGCATAATTACCTTTTCTTAATAAACGATGAATACGACCAACTGGAAATTGTAAACCAGCACGATTAGAACGAGATTTTGCTTTTCCTTTAACTTTTCCACCTTTACCACGCCCAGACAGTTTTTATTCCTTTTTTTTTTATAAAAACTTCACAAAATTAACACAGTATTAGTACACTGATACTCAGTACACGAATATTGAATGATGAATAATACCATATACAGTACAGAATATAATAGTTTTATTTCACAAATTTCTTTCGTTTCGATATTTTTTTAACCTAAATTTCTCGTTTACTTATTTAACAGAGGGGATAAAGTAAAAATCATAAATATTGTTTACCGAACAGTATTAAGGTATTATACGTTCATTCGTTCATTTGTGTGAGTCAGTGAATTTAAATTTCAATTGGTATTTGATTGAATTTTTTTTGAATTTAAATTAATAATATTGTATTATTTTATTTGTGACATAAGAAAATTTTCAAAATTTAATAAAGATGCCGCCAAAAACTAGTGGAAAAGCAGCAAAAAAAGCTGGTAAAGCACAAAAAAATATTTCAAAAGGTGGTGAAAAAAAGAAAACGTAAGCGTAAGGAAAGTTATGTAATTTATATTTTCAAAGTATTGAAACAAGTTCATCCAGATACTGGTATTTCATCGAAAGCTATGAGTATTATGAACAGTTTTGTAAATGATATTTTTGAAAGAATTGCCGCTGAAGCTTCACGTTTAGCTTCACGTTTATAAACGTTCAACAATAACAAGTCGCGAAATACAAACAGCTGTCAGATTATTATTATCTGGTGAACTTGCAAAACATGCTGTAAGTGAAGGTACTAAAGGTGTTACCAAATATACAAGTTCAAAATTATTTAAATGATTTAAATTATTATTATAAATGGTTAAAAAAATCACATTTAAAAAAAAAAAGTCCTTTTAAGGACTAAAAAATATTTAAAATAAAGAGTAAAAAAAAATTTAATTCTTAGTATTTATTTTATATACATAACATATGTAGGTATCTATTCAATTTTAATCATTAAGTTACAAATACACATACTTTTTCGATCGTTATTTGTATCATATAACATGTTATTATTAACATAATTGTATCTAATTCTAATACTACTTTTCTATTTTCTACATTCTATTACATTTATATTATAAGTATGTATGTATATACAATTTACAAAAAAAAAAAAAATTATCAAATCAGTTTCTTTTCACTTTATAAGGATAATAAAAATTTTTAATATTAACTGTTGATTTTTCATTTTTTTTTCTTTTCCAAATCCACATCAACACGTTTAATTTGTCAACACGTTACACGATATTAAATATAATATTTATATACATATGTACATACATATATAAAATAATTATTATCTAATATCCATACTATATATTTTATACAATTTAAATAAATATTTCATAAAATTTCTTAAATAAAAATAATTTATAATTTAAATTTTTTAATTAATGAATGATAAAAAAATTATATTATTATGGCAAACTCAAAAAATCATAATTATTTCATATACACATACATCCCAAATATATACATACCTATTATTTAAATAAATTAGTACACAATTAAATAAAAATTCTACATTCTTAATATCCTGACATTTAATTTAAGTATATTTTAAAAAAAAGGTTAAATATATGTAAATAATAAATTTATTAGTATAAAATAATTAATTATTTTTAAAAAGATTTTTAAATAATTTGTCAATTTTTATACTAAAAATTATCTGTTGTTATGAATTACATACTCTGTATTGTACACTTTATATATACAATTTTACCTTTCGTAATTTCTTTAATTTTCTCAAATATACATTATTTTTATATTAAAATATTTTTTAGAAACTAATAAAAAAATATTATAGCAATTAATTAATATTATGTACATATAATATCTATGAACTTTAAAAATTATTTCATAAATTTATATACATAAATCATTTTAAAAAAATTCTACAATATTAGTTAAATATAATCTCTATGAGAATACTTCCAAATTTTTTTATAAAATTTAATGGTACTATAAAATTTCATAATATTTATTTTAAATTATATATTTACATATATAACTTAATTATTATAAACTTAAAATATTTTATTTAATTCTGAAAATTAAAATAATTATGTTATATGTAAATATTAAAAGGAAAATAATAATTTACAAAAAAATTCCTTTCAAGAAAAAATATTATTGAATAAGAAGAATATAAGGATATAGTACTTAGATATTAGATTAGGTTTTTGTTAATATGAATTACAAATTTTAATTAAAATATGCTTTTAAATATGTTTTTATAAAATGAAATGATTAAATAAAGTTATTTTATTATTTATAATATATACAGTTTATTCTATTTGAAAAAAACTGATAAAATAAATAAAAGAAATTTTTTTCAATCTCATATAAAAATAAAAAATAATTGAGAATTTTAAATAGGAATAATGTAAACTTAATTGAAATTTTCCAAGTTTTATTAATATATTTTACCAATCTACCAATTTTTAAGATTGCTTTTGTTGGATTATTTATTTTTGAAGGAAGTCCATAGCGATTACGATGTGGTTTCTATTTTCAAATCGCTTTTTCTCATCCAAAAGGTACTCCATGTGGTAAATTTTGTTCTCCATTATATTTGACATGTTTTCGAATTCTTTAATTTTATTATGCAAAAATAAGTTTTCGCCTAAAATTTCTGCATTTTTTTTAGAAGATCGTCGATCTGATTACTTAGGAATGCCTGTGATTTATGTACCGCGGTCAACACTGATACGAGTTGGTTTACGCAAATGGACAAGGAATCTACCGCACACTCGCCAGGTATCAATTTGCACAGCTCTGGGTTGGTTCCTTTCTCATTAGGAAAAAGATCCATCGATGAGCCAGATGCAGGCTCATCATCACCAACAAAAATGAACGATTCATTGGATTGCACTGTACACTTGCGGCATTTCCAAGATGCCGAGCCAGCTTAAACAGCTCTAAACACTTCTTCCGCCACAGATGCACACTTAATGTGAAAGAAATAACGACATTCACGGCTACATACACTTCTATTGGTTTTACCATAGAAGTTTCTTTTACATTCCCAACATTGCTTTGCCATTATGATCGTATGATTAATTAATTTTAATTTTGTTAAATATTTTTATTTATATTTTGATTTTATTTATATAATTTTATCTTTAATTTTTAGGATTAAGAAAAACAAAGAAAATTTTTTTTTTTTATATTTCTGTATTGTAGTAAAGCTGGGCTCTCTGATTATATTATTCTTTAAGATTTATTTATTTTATTATTTAAAAATAAAAATGTTAAAATGTTTATTAATATAAACTTAGTAGTATGGATATGTCGGTTCTGGTGCAGGAGGAGCTTTTTTAAAGCTTTTAGTCCTCCGAAAAGTATGCCCAAAAAATTATTTGCATACGCTCGTCCAAAAAGTATGCAAAATGAGTAAAAAGGGTTGTGTCTTTGATATTTTAAATTAAAAAAGCTATAGTGCTGAATATTTTAAATTAGGATAAAAATATGAAAAGTTTTTAAAGTTTGGTTTAAAAATTTCAAAGTTTGATTTAAATACAAAATTATTATTAAAGTTTAAACATATTTACCAAAAATCGAACCGGTCTTCTGGAAGTCCGTTGCCGGAGCCGGTCTTCCGGAACTCTGATGTCGGAGCCGGTTCTGCGGAAATAAGACATTGATGCTTATGGGTAGTAATAAGGGGTATATAAAAAAGCAAAACAAAATTACTAATATATATTTTTATTTTAATAATTTTTCTTGAGAATTTATATCTATAGCAGGAATAAGGTCAAACAATGCCATATTCCATCTGTTCTTGTCACGTGCCGTAAATTTAAAATAAAAGTAAGTACTACTTAATTCAGCCAATTGTGACTGAGTTGTTACCTTTTTGGAGAATCGCTCTGGCATGAAAAATATAGTGATTTCCTTGCTCAATGGGTCTTGCACTTCACACAGTACCACTGTTTGTCCTCTTTTCGTATCTAAAAATCTCCAAGATAGCACCTCATACATTTTATCTTTCATCAAAAAATCAATGTTTTGGCATGGTTCATTTTCACCCTTCCCCAACGAAATTAAGTTTTCAATAAAAGCCTGCAAAATTGATATATTTTATATATATTATATATTTTACAAATGTATATAAACTGATGTTAATTAACTTATTTCATTTGTAAAATATTATAGAAGAAGGAGAAAATCATGCCTCCCTACCTACTATATATTTTTAGCATGATATAATATCATTAATTTTTTTTTTTTTGTATCCAATATCAATTTATTTGTAATTATAATGAACACACATCTATTACACATTAAATATTTATGAATTTATTATGCAATACCTGTTGCAACTTTTTCAATGTATAAATTAGTTGTTATTAAAATAAAATATAAAATGTAATGTAAACATTATTGAAAGACATTATAAAAAAAAAAAAAAAATTTTGTAAATACATATGGAAGTTAGACATACATTTTTTTTTTTTTTAATTTTACAGGTTTTAAATGTTTATATTTTTTTTTATTGAAAATTAAATATTCCTTTCACTTTTTTATATAGTGTTATGATAAAATAATATAAAAAATTTTGTTTATATCTTAAATACTTCGACATCTATTATGAAAAGTGCAATTTTCCACATCATGACTTTGTTGGTATATAGTTTCAATTTTGTAATAATTTGATTAATATGAAACATTGTAGTAATTTATTAGAAAAACTCAATATTCCTTTTATGTTCTGATATGTTATATATATACATTCAAATTATGCAATCAAGTTAGTTTCGGTTTCACCAGATCTGACAATTTAAAAAGACATAAATGTGAAACACAATTAAAACATAATTGTAAAATATGTAAAAAATCATTTAATAGAAATGATAGTTTATTAAGACATAAAAAGAGACATCAAAAAAATTTGGAAAATGTAAAATTTTGCAGTAAGTGCAAATCAAACGTTACTACCACTTTGTGGAACTACCACATCCGAACAAATAAACATAAAAGTAATGCAGCAGAAGTAATTAGATCTAATGTTAGACATATTCATGAATGTTGTCAAAATAGAATAGCAACGTTTATTAGAGATAATGATGATGAAAGCATACTATACCCATCAAACTTTCTGGGAAAGGCTCAAACCGATATAATTGAATTATTGATGCAATCATTAAAAAAGCAGAACGCTATAAAAGTAAATCTTGAGCTTTTTGGTGAATATATAAAGCCAACAGAAGAAGAGTTTGAAAATATATCAATCAAATCTTTTCAAACTCGAATGTTTAGTATTACACAAGCAGATGATCTTAATGATTTTTTTGAAAAGGCTAAAGAACTTATTCAACAACAAGCAGAAGACTTCCAAGAAAAAGACAGTGGTTGGGCGTTAATCAGGATTTTACATATTGAAATAAATATCAATAAATTTGAACCAATACGTGTGTCTAGTTATATTAAACTACAGAAAAGCATAGAAGACAAAAAAGCATGCGTTAATATTCAAAATAAAGACAACTTCTGTTTCAAGTGGTGTTTAGTATCAGCTTTACAAACTTGCATTCAAAATGCTGAACGAACATCTTCATTTAAACTTAATAATATTTTTCTACCCATAGTCGAGCTAGAGTTTAGTGATGTACAACAGTTTAATTTTAGCACTATGCAATTTCCAGCTAAATTGAACGAGTTAAATTTATTTGAAGAACTAAATAGTGAAATAAGTATTAATTTGTTTGGACTGGAAGTTATTAATAAAAAATATGAGGTTGTAGGACCATTCTATTTAACAATATCAGAAAAAAATACCATGTAAATTTATTGCTATTGGAAAATGATGATAAATTTCATTTTGTTTATATTAAAAATTTATCAAGGTTAATAAGTAGTTCTGTAACAAAACATATACATGAAATTTATATTTGTAATATGTGTTTGCAACATTTTCATACATTACAACAGCGTGATTTACATAAAATTGAGTGCAATAAAGTCGTTACAAAACTTCCATCTATTGAGAAAAATACACTCGAGTTTAAAATTTATCAACAACAATTAGAAACACCTTTTGTTATTTATGCTGATGCTGAGAGTATTTTACAACCTATTGCAACATGCAGTTCTAATCCAATGATGTCTTCAACAACAAATATTCATCAACATGTTCCAGTAGCTTTCTCCTACTACATTAAATGTTCTTTTGATGATAATCAAAGCTGTTACAAAGAGTTTGTTGGAGCTAACTGTGCTAAGGAATTTGTCATATCGTTAACAAAAACATGTAATGAATTATATAAAAATATATTTATGATGCCAAAGCCAATGAATCTATTAACACTTGATGAGCAGCTTCAACAATTAATTCAAGAAAATTGTTACATATGTGGTAAGCATTTAGCTTTTAATGATAGAATTAGAGACTATTGTCACTTTACTGGTAATTATAGAGGACCCGCTCATTCTAAATGTAATTTATTATATAGGCGGCCAAATTTTTTTCCCATATTTTTTCACAATTTTTCGGGTTATGATTGCCATCTTTTATTTAAAGAACTAAACGAAGTGAATGGACATATTGGTGTCATTCCTTTGAATAAAGAACGTTATATTTCATTATCTAAAAAAATTACAATAGATAAAAATCATTCATTTTATTTACGTTTTCTCGATAGCTTTAGATTTATGACTTCTAGCCTTGATTCTTTATGTAAAAATTTAAATGAAAACGATTTGTTTCATATAAAAAAGAATTCAATAATAATGAAAAAATTAAACTTATGACTCGAAAGGGAGTTTTTCCCTATGAGTATTTAAATTACATTGAACGACTTGACGAAAGAAGCTTACCTTCACAAGAAGCTTTTACCAATCATATGACAAACACATCATGTTCTGATGAAGACTACCTTCATGCAATTAATGTATGGAATACGTTTGATTGTCAAAACTTATGGGACTATTTAAAACTTTACCTTAAAACAGATGTGCTTATTTTGACTGATGTTTTTGAAAACTTTCAAAAAATATGTTACAAAATCTATTCTTTAGATCCTGCAAATTTTTATACTACCCTAGGTTTGTCATGGGCAGTTATGTTAAAATACACGGATATCAAATTACAATTATTAACTGATATTGATATGTATAATTTCTTTAAAAAAGGGATACGTGGTGGAATTAGTCAGTGCTCCCTTAGACATTCAGTAGCAAATAATAAATTCATGGGAGAATCTTATAAAAGAAACGAACCTTCCAAATACATAGTATATGAAGACGCTAACAATTTATATGGATGGGCAATGATCCAATAAAGATCCACATAAAGATTTTCAGTGGGTTGACGTTACTGAAAATATTGATGTGCTTTCAGTTGCCGATGATTTGGAAACTGGTTACGTTTCACAAGTGGATTTAGATTACCCACAACATTTACATGATTTGCACAATGATTTTCCTTTTTGTGCTGAAAACAAAGTTCAACAGGTAAAATTCTCAAACTCTTAGTTGACTTAACAAACAAACACAAATACATAATCCATTATCGAAATTTAAAACAGTGTCTTCGAAACGGTTTAATTCTTAAGAAAATTTATAGAGTGCTAAAATTCACACAAAGTAATTGGTTAAAAAAATATATTGATTTAAATAACTCACATAGGTCAGTTGCTAAAAATGCTTTCGAAAAAGATTATTTTAAATTAATGAATAATGCCGTTTTCGGTAAAACCATGGAAAATGTAGATAAAAGAAAAAATGTTAAAATAGCTACCTCTTGGGAAAGTCAAGGAAGACATTTAGGTGCACGAGCATTACTAGCAAAACCAAATTATCATAGCCACTCTAGATTCACTGAAAACTTGATAGCCGTTCAGCTTAATCATACAAATGTATATTATGATAAACCTATATATTTAGGATTTACAGTACTAGAACAATCTAAAATACTTATGTATGATTTTCATTATGATTACATTAAACCTAAATATGGCAGTAAAGTTTTTTTAAATTACACAGGCACTGACAGTTTTATTTACACTATATAGACAGATGATTTTTACGCTGACATATACAGTGATATACCACAACGTTTTTATACATCCGATTATTCATCTGACAATTTATTTAATTTTCCTCTATTGAATAAAAAAGTTCTAGGTCTTTTTAAAGATGAATTTAATGGAAAAATTGTTTCTGAATTTATAGGATTAAAATCTAAAATATATTTTCTTCAAACACATGAAAATAAAACTGTTAAAAAAGCAAAAGGAATAAAAAAATATATTGTCAATTGTTTAACGTTAGATAACTATAAAAATTGTTTGTTAAAAAATGAAGTTTGTTTAAGAGAAATGAAAATATTTAGATCACATTTACATACAATTTATACACAGAATTTAAATAAAGTAGCTTTAAGTTCATTAGATAATAAAAGATATGTAATCGCAGATAAAATAAACACATATGCTTGGGGGCATTATGCCATTGAGCAATAATTGTAAAAAAAAAAAAAAAAATCAAGTTTTTGTTAGTTTAGTTTTAATAAAAAAAATATAATTTAAAGATGAATAAAAAAAAAATATATATATTATTTAAACCAACAGGAACAAACTTGTTTTTTATTATTACAAAAAAAAAAAAAAAATCAAATCTTAAATGTGTTCAATAATTTTTAGCTTAGCGAAGTTTTTAAGCTGTTGAAAACTTTAAATAAAACCAGAGACAAATAAAAAACTATAAAATAATTTAACTATAAAACTTCTCAACGTTCATAATATTTCATTATATTTCAACCCTTTAACTCAAAACTTTTATTATTTATTATGTAAATAATATATTTATTATAACAAAACATTTCATTTAAAATTATTTTGTATACATTTCTTTATGTACCTATTCAAATCAAACTTTTTTTTCAAATAAATATTAAACTTTAAACTTTAATAATAATGAATTTTGAAAACTTTTCATATCTTTACCTTACTAATTTTTTTGCTTAAGGTTAGGAGGACTTAAATTGTTATAATAGAATATAAATTTTACTTTTGGTAAATATGTTTAACCAGAAATTATATATATATAGATAACGCAAGCAGAACAAAAAATGTCAATAACAATTCTCGAAATTTTTTCAGATTTCAAGTGCCCCATTTGCTCTCTAATTTTTTCCTATGCTTTTTTCCTCTTTCTCAATAGTTCTTTTAAAAAAATATCCTCGTGAATATTTGATTCTATTTTAATTTTAGATATGTAGGTCATAACCTACATTAATTTTTAGAAGGCCTGGACATTGAGAGAGGAAAGCTAAATAGTAGTCCTTTTTTCCAAAAAAAATACACGTAGTCTTATGGAAAAAAATAGTAGTCCTCCTAGAAATCTGGAAATAACACAAAAACTACAGATTTTTTTTAATTTCGTCCTAAGGGAGCATTAAAGTTCCATCTTTTTTACGTTTTTTAGTAAAAAGAAATTTTTAAAAATTTTAAATTTTCATTCATAAATATGCATTTTAAAAAATGTCTTCCAACTACTTTTCAACAAAAAAAAGCTTCTTAAAAACTTTTTAAAAGAGCATTAATTTGGTACATTACTGAGCAAAAAAAAATGTTGAAAACTAATTTTTATTGCAATATTGATTTGCTTTAATAAATATTGTAAATTTTTTAGAATGCATATAAAATTAAGTGGAAAAAATAAACTATATAATTATTTTTACAATAAGTTAATTTATGTTAACTTATTTAAAATTTTTATTACTATAATAAAATAAATTAATATTATAAGTTATTCGCCTTTTCCTTTGAGGTAGGGGATATGGCGATTATTTTTAAAGTGGTATCGCCTGAAGAGTAGGCCTTAAACTAAAATAATAAAAAAAAATATATTAATACATACAAATAATATATAAATAATTTTTTAACTAAATAATATGATATATTTAAAATAAAATTTAATAAAACAAAATAAAGTAATTAATTTACAACAAAACAATATTAAAAAAAGTAAAAAACAAAAAAAATATCACAAAAATCAATATTTTCCGACCGGATAGTAATAATAGGGCAAAAATGAAAAATGATATGACGATTGTATCCGAACTATATATAGGTACTATATATAAAACTATATATAGATTCATATCAAAAAGGTTAATTTAGTTAATAATACTATTTCATTTTTTGCGTTTTTCAATATCGTTCAATATTTTGAAATTGTTTTATTTCTGTATTACCTATCAAATAGGTAAGTTAGATCGTTATTAATTATTATTATAAATTTAAAATCACATTTAAAGTAATTATTTTCTACTAAAATGTATAAAATAATATTATTTTGGCCTTAATATAATTTCCAGTATTTTAAATTTATTTTTTTACTAACATTTAAAACTAAATTAGAGAAATTTAAAATTATATTATCATCGCGTAAGTTTTTATCATTCGTTTCTATTAAATTTACCAAGTAATTGGTGAATATACTTGGAAGTGCATCTGGTATTAAACGCGGACTTTTATCATTATTTAATTTAAAACACGATTCTGAAAAATGCAATTTACATATGGAACTATAAGCTGTTGGTTGCCAGTCTGATCTTTGTACAAAGCTCTTTTAAGCTTCTCAAAGGCTCTTTATCCGGAAATTTAAAAGTAGTTACAGATATCGTGCTATTATTATAATTGGATTTACACCCAACAACCGAATATTTTCCACCCACTTTATTTAAGGAAATTATTAAAAAAGGCAATATTAGGCACTAAATAATGGAATTAATTGTTTTAAATAGGTATTCATACAATAAAATCTTTTAAAAATAATAATTCAATTCAAAAATTTAACTCTACAAAAATATGACTATATAAAATAAAATATTACTAAAATTTAGAGTTATTTAAAACAAAATATTACCTAATTTTTTTCTAATACTTTTCAAATATAATTGCAATGTAAAATTTTATTCATAAAAAGATTATTATATTTCATGTAAGTACATGAATATTCTATTTACAATAATTTTTTTTTATAGACTGTATAGAAAAACACGAAAATTGCTTAACCAGAATTTGGTACTTCTTTTTTTCTTTTCTTTAAAATATTGCTGAAAAATATGATTTGAAAGTTAATTTTTTTATTGACATAAAGATAAAACTTCAAACTTTATTTTTATATAAATTTTATATTTTTTTAATATAATTAAAAATATAAAAACTTAGTTTGAACTAAAATATATTTTCCAAATTTGCAGTACAATTTATTAGAAAGCTTTTAAATTATTAGGTTATGTTCACTAATTTATTATAATTGAGTACTCTCATAATTTTTGAGAGTATTAAATGGCGACGATAAGAAATACTAGAGAAAAACAAAAAATTTTATTTTGTTGAAAATATGTTAAAAATTTCGAGTTGAAAGCTGAAATTTCCAAATTTTATTTTAATATACAATTTGGCATGTTTGGGTAAATATTTCATATCGAAAACTCGAAAAGAAAATTGTTAAAAATAGGCATTTTTCTTAAACAAAAACAAAAACAGAAAAGAACAAAAAAATCTTTATGAAATGTCATTTTTGGAAGCTTTTTCTCACAATACATTTACAATTTGCACAAACACATTTAAGTATTTCGATGTCCAGGCCTTCTAAAAATTAATGTAGGTTATGTGTAGGTACATAAATGATAAATATTTTTTTTTATTTTGTTTTTTCTTCACAAACTTTAAAACTTCTTTTAGAAGAATGCATTTGAATAAAAGACAATATTGCCATATCATTTGTATGATTCACGAAATTTTTTTTGAAACTAAAGTTTTAAAATTTTGTTAAGTATTTATTTTTACCTATAATATGTACAACTCGAAACCATTATTAGATTATTTACCATTATAAAACTATTTTTAAAACTATTTAGGTAGTTCTCGAATTTAGCAAAAATCCACGACAACAAATCTTAAATACATGTATTCTTCGTTTCACACAACTTTAGTCTAATCTAAACTTTAGTCTAAGTCGTAAACAATTAAAATATTTCAAAAATTACTTTGTTATTTATAATTATAATTAGAAATAAAGAAAAAAAAGAATTCACTTTGAAAATACCGTATTATTACAAACGGTAAAATAAAATCTATTTATAATGCTTGTGTTTTTATATTTCAAAACTGGTTAGAAGAGTTGTCTATCAATAATTTTGGTTGTATTTCTTTGTTTTTAATTTTAAATTTTTATTTATTTAAAAAATAATGCAAAAAACATATTTTAACATTTTTCTTTCAATCTAACAATTTCGCATAGTTAAAGAGTTTTTAATATCTTTTGTATTTAAAACTTGAAGTAAATCAAATAATTATATATTATAACATGGTAACACTATATAAAAAATTTACTTCTGATTTCTTAAGTATTCTATTTTTGATGGATTGATTATGTGTTGATCAAGTGTCTACAAGGTTTATCTATGTATGCGTTAGAATTTAATATTTTTTTTTTATATCAATAAAAATGTGTGAGTAGTTTTTATTTAAAATGAAAAAAAAAAAATGTGACTGTTAACCCTAGTGACTTGTGATTTTTGTGTAAAATTATCTTTCAAAATATAGTTTCTGACATTATGGGTTAAATGAATTTTAACGTAAGAAATTTATAAAGAAAATTGAAATTTAAATTTGAGCGGTAAGTTATCTAATGTGTTAACTTGAATTTTTTTATTAAAATAAGTTAATTTTTTTATAGAAGTGAAAAATTAGAAGTTGTTTTAACATTTTTTTTATTATTGTTTAGAATTTGTTTCCAAATTTATTTGATTGTCTCAATTATTTTATTCATTAACTTGTTGCAAAACTTATAATTAAAAATTTCTCTTTTTCTGACTCTTTTATTTATCTACATACTTTTATTATCTTTTCCATCTATTTTGCTTCCATTAGCATGAACGTATAATATATCTTCCTATGTTTAGAATGTTTCAAAATATAAAATCAGATTCCCTATGCCACATGCAAAACTAGTAGGCTGAATTTTAATGGAAGGCTCTACAGATTACCAAAGGATAGCAGCTTGTATGATATATGGACTTCAAAATGTATATATTTATCTTATAATTTTGTTTTACAAGTTTTGAGTTTTTTATGCCGAATGGAACGTTTAATTTAATTCAAAGCTTTTTTTTTATTTTGAAACTTCAATTCGGCTTTTTCCCTTTTTTTAGAATATTGCATCAATAAAAATTAAATTAGGTCAAAGTTTTCAGATAAAATTATAATTTTTTCATCCAGTATAGAATTTTATACAATATACAGCACACGAGTTTTTAATCTTACATACCTTATTTATAATCTGTTTACAAAATTCCTAAATTGATAAAAAAGAAATAAAAAATTTACCCTCAGAGGTTAACATTTCGATGGATATTTATAAAATGTAAAACTTTCTAAGCAAAGAGAAAATTAATACATATACATATACATACATATATACATATATCTATATATATATGGCTAGCTATACTACTCTATACCCTCCATTCATTAATTATTTTTTTGGTTACTTCTTTTTATAAATAGTAAAGTGACTGAAAATAAAAAAAAAATATAAACTATTCATAAAATATATGAAATGAATAGAAAAAATAAATAAATCTAACAGCCTAACACAAAGCCAGACAACACATACCAATAACATCTTAAATAAAAATAAACCTTTACATTGTGACTTGTTTGATTTTTCGTCAGAAAAATAAAATAAATAAATTTGAAGAATGAAGAATGAGAAAGAACAAGCAAAAATAATATGTTTATTTTTTTAATTCAATGTTTTCCTCTTTCTTTGGGGCACTACAAATTAAAAAAAATTGTGAGAGATTTTTTGTTCTACTTGCGTTATCTATATATATATAATTTCTAGTTTAACCAGGTTTAACCTTTGTTAATAATAATTTTGTATTTAAACCAAACTTTGAAATTTTTAAACCCAAACTTTAAAAATTTTTCACATTATCAACCTAATTTAGAATATTCAGCACTATAGCTTAAACCTTTTAAATTACAAATTAAAATATAACTGATGTAGTAACCACAAAGTTAAATTTAGAATACATAATTAATAATAATAAACTTTAAAAACTTTTAAACCAAACTTTGAATACTTTTCATATCTTCATCCTACTAATTTTTTTGCATGAGTTTAGGAGAACTCAAATTGTTATAATAGAATCATAAAGAAATCATATACATAGAGTATTTACACCGAACAAATTTTTTAAACCATTTCTGTACAAAATATAGAACCCCGAAATTCTGTTTTGTTGCAGATTAACATATTGTGAACAAAAAATTTATACAGAAATAATATTTATTTGCAGCTTATAAAAAATAAAATGTATTATTTTCTTATTTATACTATTTTATAATTGTAGTGGTATGGTAGTGGTAATATTTTTTTTTATTCGTTTCATTCTTATTTGTTTGTACGTATGTTTATTAGATTTGAAATGATTAGAATTTGAATGTTTAATAATTTTTGGCTGGCATATATAAAGCGTATTAAATAGCGTATGTGTGTGTTTAATAAAATTAAAAATGATTTTATTATGCATGCATAAGAACATAACGTATTGAACTAGGTAAATAAATAGACAACAGCAAATAAGAACACTCGTTTGTATTTATAAATTGAAAATATATTTGAACTTAACTCTATAATGCCTGTTAAAGTTTGAACCATACCTTCAATACAATAAATTTTTGGAGAAGAGATTGGTTTTATATTTTTAAAATACTCTATCATTTCTATTATGTACTGAAATATTTAATTGTTTGATTGTAAAGCTACACGGTATGGGTTTTTATCATATATTTTTTTGCTATTAAGACAATCGAATAACCTATTAATTTTAAATACGAAATCAGCGGTTGCTAAAGCACAATTTTTTCGAGTAACGAATTTATTTGTTGAAACTAGTGTCCTAATAGCAGCAGCAACTGAGTGACTAAGAACCTGACTTGCTGATTTAACATTCATTCTTTCAAACGAATTTGGAAAGATATGCTTTTTTGAAAGCTTTGGGCACATTTTTTGGCTGTTGTCTCTTTCGTGAAAGTAAAGCGATCGAATAATTTTAAAAGAAACTTTGCCGTCATCAGTATTTAAATCATATTTCAGTAATGTATTACGAATAGATTTAATTAAGTGAACAGGATCGAAAAGTGCGAAAACTTTTTTTTCATCTCCTTTAAAGTTATAAATAAAATGGGGGTTTTCTTTGGAAACTCCTAACATTTTAAAGCATTTTCTATTATTGGGTCCCTGATCACAAATAACTGCCCTAACATTAAGACTTAGATTGAAAGCTACATTTAAATTTAACGTTAATAAATTTTGAAGATCCTGACCACTAATACCTTTTGAAATATTTGCAAATGTATTTCGCGACCTCTTTTGTTTTTTCGTTGCCATTATCAGAAAGTCCAATTATTTCGTCTAACACAGAATTTATATTTTAAGTTAAGTTTATATTTTAAGTTAATTATAAGCTAAATCCTTTCTTATAGCTATTTCATCGAAAACTAATACTGCTTCTTTAGAAAGAGAACTAGTTATTTGGAGCGCTCTTTTTATTAATATTGGAAAGTGATTTGGAGATTTAAGCAATAAAACATTTTTTTTAATTAATTTTATATGCGTTTGTTATTTTTTGATTCCCTATTTAGGTACTGTACTAATATTCCTATTCTAATATTAGCTATTCTAACATTTAGGTACTAATATTAAAAAGAAAATTGTTAAATAAAATTTGATATTTTTATTAATTTTTGCAAAAGTTTTAAAAATTATTTACTTTTACTAGTACTAGGTATATCATGACTATATATTTACTCTAAGTAGGAAAAGAAACTTTTATTTCAGTGAATCTGTAATTTAACATTGATTTGTTCCCTTATTACCTTAAGTTTATTTATTAAAACAAAATATTTAATAAAAGTCACTTATTATCACTTATCTAATTTTTATTTATTTACCTACTTCAATACGTTATGTTCTTATACATGCATAATAAAATCATTTTTAATTTTACTAAACACACACATACGCTATTTAATACGCTTTATATATGCCAGCCAAAAATTATTAAACATTCAAATTCTAATCATTTCAAATCTAATAAACATACGTACAAACAAATAAGAATGAAACGAATAAAAAAAATATTAACACTACCATACCACTACAATTATAAAATAGTATAAATATGAAAAGAATACATTTAATTTTTTTATAAGCTGCAAATAAATATTATTTCTGTATAAATTTTTTTTTCAAAATATGTTAACCTGCAACAAAACAGAATTTTGGGGTTCTATATTTTGTACAGAAATGGTTTAAAAAATTTGTTCGGTGTAAATACTCTATGTATATGATTTCTTTATGATAGAATGTAAATTTGATTTTTGGTAAATATGTTTAAACTTTAATAATAATTTTGTATTTAAATCAAACTTTAAAAACTTTTCATATCTTCACCCTACTAATTTTTTGCATAAGATTAGGATAACTCAAATTGTTATAATAGAATCAGATAGAATGTAAATTTGACGTTTGGTAAATATGTTTAAACCTGGTTTAAACTTTAATAATAATTTTGTATTTAAACCAAACTTTGAAATTTTTAAACCAAACTTTGAAAACTTTTCATATTTTTATCCTAATTTAAAATATTCAGCACTATAGCTGACTATAGCTTTTTATATTTAAAATATCAAAGACACAATCCTTTTTACTAATTTTGCATACTTTTTGGACGAGCGTATGCAAATAATTTTTTTTGCATACTTTTAGGAGGACCAAAAGCTTTAAAAAATCTCCTCCTGCACCAGAACCGGTATTTGTTATTTGGTATTTGTTTAACTTAAACTTTATGTATTAGTTTTTGTTTTTTTTTTTTTTTGTTTTTTATTTATTTAAATTATTAGTATTAGGTTTTATTATGATAGTAGTTTAGTAGTTGGAATTAATGTTATTTGGTATTTGTTTAACTTAAACTTTATGTATTAGTTTTGTTTTTTCTCTTTTTTTTTAGTATAATTATTAAATCGATTATATTTTTTAAAATTAACTCATTTAGTTAAAAGTTAGTTTAGAAGTTTTAGTTAAAATATTTTTTTTTTCTTTCGTTTTTTTTCCTGTTTTTATTTGCAATAATTGATAGTGTATTGGAATATAAAAAAAAATTGTGTTTTCGAATTTAAAAAAAAAGAAAAAATTTTATATGATTTAGTATTAGTTAAAAAATATATTTTTTTTTATTTTTAATTTGTTTTTTCCATATATTAATTGTTTGTATATTAGAAGATTTGCACTATTAACTATTAACTATTAACTATTGATATTGATATTGTTTTGTTTTTTTTATTTTTTTTTTTAAACGAATAAGTGTATATTATATCAAAATAAAGGTTTAATTATTTAATTTCGTTTTTCTTCTCCAAACACGTTTGCACTTGTTAAATGTTTTTTTGGATTTTGATCAAACGATCAAACGATTCCTTTAGGTGTTTTCAATTAATAAATATCCTTTTTTTTTTTGTAAAGCTTATATTTTTTTAATTATTTTTGATTTTCAATATTTGTAATTCTTCATATACCTAAACGAAATAATATTTATTTGAATGACTGCATGATTTTCCAATACTAAGTTATTTTTGAAAGGTGTTGCGTGTAAATTGTAAATTTTTAACATAATTGACAAAATTTTCCTTAAAATGATAATTCAAAAGGGTTGTACAAGAAATTTAAATAAAATAAATTTATGAAAATTATTGTGCATAATAATTTTTTTTACATACTAGAACTCGAATTTAATTTTTTTTTGTATGAAATAGGTATGTTGAATTGACATACTAATAATTTTTATTTTAGAGTTAGATTCAAAACTAGGGTTTCAATAATTTTATTAGCAAAAGGGTTTTGTACAAAAGATATTTAGGTGGTTACAGATAATTCAAATTTACATAAAATAAAAAATTATAGACATCTTTGAACCCAGATTATCCGAACGTACTACATGTAGTACAGTATATTTTATAAATATATCAAGTTACCCATGTATCCTATTTAAATGGTGTTTTGGTTTTGCTATAGAATATGTAATAAACAAAGTATGCTTTGATATTTTTTGTGTGAGTTTAAGATGTAAATGAGTTTTAGTAAGTTAAATTTGTTGAATGAATGAAGCTAAATGAGTTTTGTAAAATTTAAAAAATATCAAGTATGGCGCGGAACGGGTAAGTAAATATTATAGCAGAATTACTGTTCTTTTTTATTGGTAGTAGTTGTAAAAATGTATATATACTCTAAAAATTTATAAAAAGTAATATTTAGATTACATTTTGTCAACATCAAAGCACCGTACTATGTGTAGTATGTTAGAAAAATACGATATGACGAAAATCAAATTTTGTATTTCATTGCTCTGTGAACAAAATATTTCATTTATTAGAAGAAGGCTATGAAGTTATATCACAAAATTTTTCTAATAATATAAATATTATTCCTGGTCTTAGTGCTAATGATTATATAACTGATTAAGATTCTGGCGAAGAAGAAGTTGTATACGCCTAGAGAATTTACCTCCTTTGTTATTGAATGCTGAGCAGAAATATCACTTGTTGGAGACGTTTCTGACGATGATAATTATCATGAAGATGATATTCCATTTGCATTGTTAAAACCAAGCAAAAGAAGAAAAATAGATAAAATTGATCCAATAAAATGGAAAAAAGAAGATCTTGTTGAGGAAGAGAAATTAGCTGTAAGAAAACATAAAGATGGAACTTCAACAAGCCCTTTAGATCTATTTTGCAAGTTTATTGATGAGAAATTTATTGATAATATTTTACACCAATCCAACAATTATGCTTCAAAGAATAATGCAAATGGAAACATTACTGCAGCTGAAATTATTTTAGGCATACGTATTTTATTACTTAGTGGGTACAACACTGTTTCTAGGCGACGAATGTATTGGGAAACTGGAAGAGATACTCATAATGAATTAGTGCCAAATGCAATTAGAAGAGATCGCTTTGATTTTATATTCAGGTATATTCATTTTACGGATAATGATAGTCTTAACAAATCTGACAAATTCACAAAAGTAAGAACACTTGTATAGAACCTTAATGAAAAGTTTCAACAAAATGCTCCAGACACAGTGTTGATGAACAACAACAGTGTTAATGAACAAATGGTTCCGTATTTTCAGCGACACGGATGTAAACAATACATACATGGAAAGCCAATAATATATGATTACAAATTTTGGGTTGGAGTGACTTATAAAGGGTATATTGTTTGGTTCGAGCCATACCAAGGAGCGGGAACATTTAGCATTTCGTCGACGTATTTACTAACAACTTACGGTAAAGCTCCATCTGTATCAGTAAAAGCCGCAATGCCACATATGATACGAGATTTGATCGATTAGATCACTTTTTAACAGAAACTTCGCGACACGCAGATGTGAAAGCGAAACAGTTGCACTGTAAACACTGTCATAAGAAAACAACAACACGTTGTTCAAAATGTGATGTACCACTTCATCTAAAATGCAATGTAGAATTTCATACAAAAATTTAAAATCAATAATAATAAAGGACTTACTACCTATAAATTTATCAAAATTTTTTTACATTTTACAGTGTTACAAAGTACTGTAATTTTGTAATGGGAAAATTTCTAACTGAGGGGCCTCGGTGGCCTAGTGGGTAAGAGCGTATTAAATACGCTGTAAACACCGAGGGAGTGTGGGTTCGAATCCCACACACGTAGTAAGAGTTATTTCCCCTTACGACATTTACAGCCACGCCTGTAAAGGAAAGGCTGTGTTCACATTTATGCACTAAAATTTATCAATCATCAATCACATTTAGAAATGCACTAAAAAAAAAAAAAATTTCTAACTAATGGTCTACCTACTGGAAGTTTCTAATTTTGTTTTCATTTAAATTTTTTAATGTTTTATTTATGTATAACTTACTACAATAAATAAGTTTATCAAATGTTATCAAAATTAGTAACATTATATGCATTATACATATTAATATTTATTTGCTATTTTCTAGTAAATAAGTATAAATTAATATACATTTTCCGCTTAGTATTAATAGCATGTTTGGAAAAGTTTTGGATTGATAATCGTTAGGTGGTAGGTTAGAATCTGGGTTGGAAGAATCATATATAAACCATAGTTCCAGAAATTATAAATCTTACCCAAATTATTTTAAAATAATGAAAAATTAAAAAGATAATATTATAAACAGAGTGATAGATATAGTGACGGATTCGTACGGGTATTTAAGAGTTGACAAGGGAAATTGTATTCTTCCTCGCTTTTTTCGATTTTAAATTTTTGATACCGATAATAACTTTCAAGAAAGTTCACTGCAACACTAAATTATTCTTTCCTTTAGCTCTCGATAAAAATCTCGAGATAAATATTCTGGAAAAAGGAAATACTCTGATCTTGAATTCAACCCTAAAATCCCTCCTAATTCAGAATCTTGCATATATGAAATATATAGCATGTAAATATTCTGAAAAAAACGTATAATTCAGATTTTGTAAACAACTCTAAAGTCCTAATTATATTTTTACATACATATTTCAATAACATTGTATTTATTCCCAAATTCCCTCTAAACAAATTATTGAAACCTTGATTTTCAAACTAACTCTAAAATCTCTCCTAACTCAGAATTTCACATGTACGCATATATAAATATTCTAGAAAAGGCTATTACTCTGAAAAAACTAAAATTTTAATCAAATAACATTTAAATTCACATTTTTATATGAAAAATTCACTTCTTTTATCAGTATCTACCCAAAAACAAAAAGGACTTAAGTCACCAATTAGGACTTCTTAGAAAGTAAGAAAGAAGAAGAGGGAGAGTAAAAATTTGTTCACAAATTTGTTCACCTTTATATCTAATTTTAAAAAGAAAAATTAAAACAAGTAAATGTAACAGTAAGTAGATGCAACCGACTTATTAATACCCTACGCCTGAATAATTCCAAATAAATTAAACATTCATAAGGTTTTTGACAGCTGCTTGAACAGCCTCCCTTGTCTTTCAAGAATTTCAAGAACGGAAAAGAGGCATGCTTTAACACTCTTGTTAAATTTCAACCTTTATTAATTTGGAAATTTTGCTTGTTAGGGCTCGGGAGGTATGTGTCTGCTACCCAAATCGCCACTCCAATTCATTTTAAATTTCAGGAACATAGAGGAAACATTACAGAACACGATTGTACCAAATTTAAAGGTTCTACCTTTGTTGGTTTTGGAGATATGCTCGTTTTTTCTTGAGCTCGTTAGGAAGTTTCCAAAATACGAACCCATGGTTCAAATTCTCTCAAATATCAGTTTTCAATTTTACAGAAAAGGAAACAAAACAAACACTTTGTTTATTTTGGAAACATATACTCGTTTGCTCTGGGGTTCGTTCGGAAGCTTCCAAAATCCGAACCCCTGAACCAAATTCTCTCAAATTTAAATCTATGCCCCAAATCCTCTCAAATTTGAGAGTCATGAAAAAAACATGACAGAACACCATTGTATCAAATTTAAAGGTTCTAACTTTGTTAGTTTTGGAGATAATCTCGTTTGCTTCGAGGTCATTCGGAAGCTTCCAAAATCCGAACCCATGGACCAATACCTCTCAAATTTCAGAGACATGAATTGAACATGAAGACACATCATTGCACTAAATTTAAGGTTGTATCTTTGTTTGTTTTGGAAATAATCTCGTTTGCTCCGAAATTATTTGGAAGCTTCCAGAATCCGAAGTCATGGACCGATTTTCGGACACGGACACGTTAAATCAACTCAGGAGGTGATCCTGATTTTGAATATATATACATATCCACATCTAACTCGTTTCCTTTGGTGGTTACAAGCACCATACCAAAGTTAATATAACCTATACTTTAGGTGTAGGGAATAAAAAGTGTATACTAAAAAAAACTTTTCGTTTTAAACACTCTGTACTCAAATGAGACAACCTGTACTAATTATATGTATATCATCTTATGGATTGTTTTCAGACCTATCTTTTGACACTGTAATGCTTTTTATAGACTAACAATTTTTGGGATATTTACCGTTATTTAAGCATGTAAAGTATGAGATTGCATTTTTTTATTAAAATTGTTGTTTCAATTTCGCATTTCTAACCTCTGGTTGGACTATTAACCAAGTCGTACCATACTTATTATAAACCGTTGGAAAGGGTGTGAAGAAACCTTTCTAACGGTATAAAAATAATATAGGGTATCTTTGAAAATTTTCAAAGTATATGTGACGTCACTAGGTGCCGCTATGTAAAATTTCGAAGCAATAGAACACTGCAGCTAATACTTTCCAAGCTCTAAAATGGGTATATGTAGTTTTTATTTATTTCTGTTATAAAAAAAAAATTACTAAATTTTATTATACATCAGTTTGTATCCTAGCGACAGCGCCAAAAATAAAACACGTAATTTATGATTCTAAAAAAAATAATTATTTATATTTTTTCCTTTTTCTTTATTCTCTTAGTTTAACTATTACAATATTATATTTTTGTAGTTTAACTATTACAATGTTATATTTGGATTTTATAAATCGCTGCAGTTTAATAATTTATTATTTATTTTTACTTTATATTAATATTTTGAGTCACAAACTATTTGTGTTGTGTAATAATAACAATAATAAAAACTAACAATAATAAAATTATTAAAGTAATTGACACTGATAGAGGAAAACTTTATAATAGGTTTTCTTTTAAAAAAATAATGTTGTAAGCCTCTTCGTAAAACTAAAAAAAACATATTTTTTCAATTTAATTTTTTTTTTATAAATACTCATTTAAAAAATGTCCTCCAAATTTTTTTTTAGAATTTATAGGTGAAATTTCGATATGTTATAAAATTAACATAGAACAAATTTTTAAGTGTCAGCCGATTTTTAATTGTTAGTCGTGCTTGAAATGTACTTAATTTTATATTTTATATACATTATACCTAGAACCCTTTTTTCCAATAAATTATTTTTTGTATTTAAATGCAAACAATATTAATAAAATTTTAAATATACGTAAATTGTTCATGATAATAAATTACTGCATCTTAAAATACTTTTGCGGACTTAGCTACATATGTATTTATATCTACATTGCAAATCTTTTAAAAAAGAAGAATCAAAAATGTTGCTTACTCGGCCTCCATATTCATAAGGCAAATATTCTTCGCCGACATATTCCTTAATTTTTTCCAAATTACTACTTTTATGAAAGATAGCCTAAAATAAATATTACTAGGGTTAATAAACATTTAAAAGTAAATAAATGTAATAGACATTAAAATAAATATATAAATATATAATAGTATAAATTTAAATATCTCTAAGCTCAAAAAAAAAAAAAAATTGAAAAAATAAGACAAAAAATTTCTCACAGATTCGTCAAAGCATTAACTTTTTTATTAACATCTACATGTCAACATTCAGATACTTACTAAATTTTTTAAACTGCCTAAAAATGGAAGAATAATAGAGATTATAGTATTTACAATAACTCCCCATAAAATAAAGTGAGCTCTTTTATCCTGGAGACGAATTGGCATTATGTCGCATTTTTTTCCAATGAAAATTGCAATACTGGGGGTTATGAATTTGAGATAATTTTTACTTACACTAAAATATAATAATTATATATATTTTTTTAATTATCATGTTCGTCTATTTTACCTAGCCGTATCCATAATAGTTGTTATTCCATACTTCTGACTGCGAGGTGTAGACAATATTGATTCATAAGTTAAATCATCTAATTGCACTAATTTTATAGTATAGTTTGGAATTTTAGCAAATGCATCCACTAAAAAAAGAAATAATCAAATAGTTAATTATTATTTTAATCTTTTTATATGATCTATAATTAAATACAATTTACTAAAATCTTTAAAATCCATTCATAAAAAGAAAAAACAATAAGTGAAGCTAACAATACATTGTTAACTAACAGAAAAAACAAACTAAAAAGAATAAAAAAAAATGTTTAAAGAGCAAAACAGAGAATAAAAAAGGCAAAAATAATACATATTTTGCAATTCTTAACAGTAAAGTGTATAATATAGTATGAATATCCATACACAATTGTTTTATACGTAACAAGTACGCCAAGTACGTATGGACTATGATACATATTTTAAAAAGTAAGACAACTCCTGCTTTAACATTTTTGATTAGTCTTACTCTTATACTTATATGAAATTTTATCAAATTCATCTGTGAATTATAAGACTAATCGAAAAAATTGTTCAATATTATATGCTAATTTTCTATATTTATTTTTTCCAACCTCTAAAGTTGCTTTTTTGCTTAATTTGATGTTATTAATTTCATTGACTTTCAATTCAGGCACACTGGCTTTAAAGTTGTGATATTGCGGTTTAAATTTACATTCTTCGGTGTAATTAATACAATATCAGAATTATCAATTGCGTTTAATTCTTGAAATAATGACTAATTGTATTGCTTTTATTGTAGTCTGCTCGTTTTCATATAATATATTGCAATTTTTACGTCATGTTAAATATATTAAAATTTAACTTTTACATTTTTTAACAAGACAGATGGTATTTCATCACATTGCTTAAACTTTCCTTTGTTCTATTTTAAAATTACCAAGGCTGATATTAAGAAATTTAAAAATTTTTTCTTTTTCTGCAAAACTGGTTGAGTTTTTTTTATAACTTCCGTTATTTCAACTGTACCTTGAAAATGATTTTTAACATCATTAATATTTAATGTTATTTTATTGCTAAAATGTCATAGAAAACTTTTTTGATCTTTTCACATACAAAATGCTGCTTCAAAAGCTGGTGTACCAATTTCTAGGAGAATTTTTCACTTCTTGAAACTTTCGGTTACAGAACGCTTTACAAATAATTGAATTCTTAACAAACTATCCTTAACTTCATTCACCATAAAATTATTTATACACTACATTTAAATTCTATTATTTTATTAAGAAATTTATAAACCGGAGGGGCACGGTTTATAAATTTCTTAATAAATATCTTATGTGCCAAAATCTAACTATTTTAATAGCTTACTTTTTAAAAACCTTATTTTTTGAATATCTTATTTTTCTTCTAGAAAATCTTATTTTTCATATCAAAAATCTGTTTTTTTTTTAGAAATGTTGGATGGACAATAGTCTCGCAAAACAGAATTTGGAAAGTAAAAGTTCGAAAAAAAATATCTTAAAAAAATAAATCACGAATTTCCAATATCGAAATTAGTAGGGATTTTATAGCTGAATTCAAAATCAGGGTTTTATGCTTTTTCCAGAATATTTAAAAAACGAATAACTTTTATTCGAGATTTTTTTAACAATTTTATTAAGTTAATTTTTCAATTTTTATGAAGTTGTTATACATATTTTTTGTTTTTTGTTTAAGTCAAACATTTTTACAATAAATTTTTATGATTAAAATTTAGTTACAATTTACTTTTGCTTACATATATAAAATTATTTAAATAAAATTACATTTACAATTACAAATTACATAGTTGAAATAAATTTTTTTTTTTCGTAGGTCGGTAGAGGTCTTCAAAAGACACTGTAGAACCTTTCCTTGTGCCAACATCAATCTGTTTGATCGACTAAAGGCTTTTTCTTCTTTTTATTTGTTCACATGTACTGGAAAAAAAAATATGTTTCCATCGCTCATTGTAGTAACTCTTGTGGTTTTCTTCTTTTCAGCTGACAAATATTGCTTTCAACATCCAGTTCAGTTTTCATTTTGACGTTCTCATGTATTTGTAATCGCTGGAAGTGCTTTACCGCAAACGTTCTGATCTCTTCAGTTACCAATTTAATCTGTAGATCACGATGTAGGTCTTTTTGCGTATATACCAAGAGGTGTTTACAACTCCGCGTAGTACTTTGTTTTGAAAGGTTTGGAGTATATTCATATTTGATATTTTGGCACAGCCCCATAGTTGGATACCGTACGTCCAGACTGATTTTAATACTTGTTTGTATAGCAAGATTTTATTTTCTACTGACAACTCGGATTTACGTCCTCCTGTATTAATTTTTACAATTTCCTGCATTTAATGTTTAGCTCCTCTTTTTTTTCTTTATGTGCTCATTCCAGTTTAGCTTAGCACCCAAGTTCATACCTAAGTATTTGGCAGTGTTAGCATAAGGTATATTTTGGTTATTTATGAATACAGGAAGATTGGATCTTTTTGAGCGTGAAATTTATGTGTGTTGATTTAGTTTCGTTTAACTTGATTCCCCATTTTTGCGTCCAAGTTGTTATTTTATTTATTGCGTTCATCTGCAAATGTTGCTGTAGTAACATTATAATCTTGAAGGATATCTCTTGTGAACAATAGTTATAATACAGGCCCGAGAACCTGCCGTTATCGCGGAACACCTGCCGTTATCGGTTTTAGGTCTGAGTATTCAGTTCCATAGCGAACTATGAAGTATCTTATTGCTTAGGTATGAGTCAAATACTTCAAAATATTGTCTAGATAGGTCTCTGTGAAGTTTAAACTTGAGACCTTCGTGCCATACCTTATTAAATGCCTGGGCAACATCCAAGAAGACAGCAGAGCAGTCTTTTTTCTCCTCAAATGTTTTTTCTATTATATCTGTTATTCGATGGACCTGATCTAGTGTTGAATGGTTATTTCTGAATCCAAATTGATGTGTTGGAAATAAATTTCATTGTTTAATAATTACATTAAGCCATTTCAGCAATATTTTCTCAAAAATCTTTGACATTGGCAGTAAAGATAAGATGTTACTTCTGTTAGAGGTTTGCCTTGCTTAGGTATAACAATTACTTCGGCTATTTTCCAAATACGAGGTACATACTTTAATTTGAAGCAATTGTTAATAATATGCTGTAGTTTTAGAAAACCTGCATCTAGCAGTTCTTTTATAATTTTCCCGGAAATACGATCATAACCTGGACTTTTCTTGTTACTGAGGTTATTTATAGACACATCCAGTTCTTTCAACGTGACATACGGTATTTCCTCTACATCAATTTTTGCTATGAGATCTGTATTTCCATCATCTGGACTTTGCAGGAATGGTTTGAAGACATTTGGCAGGTGTTCGGAAAAGATTCTGGCTTTGTCTTTTGAGTTTCTAATCCATTTCCCATCTTCGGCTTTCAACGGTGGGTTTTGAATCTTTCGTCTTCTCAGCCGATTTTCAGCTTTCCATAACGAGTAGTCTGACTCTCAGTAGCTGTTAATTTACTGAGAAAAATATTAACAGACTCATTTTTGATCTTAATAATTTGCTTTTTTAGTCTATTGCTTAACTGATTTGGATGGGCTTTATCACACGGAAACCTTGTTATTTGCCATTTCCTTCTATCCTTTCGTTTTTGCTGGATAAGTTCAATTATTTCTCTTGGATAGTTGTTTCTTTATTGCTTGCTCGCACACACTGACGGTGTACTCTCCTCTGCTGCCCTTTAAATTTCTGATGTGAAATATTCGACTTCTCTGTCTATTTGGGTTCTTGTTTCTAGCAACGACCTTGGGTTTATTTGAAGTTTCCTTCTAAATTTATTCCAATCGGTTTTTTTGCTTGCTAGACTTCGTATATTTTCCTTTTGTTTTACATCTTTACCACACATTAAAATTACGGAGTGTGATCAAATGATAAATCATTATAATTTTGCACATCTATTTGATCACTTGTCATTCGTTTTATAACAAAAAAGTCGATAAGATCCGGTGTTTTTGATGGATCTGTAGGCCAATAGGTTGGTGAACCAGATGAGGAAAAGTCGCATCTATATTTTCGAGCCTATCTGTAGAGCTGCTTACCTTTTGCAGATGTTAGTCTCGATCCCCTGTAGGTGTTTTTGGCATTAAAATCGCCACCTATAATGAAGCTATTTCCTAGTGACTTGAGGTAGTGACTTGAAGTAATCATCTTTGCGAGTGTTTTGGCTGACAGTATATGGATACTATCTTAAAGTAGTAAATAAAAAAATTAGAATTGAAAAAAAAAATTCCAAATTTGATGTTTGATTGAAAATTTTATGTTTTAAATTGCTTTTTGATTAAGTGAGCTTAATGTATGATTTATATTTACTACCCACAAAAGCATTCTGTGTATTGGTTCGTTTCGTAGAACGCACCGTAGTTAGTTCTGTGCTGTGTAGTTAGGAACATGTTAGAAGGTCTAAGATAGGAATCGGTGTTAAAATGAATTTTTTTTTGAAATTGCAAGGGAAATTGTTACTTTTTCAGTTAGAAAAGCTACATTAGCTACCTCTATCCTAAGTGTTAGGGTGTTTAGGTGAATGTAATTTAATTTATTTTCATAGGGAGGTAAAATTACGGAGTCATTCCAACTTAATTAAGTAATCTTAAGTTCCTCAAAAGATGATACAGTTGTATAAAACATGCGAATTTACTTAGAATTATAATTCTATAGAATTCAATTCTCTTCTATACGTCACCTACATAGATTTCCCAAGAGCTTTCGATACTGTAAAAGGACACGAAATATGGAGGGCATTAGAAGAAAGGTGCATAGTCGGGAAAATAAGAAGGATGGTTAAGGCCCTCTACAAAGATGCAGATTCCCAAAGACTCCATAAAAGAAAACTGCGTATGCCAATAAAGCTGTAGAATGGTGTGAAATAAGGCTGCCCACTCTCCCCTCTCCTGTTAAACGTTGTGTTAGATGTACTCATGAACAAAATAAATAACGCAACCAGAGGAGGTTTAAACTTTATTTATTTTTTTCTTTATTTTATTTTAGCAATATAAAAAATTCTAAAATTTATAAAACAAAAAAAATATTAGGCCTAAGCCTTATGGTTTTAAATAGTTACAATAAAAATTTTATATTTAAATTCAAATGCGCTTAAAATAATACAATGTTAATTTTAGTTAAAACTAAAAAATAATACAATAATTCAATGTTAATTTAACTTAAAACTAAATAATAAAGATAAAATAACTCAATGTTAATTTTACTTAAAGCTTCTTAAAAAAAAAATAAAAAATTGAATAACTGGTACACATAATTCTCTTTTCTTCGCTTCAACTATCCTATTCTAACTCGTTCATTGATCTAACACAACAATTATTGCTACATTCACATTAACAGGGTTAAATTTCTGTTTGATTTAAGATATTCCTAATAATTTCATTCTTGAACAATAGAATCGATTGGTTTGATTCCTAAAGGAAATTCATTAAATAACTTCAAGCATTTAAACAAAAAACTATTCTGCTGTTGGTTTGTCCTGAATAATGATAAATCGAAATTTGAACTATTCCTGGTATAAAGATTGTGTATATTTATTATTCTGTTAAGAATAAAATTATGCTTAAGTTTATTATTTATATTCTTGAAAGCTGTTAGATACGTTTGCAAATATTGTTAATATTTATATACTTATCTGAATAAAGCATGTTTGTAGGAAACATACTCGGATAAAAGTGTATGATTTTAATTGCCGTTTTTTGTATGATATATAATTGGTGCAATATTTGTTGACTAGCTCCATTCCATATTGGGTTAAGGTAGATTATATGTGATAATATAAACGACGAATATATGGAGTACAGAGCAGTTTTAGATATGTATTTCCGAATACATCGAAGGATGAAAATATAGGGTGTGATTTTGCGAATTATGTGATGTATATGATCTATCTATTTTAGTTTCCTATCCAATATCATACCTAAGTAGCAAAGATTGTCAACACTTTCTATTATAATGGAATTATATGAGAAATTCATAGTGCGGTAGATTTTATTGGCAAATAGCAATATTTTCGTTTTTTTATCATAAATTTGATCAAATTAAGATTTTCAAGTTTCGATAAAAAGATCTCATGATCTACACAGTCAAAAGCTTTTTGAAAGTCCAAAGATATTATAGCCACACATTTCCCACCATCCATATTCGTTATCATAAAATTGCTAAGACTTAAGCATGCTGCCGTTGTGTTCGAATTCTGTTCGAAGCCATATTGTTCTTTGTGCAGAATATTGTTATGTGTGAGAAAAGTATTTAGACGATTTTTTACTACTAATTCAAATATTTTTGAAAGACTGGTTAAGACAGGATATAGGACGATAATTTGATGGATCCGATGTATTTCCAGTTTTATGAATAGGTGTAACTAATACTGTTTTGAGTGACTGTGGGAATGTTGAACTTTCAAGAGAGCTGTTTATTAATTTCACTAATGTCGGCGAGCGTTTGTTTGAAAATATTTGGATGAACTTAGTAGAAACTGTTCTGTTCTCATAATGAACTGTTCTCATAGTCTATGGTAGTGGAAGATTTTAAGTTCGATATAATCTGTTCAATTTCTATTGTGTTGGTGAGATATAAGAAAAAGCTATTGTGAATTGTACTTAGATGTCTACTGATATAGGCATGATCTATTGGAGTAGTGGGAATGTTTAGCTCGTCAGCTATATTTTGCTCATTAGTTGTAACTTCGTTATTAATTACCAGCGTTTTAATACTAGAACTTTGTTTTGGAGAATTGGTGTTATAAATTATCTTATTATAAAATTCCAAAGATTTTTATTGTTAAAAATGCCCTGCTGCACTTCACGTGAAAAGAAATTTTTTTATTGAAATTAACTTGTTCACCTCGGCTTTCATATTTTTGTATAGATACGTAAATTTTCTTTGTATTTCTTTGAATATTATTAATAAGAGTCGCTGATTTTAATCTTATCAAATATTGCTTTTGTCATCCAAACCGCCTTATTTTTTTCTTTTATTTAATTTTTGCAGATCTCTAACAAAATGATCAAATTCAGAATAATTATTAATGTTCGACCTGAAAATATCACATGTAATATTATCATAATCCAAAATCGTTTTATTAAAAATTTTATTTTTAGTAACTGGCTTAAGATTAATATTGATAAAAAGCATTTCATGGTCAGATAAGGAGGTGTCACAAATTAAAAATTATATTTATAGTTTATAGTTTTAGATACGTAATAAGATGGTCAATTTTAGTTCTGGTTGTTTTGCCTAATCTGGTTGCGCATTCCATAGATATTTTGTTAGATATTACTAACCCGTTACAAATTAGCATATTATTATAGTCAATGACATATTGATTATAATTATCTAGTAAATTGTTGTGCAGTAGTATTATTTAATTTGAGTATAAAATCGAGTACAAAAGTTTCGTGAGACCTAAATATGTCAATAATATTTATTTTATGTCATAGTTAATTAACTATTAAGAAATTAGTTTTATTGAAATACTCTTTAGATATAAAATTGGAATTGATGCATTCATCAACATATACCGTATGGTTCTTCCCTATTTGAAAAGTACCTACACAGAAGTGTTAAAAAATAGATATTCTTTCTCTATGAGCCTTATCTCAGTTACTACAATAATGAGGATATTACGATCATATGAATCAATTAGAGATTCTAAGGAATAGAGCTTATGCCGAAGGCTTTGTATATTAGTATAAATAATATTCATATTTTCTTTTTTATTCGCAAACATTGACAGGTTGCATACCCCTGTCATATGTACAATATTTTTTAAGTCAGAAATGTTTAGTTCGTTATGACTAATCATTGATTATTTTAAAATATGAATATGTATGAAATGTAAGCATATATAAAATAAATAAAAAAAAAAATAGAAATAAAACATAAATACTGATTGTATTTCAAAATGTATTTCAAAACAAGTTTTAAATGTGGCTTTAATAAATAGAAAAAAACAATTTGAATGAGAATTAATGAGAAAGAGGGAGCAAGAATGAATGACAATGAACATATGATTTTACTGTAATATTGTTTTATAATATCAATAATTGAAAGCATATTGGTGAGTATTATTTTAATATACAATATTTTAGTAGTTTCTCCGTACGTGGTTTGTAAGTTTCTCGATTTGTTTTTAAAATAGAATTTAATAAAAATTAATAATGATAACAGAATAATATAAAATTACTATCAGCATAACTATGTTTTAAAATAACTATGTTTTTTTAAAAATCAGAATGCAATATTTAATAAGTGCAGGCATAAGTCCATGTATATCCATATATATGTATATATGGACAAATAATACACTTATGCACTTATGTTTGGACTTCTATGGTATTGTAAAAATCAAAATAAATAAATAATTTATCGTAAAATTGATGTGTTCAAGAAGTTTATATCATAAAAATTTAATCATATATTATAATAAAATGTAAGAAAGCAAAAAAAAATATGAATGCAAAAAAAGCAATATAAAATAGTTTTAGTATATAAGTGAAAGAAGTGTATAAGATATTTAATATATAAGTTTAACATGTGTATAAAGTATTTAGTATATATTATAGAATAAAATATATGTGTAATATGTATTAAATGTGCTTTTAAAATATTTGTTGTTAGAAAAAAAATGTAAGATAATTTATGTAAAAAAGCATAATATGCTTTCGTACGTAATTTGAAATAATAAATGAATATAAAAATTTAAAAAAAAAAAATTGTGATGTAAATTTAGTAATAAAATTAATGTTAAAAAATAATAATGAAATCAAAAAAATTAAAGTTGTGTTATATAATTTAAGTTCGATTGTTTTATTAAATTCAGTAGTTGAAGCAAAAAAAATGGAAAACTACTCAATGGTAAACAAAAATTTTTAAGCTACAAACAAACTATAAGATTTAGACTACACCGACGACATAATATGTCCCTTTTCGCATTCTCATACCAACAAGCAAAGCAAGATCGACCACTTTCAAGGAATGCGGCCGAAGTCGGACTTAAAATGAACATGGGGAAAACAAAGATATTGTGAATAAATACAACCAGCACCATACCGATAAAAGTAAATGATATACCACTAGAAGATGTACCGAAATAAAATTACCTTTGGTGCACAGTTACGACGAGGGGTGGAGCATTAGAGGATACAGAGGCTAAAATCAAGAAGGCGGGGTTTGCAAGACTATAGAAAAAAAATTTTTTACAGTGTAGTTTACTATCAAAGAGAATACCCAGATCTTTTATGGAATCTACTCTAGTCAAGTTGAGTTGTTATTGTTAAAAGAATAAGCGAAATTAAAATTATTGGAATGGCGTGAAAAAATCACGTATGCACATTTAGTAACATGCAGAAGAAGATTATTTATGGTGCACCACAAAAAAAAATTATTAAGATCAGATTGCAGTAAGTTAGCATCTTCCATACAAGTAATTTGTTTAAAAATTTTCATATCGTCTGCATATACTTTAATATTACTATAATTAATAAAGGAAGCGACATCATTAATGGAGAAAATAAAAAGAAGCGGACTTAAGTAACTACATTGAGGAACGCCTAAATTTACCGTAAAAGCGTGGGAAACTGAAGACATAAACACTAAACTGTAGTTTCCATCTTTGAGATAAGAAAAAATCCATTTAATAAAGCTAATGATACAATCTATATCAGAAATCGTATTTAGTTTGTTTTTATTTATTAATTTAACAAATTGTAATTAACATTCGCTTTACTTGGGTTTTAAGAATGATTTACTTTTAAAGTTAAATTACAATGTTTTAAAGTTAAATCACAATGTTTAAAAATTAATACATTACATAATACAGCGCTGAATTAATACATTGATAGGGACATAAATAATTTAGTGTCGTCTAGACAGAACTTATAGAAACCTAATAGTGAGAGTAATTATTTAGTGGGGATTAGACTCGCATTCCTACATTCGGCTATCCTGACAATTGTTCGCTCCCAATAATTTCTTTGCTCCACATTTTCATTTGGTCGGCTACGGCAGTGGTCTTGTTAGGTCTCCGGTTATTACCTTCTTTTGTCACGTTATAATAGTTGTTTTTCTTAATATACGAGACCTTGTACGGGCTTTTGAAAAATTTTTTGAAGTCTTCCGTTAAGGATTCGAAAGTTAACGCTTAACTTTCAAATGCTTTTTTTTAGTATATTAATATTTGAACAATTTCCAGCATATATAATTGCAAAACTGTTGAAGCAGTTTTATGGCAGATTTCACAATACCAAGCTAAACCTGCCGCAATTTTTACCCTATCCGTCAATGAAGCTGTGAGTTGCATACATTTAGGGTGGAATAAGCCGTCACCACAGTTACCAGATTTGTAGCATCAACATTTACTTCGCGATATACAACATTTGGCATTGCAAATAAAAAATAAGCCGAAAATTCGAATAATTTTATTTAAAATATAAAAATGGAAACTGTAATTGACATCTACTGCACGGAAACTAATACGAAACACGAGTTACGTATTCGTCTGATAATTCACCTGTTGAAAATACAAAAACGTCAGCAATACCTGCTATTATCCAAATAAATTCCACTCCCACAAAAATAACAGACGCTAAATTTGCATTTCCTGTTATTGCCAAATAATAGAATTTATCATTTGCAATAACTTAAAATATATATATCAGATTTCAATCTAATTACATTTAAATTATTAACCAATAATTTAAATATAAAATTAATATCTGGAATTAATGTCTGGAATAATAAAATTACTTCTTATTAAATTGATTATGAAATAATTAAAATACAGTTTCCCACAATAAATATTATTGCTCGAATTACACCAAAAAGTCAAATTTGTTTTTTGTAATTAAATTATTATAAAATTATTAAATGATCATATTACAAAAGTAATATTCAAAATAAGTTGTATAATCAAAATAATGCGTTTGTATAATAATTTTAATAATAAGTTTCTCACGTCCAAAATAGCTGAACTAACATAATTTATAATATAAATAGGACGATAATTAGAATAAGAAATGAGTTGTAAATTGTAATTTGTTAATCAAGACCTGACATGGTCAAGTATAATAAAACATACTAAATTGTTTGTGTTAATAAAATATTGTATTTGTCTCGTAAATTTCAATATAAAAATAAAGTTCGTAAGAAATAATAAATAAAGTTAAAAAACGGTAGTTTTATTTTTTTAAGAATATCGTAGTTGAACTATAAAACTGGCGCAGTCGGTAGGATAACTCAAATTAAGAACTTTCTAAATATTTTTCGTGAAACAAGACTTTCTCTTCGCATTCCTTAAGTGAGTCTGCTTAAGGCACGAAAAATATACAAAGAGTTATCTAGTGAAACGAATCGCATAATAAAATCGGTCAATAACAAAATAAAATTATAAAATTTTTGTTAACTCCGGTAATAAACAAAATAAATAAAAATAAATTCAATAACTATAAACATTAACTACAAGTAGAAACATAGAGAAAAATTAACTCGCAGACACAAGCTTTAGTTAAAATAAAATAATAAAAGTGTTTTTCATAAACGGCAACATAGAATTTTACAAATTAATTCGTAGAAACAAGTTAAGGAAAACCACAAAGACTCAAAGGATCCAGCCTTATGAACAAATTTGATAAAAATAGAGATTTACAAGAACAAGACAATATGGAACAACAATATCAAGACCAACTAGTAACACAACAACGTCAACTAGAACAACAACAAATACAAGAGCTCTTGGAGACAATTAGAAATCTTCAGGCAGCACAAAACATAATTCCAGTCGCAGTTCCAGCCCCAGTACAAATAAATCAAACTTCAATGGAGGCAATACACCGTAACATAAAATTCATGTCTACATTGACCGGTAAAGAAGATGTCAGCATCAACTCTTTCATCAGCAGTGTAGAGTATCAACTATCAACAGTAAACAGCATCGAACATAGATAGGCCATAACTAGGGCAATATTTTTCGAAAAAATCCAAGGCGAAGCTAAAAATTGCATAATAAACCTTCGGAATCCATCAAATTGGGAAGAAATCAAGACAATCCTGAAACTGAGATACAAACCAGAAGTGGAACTCTGTGAAATCTACAAAATGAAATCAAACTTAAAAGCAAATTCGGTAAGTGAATTATCTATTATTGTACAAAACATTAAATATAAGTCTGACGAAATACAAGTGTATTACAAAGATCAAGATTATATAGATTTAACTAACGTTGATAGTTTGTTAATAAATACTATAAAAGAAATGACACAGGGAATTTAGTTAGAAAAATTTTATAATGAAAAAGAGTTAGGAACTATGATTGCTATAATGAGGCATCGTAGGTACGAAGACTCATGTATTAGAAAAGAATACAATAAAATGAGTCATAACCAAAAAGGTTTTAATCAAAGTAAAAATTTTCGATATAACTCTACGGCCTATAATAATGAACTTTCTAAGAAGTTTTCAAATAATAATAACAAGGCAAGTAGTTATTTAGATAATAACAGAATAGGACAAAATAAATATTCAAGTAATAACAATAATAATAACTCTGGGCAATTCCGCCATGGTCACCAATGGTCAGGAAACTTTAGGAACAATACGGGCAAAAGTCGCCAACAACAGGATTACCCTAGACAAGGATTGGGTGAGCCGATGGAAATCGAGAACATCCAACGAAGGTCGGGCAATCGTAGGAAAAATCCGGGCCAAGATCGCCAGCAACAGGATTATCCTGAAGAAGAACCGACTAATGTCGAAGAGGACCAAAATATACAAGTTATTAAATATAACTAACAAAAATAAAATAATTTAAATATAAATAAAACTAATGACCATAAAACTTCCGATAGCCATCTAGATTTTTTTTACAAACTAGCCTCGGAGTTACCCATTATTAAAATCACAATTGAAAATAGGAAATTTTTAGCCTTAATTGATTCAGGATCAAGCTTTAGTATAATCGATGATAGAATAAAAGCATTTAAAAAAGTTAAAATCGAACCCGTATATTATTCAACTATCAATAAAAAGGATAGTATTAATTTCGAAGTTCATACAAGAACGCCAATAGAATTTAAAATGCCACCAAATGCATTAACTAGGTGGAAAGTAAAAAATTTACCGAACAGAAAATATCACATGATAATAGGTTCTGATTTATTAAATAATTTAGGGGGAATAATAGATTTTGAAAAACAAATTATAAACATTAACGAACAAGAGATAAAATTTGAAAACTCTCCATATAATTTTAAAGAAATTTGTACGTTAGAAGCAATAGATCCAAGAATGAAATTATTACAAATGGATCATCTCAATTTGAACGAACGATCAGAAATAGAAAAATTAGTTAAAAGGTTTGCCAAATTATTTTTTAAAGAGGGGGATATACTGACACATACGACAGAAGTAAAACATGAAAGAGTGACAAAAACGGATCAAGCTATTAACTCGAAATTATATAGGTATCCACCAAAACATGAAGAAGAGGTAAGAAGACAAATAGCAGAAATGGAAACACAAGGAATAATTAGAAAGAGTAACTCTCGATATTCTAGTCCCTTAATAGTAGTACCGAAAAAGACAGACAACTCAGGACAGAAAAAATTTAGGATTGTAATAGATTATAGAAGATTAAACGAAGTGACGGTAGACGATAAATTCCCTCTACCAAATATTGACTCAATACTGGATAAATTAGGTAAGGCTCAGTATTTCACAACATTAGATCTGGCAAAGGGTTATCATCAAATATCTATAAAAGAAGAAGACAAAGAAAAGACAGCATTTGTGACGCCATATGGCTTGTATGAATTCAATAGGATGCCGTTTGGGCTTAAGAACGCCCCAGCGACGTTTCAGCGCCTAATGAATAATATCCTAAGGGATTTTATTAACAGGGTATGTGTAGTGTATCTGGACGATATACTTATATTCAGTACCTCACTCGAAGAGCATATTAGGGCAATACAAAATATTTTTAAAAGTTTGGAAGACAAAAATCTAAAAATTCAAATAGACAAATGTAACTTTGTTCCTTTCGAATCGTACGATTCGTGTACTGGTCGATGGATATTCATCTGACAAATTCAAAATAAATGCTGGTGTCCCTCAAGGATCAGTTTTATCCCCCATTCTTTTCTTAATATTTATTAATAACCTACTTTCTTTAACCTCCAATCCATAGTTTCGCAGACGACACCACCCTTGTAGCTTCCTATGAATTTCATACCCGCTGTAACACTAATCACCAGATTAATACAACAGCAAAAAATTTCACTATTAGTGAGCTAAATAACGATTTAGCCAAAATTTAAAAATGGGGTGAAGTCAACAGAGTTGATTTCAACACGAAAAAAACCCAATGCTATTATTCCAGGGAGAGGTTTTGCAGCATTCAACAGATTTAAACATGTTGAGTATCGAGTTAAACCAAAAATTGTCTTGGTCAAATCACATTTTTGGTATAGCTAAGGATGCAGCTAAATGTTTGGGTTTTTTGTATCGCTGCAAAACTTACTTTTCTGCATCTGATCTTCTCAATATCTATAAAACGTACATTCGGCCGAAAATGGAGTATAATGCACACATTTGGGCTGCAGGCCCTCAAACAGCGCTGAGTTACCTAGATAATGTGCAAAACAGAGCTATTCGTCTTATCAACGATCCCAGTGTAACTTCAATGCTCACTCCACTCAGACATCGTCGCGCAGTTGGGTCACTAACCTTGTTTTATAGATATCTCGTAGGGATTAACACCTGCTCGAATGAATTAAAACAGTTAATGCCTCCGCTCAAAGTTTTCCAGCGAGAAACAAGGCGGGCAGCAGAAGCTCATCCCTACCATGTAGAGATTTCAAGATGGCGAAATACAGCTTATGGAAATTCGTTTGTCATGCGCACGTCCCGCCTGTGGAACCATATACCATCGCATGTGTTCCCTAAAGTTGGTAATTCTTATGTGTACGATTTACTTAAGTTTAAGAAGAACATCAACATCTTTCTTCAAAATGTCCCTCAAAATTTTTCTACCTATACCCATAATCCAAATTTCCCAATTCCAATTTTCCCAATTATCCTTCCCACATCCCTATCCCCAAAACCAAACTGTACATTCGTGTTAAAGGCTCCATCCTAAAGTTTGGTTTTAAAAGGAGGGTGGTTTTGGTTGGTTAAAGTCCAACACTACCCTGAGGAAGTACGTGCAGTTGGTGACTTTCGAGTTTTCCACCAACCCTCGTAAAAAAAAAAAAAAAAAAAACTTTATGAGAAGAGAAACGGAATTTTTAGGACATATCCTAACAAAGGATGGACTAAAACCTAACCCAAATAAAATTAAAATTATTCAAGACTTACCACTACCTAAAACTGAAAGACAAATTAAAAGTTTCCTAGGATTAACTGGCTATTATCGTAAATTTGTGAAAGATTGCGCGAAAATCGCACAACCTATAACAAAATATTTAAGAAAAAACACTAAAATTAACATAAATGATCCTAACTATATTACAGCATTCGAGAAGTTAAAATCAGTAGTAATAAGCCATCCGGTAATAAAATACCCAAACTTTGATAGACCGTTTACCCTAACAACTGATGCATCAAATTATGCTATCGGTGCAGTCCTGTCACAAGAGGGACACCCAGTTTGTTACGCGTCGCGAACTCTAAATAATTACGAACGAAATTACTCAGCAACAGATAAAGAGTTTCTCGCAATTATGTGGTCGGTGAACTATTTTCGACCATACCTTTACGATAACAAATTTAAAATATTAACTGATGGTCCGCCTATTAAATATTTACATGCAAAATACAAAGGAAAAGATCTATCACCCAGACACCAAAGGTGGTTGCTAAAATTAGGTGAATACCAATTCGAAATAGAATATCTAAAAGGAAAAGAAAACCGCGTAGTTGACTCATTAAGCAGAATTGAAAATAGAAACGAAAAAATTAACGAAGAAAATGAGAAAGAATCGATAGAATCGATAAATATACTAAATATCGAGGATGATGTTACGATGGCAACAGTACACTCCTCGGAAGAGGAACTGCTAGACCATATCAATATTAAAGAAGGAATAGTCAACATATATAAAACACAAATCATTCTTACAAATAATAAAATGTTAGAAAAAAAAAAACATCTTAGGTAGAAGAATAATTTACATAGCAGAATATGACTTTGATAACTTAAATGAGATTTTAAGAAGATACATTAAAAAGGGCATAACCGGTATATACTCAGAGTTATCAGATCATAAATATAATATTGTACAAAATAAAATTATTGAGCTATTTTCAAACGATAAAAGTATTAAATTTATTAAATGTTCCTATAGAGCACAGGAAATAGGAACTGAAGTAGAAATAGTTAAGCAAATTTCATTATACCATGTTAAAGAAAGTTTCTACTCGGGTATCCAAGAAACGTATAATCAATTGAAATATAAAATATATTATCCCAAACTATTGGAGATAATTCAAATTGTCATAAATCAATGTGAAATCTGCCAACAGGTCAAATATGATAGAAGACCTATTAGACCTAAATATAATACAACTGAAACACCTAGTGATATAAATCAAATTATTCACGTTGATACTTATGTGATAATGAAATGCTCATATTTAACAATAATCGACAAGTTCTCTAAATTTGGATCTGCATATTATTTATCGGATAGGAATCAATTAACTATAGTAGAAACGTTAGAAGAACATTTTGCAAGGATGGGTAAACCTAATAAAATTATAGCGGATAACGAATTTAATGCACTGCAAATAAAGAACTACTTACAGGAAGAAAATACAGCATTACACTTGACTAAACCAAATAGTCATACTGGAAACGGGGATGTTGAACGTTTTCATAATTCTCTAGCTGAGAAATTTAGAATTTTAAAACAGACTGAAAAGCGTTTATCATGTAGGCAAATAATTCAAAGAGCTGTTAGGAATTATAATGAAAGATTCCATTCAAGCATAAAAGATGTACCAACAAATGTACAGAATAGGATTTCAAATTACAAAAAAATTAAGGAAACAATTATGAAAAATAAGTTAAGTAAAATAGAAAAACTGAATAAAAAACGTGAAGATTATACCGAAAGTAGGTCGACAGGTTTTGTTAAAAACTATAAAGCAATCAGGCACAAAGAGCAACCTAAATATAAAAAATTAAATTTAGATAGAGTACATGTGACGAATATTAAAAGACCATTAAAATTTTCAGATACTGATCATACTGACGATACTGACATTAGCAGTCCAAAAAGTAACCGCTAACTTATTAGATATAAACAACATAAATTCAGATACAGGGTTTGCAAAAATTCACCTAAATAAAGAAGAATTAGTTACGCAAACAGATACTATAATATATATTATTCATCCAAACGAAATCTTGGAATTATTACAGAACATTTCAAATAAAACAGACTTAATACAACCAAAACAGAAGCAGGTATTACATACAGAAATATCAGGAATTATGAGTAAATTAAAAACAATTATACCTAAGAGGATATTAAAACGCGGATTAGTAAATGCTGTCGGATATATGTCTAATTGGTTATTTGGGACAATGGACGAACAAGACCGACAAGACATAGTAAAGCATTTGCAATTAATAGAAGAAAACAATCATTTATTAATAGAAAATCATAATAGTCAAATTAAAGTTAATGATCAATTTAGTAGAACCATAAATCAAATAAAAACAATTATAGAAAATGATAGGAAAATAATTACAAATCATATTAACATATTAGAAGACTCTCTTAGCCAACAAAATTTATATCTAGATTTACTTTTAAAACTTCAATGTATAAAAGAAAAAATCAATACAATACAAGACAATTTAACTTCTATTAGACATGGTATTATACATCCAAATATATTAACAGAAGAAGAAATAGAAGAGTATCAGATAGATTTTTACAAATTACAGTATCTTAAATTAGGCTTAGCACAATTCAAAGAAAGCTCATTATTAATGGCAATTAAAATACCAAGAAAAATTAAATCAATACAATTAGAAATAATTGTTCCTATCTCAAATAAAGAAAATAAAGAAATAGACTTTATAAATCAAATCATATTTACATTTAATAATAAAACTTATAAATATGAAAAAATAAAAACTTTAAATGAATTAAATTTATGTAAGCATTGTATATTTAAAAACAACTGTCAATTATTAAAAAATACATTAACAGAAATTGTAAATATAGACAAAGAAACAATTTTAATTAAAAACGCTAATGAATTAAAGATAAATCAAACTAAAATCAGCTATTTGTCCAAAATAGCTGAACTAACATAATTTATAATATAAATAGGACGATAATGAGAATAAGAAATGAGTTGTAAATTGTAATTTGTTAATCAAGACCTGACATGGTCAAGTATAATAAAACGTACTAAATTGTTTGTGTTAATAAAATATTGTATTTGTCTCGTAAATTTCAATATAAAAATAAAGTTCGTAAGAAATAATAAATAAAATAAAAAAACGGTAGTTTTATTTTTTTTAAGAATATCGTAGTTGAACTATAAAACTCACGTGCTCAAGCTTTACAAAAAAAAAATTAAATTAATCAAAAATAATAACAAGTGTATAAAAATCGAAAATAAACTGTTTGATTGAAATTATATTTTTATTCTCTACGTATATATACAGAGAAATCAGATTAAAAGAAAAACAAATTACTAATTAGAAACAATCTCTTACAAACAACGATTATTCGGCTGCTCTTTCCAGACTAAGATGATGACAAATATAATTGTAGTGTAAGGTAAAAGCTTTAATAGATAAACGAAGGTTTACCAACCGAATACAGAAAGTTACACAAATTATATATTCAATTTCATAAAACTAAAGGTATTATTAATTTTCTTCTTCTTATTATTATTTTATTATTATTATTATTATTAATTTTCTTCTTATTATTATTATTATTATTACTATTGTAGTCACAACAATAATGTTAGAGCAAGAGTTCAAAATTAAATTCGATGATATATAAATTAGTTCGAACCCAACTGGAAGGAGAGATTTTGGTTGGATTAAATCTACAAAAAAAGTGTCAGATGACTTAAAAGCATACCCAAGTTATTGTAACAGTAATTATTACAATCTTTTGCGAGTTTCAAACGATGAATATAATAATTCTTTTTATGACAGAAAATAATTTAAATTTAAATAAGACCTCTACATATTCTGTAGATTTTACGTTTGTGATAGACTTATCAATATTTATATATATTTATCAATATTGAATATTTCCAACGTAATAATCATTTTAATGAAATGTAATCTCTATTCTTAACGCTGACGGTCTTGAAATAATAGGTGTAAATATTAAATTTTCGAATAAAAGGATAAATATTATTAATACATACATTCCTCCTTCTACACACTCAATATATACATTGCACTTTTAAACGCAATAGATTCGGTCCTAAAGATAAGTTTGTTTTATGTTGACATTTTAATCTCTCTAACATGGATCAATCATGATGAAGATTTTTTTCCGATATCTCATTCATTAGTAACTGATGCGGTATTTATTGATCCTTTAAATACGAACAACTTACCACAGGTTTCACAGGGATAAACAGTTGCCATTAATTTTCACTTTAGATTGGAATAATCTTCTTTTTTTGTGATTTGTGATAGAGTATTAAATTGTATTCGCCCTGATTATGGCAGTAACGCCGAAATATATATAATAGGCTTTATAATAAATAAATATATAAATAAAAATAAATATATATATCAGTTTGCATCGGGTTTTAATTCCGTAAGTATAAAAAGTGCAAATGAAAAAGAATTCTCCAGCATTTATTCATCAAACAGAACAAAAATTATTTGTTATTGAGTTGTTTTTGAATAACATTGTTTTTAAAAAGACATTTTTTTAGATATTTTAAGATTAAAAAGATTTTTTTTTGTTGTTATTTAAAATAAAAATTAAATTAATAAAAAATGGAAAAAAAAAACTGAAAAAGCAAGTAGTGATCAAAGTAAAACAATATGGATTCATTGTTAAAATAAAAGTCAGAGTTGATCAAACTACATTTTGGGCTGCCTAAACTCATTCAGCATTTCAGTTTTTATTCATGCTTGCGGAATTGTAATTATGATGCAAATGCAAAATCGTGATAAAAATGGAAAAAATTTACAATTGCAATTACACTGTTGCGGAATCAGACTCCTAATTTTTAATCCAACTGTAAAATCCTTTCTATCTCAGAATCTGGCACATTCATATATATATAAATATTCTGAAAAAAAGCAGTAATCCTGATTTTGAATCTAACACAGTTAACCACATTCATGAATTTTCATGGCAATACTTCTAATACCAGTCATTTTTTTCATTGAAATATATGCAAATAAATCAGAACCATTTTAAATCAAAGAATAAATAAAATTCAAAAATGCTATCATACTTATCCATATTCGTTTATTTATTCAAGAAAAAATCCAGTTCAATCCAAAAATAAACCAGTTCGGTGGATCGGTCGATTAGTTTGTTTACTATTTAACGAAATCTATAACGAAATATTTGTAGAAATTGCATTCGATAATGAATCGGTTATTGAAGATTATTGCTATGATGATGATGATATTACTAGAAATGCTTCTCAAGATCACAGATGTGATGATATGTTAATTAACGAAGGGAAAGTTTATCAAAAGGAATTTAGTTATGATGATGACTTAACAATGGCACAATGGGTAGAAAAACATAAAGATACCAATAATGAAGATATGTTTGTATGTGAAAAAAAACTTTGGTAACACTGAACTGGAAGGTTTTATTGAAATTTTTTATCCCTTGCCACTACTATAAGGAGCCACTAAGTCATTTATTATTTATATTTGACTAAGCTTCAGTTTCTGGAATCAATATTTCACTAAGACGTTTATTACTCTTCTGCAGCTATTCTATAAGACTATGAAAAGTCTCTTTTATTTCTACGCCATCTATTATCTTATACAAGAATTATGTTTTATTTATTTATTTATATTAATATCACAAATCACATAGGATATTGCAATATTACAAAACCATCGGCTACTAAGGCCATTATAGGTCGAATACTATTATTAAATTATATACTAATATTATTTATTTTGTTTATATTATATATTTTATATTTACGGTATATTTGGTAGCAAGGCGGATTTGTTTTCAATTAATAAAACTTGGTCCTGTGAAGGATTTGAACCCGCACTCCTTCGGTTAATAAGCCACGTGTTTAACCACTAGGCTACCGAGGCCGGTGAATTATGTTTTATTATTATTTTATTATATATTACAATGCGATATTAATTATAATTTATAAGACAAATATACTTATTTTTAAGTTAATTATATTATACTAATTATATATGTAAATATAATATGATAATTTTAATGCTTATGTTACATACAATGTTTAATTGCAATCAACAATAATGTAAAAAATAAAACAAAATATAACGAAATGGCAAAACTAAGCAGTACATTGAACTCAAGCATATTGAACTGTTCTATGTATGCATGTATGATTGCAGTTTATTATTATTTTAGTTGAAATTTGATCAATTATTTTTGTTATTAAAATTATATTATTACAATTAACTGATAAATGTTAATTAAAATTAAACAATAAAAAAGTCAATCAATAAAGGAACTGATAGAAGAAAGTTATTTGTTTTATTCAATAAAAAAAACTAATTATATTAGTGTCAGGTGTGAGGTAGAATGAGTAAATTTATTCTACACTTTATTCTAAATTTATTCAAATAACCAAATAAAAAAGGTACATTATTATTATAAAAAAAGTTATACTTTCTAAATTATTATTTAATTATTAAAAAATCAAATAAAAAAAAATTTGTATTATTTAAATTACCTATAAACTATATTTAAAAAAATAAAAAAAAAGTGAACTAAAACTTTTAACAAAAAATAGGTCTTGCAACTTTTCATATAGGACAAGAGTCTACTCGGGTTAATACCTTCTAAGTCTGGTAGATGGTACCTAAAATAAAAAAAAAAAAAAAAAAGTAATAAAATAATAATAAAAAAAATAATAAGTACAAAAAAAAACTTTCGAAAAAATTAAATTAAATCACCATAAGTAAATCATATCCCCTGCAGAATATCGAAGATACTTTTGAATAGTTGAGAGAATTTAAATATTTTTATACTTTAGATTTGGCAAAAGGTTTTCACCAAATCGATGTTGACGAAAAAGATCTAGAAAAAGCTGTTTTTAGTACACCGTATGGATATTTTGAATTTACGGTAATGTCTCTTATGTTGCGAAATGCACCTCCCACTTTTCAAAAGCTTATGAATATAGTTAATTTATTGTTTCGTGCACCTAGATGAAATAGTTATCTAAAGTAAAAATCTCGTTGATTACAATCAGAAATTACTTCAGGTATTTGAAGCATTAAAAAAAATATTATTTACAATTTCAGCTAAATAAATGAAAATTTTTACATAAAGAAATCTTTTATCTTGGACAAGTTCCAGCAGAAAAAGGTGTTCAACCAGATGAAAATAAAATAAATACAATATTAAATATAGTTCTACCACAAAATAAAAAGGACATAAAATCTTTTCTAGGTTTAATAGGATATTATCGTAAATTCATACCAAAATTCTCAGCTATAGCACAACCATTAAATAAATTGTTAACGAGGAAGAATACAGTTGACTTTGTTAACTCTTAGTACTAAGCGGTAAATGTATATTAAATTTATTTAGTACAAAATAGTAAATATAATTTTAAATATTATATTATATTATATTTAAATATTCCATTGACAGAATAATTTCTTATAAGTACAATAAAATACATATATGTATGTAAATACGGCGCTATATAATATACATCTATACTCTTATCATTCATTCACTAGTGATATATACGATATGTAAATAAACATGATATTATATAAGTATGTATATATATTACTATCATATAAATAAAAATTCTTCAAGCAACCGTTATGTTGTTTATTTATTTACATTTTTATGCACTACGCATTATATCCTCAACAATTTCAAATTATCGAGTAAAACAAAATGGAAAAAATTCGTTAAAGAAATTTGTTAGAAAATTTGAAAAAATCAAGTAACACTTTCGTCAATTATAAAGTAACCCTATATTATTAAAAAAAGCTGTTAACAGAAATAAGAGTATAATATTGAAGCTTTAATTTTTGTGTATTACTTCAAAAAAATTTTAACAGGTGTTCAAGTTACAGGTGTTTAAAAATAGGAAATTTTCAGTTTTGACTCCTTACAGCTCCTAAACGGGGGGTGATACAAAAAAAATTTTTGAAATGACTCATACTTATTTTCAAAGATCTAATTTCTGTACTATACTAGACTACTAAACTATAAATGAAAAACAATTTTTTACTCAATAAAATCTAATTTAATTATTAATTAAAATATTAAGTATTTTCCATTTTTTTTTGTTTTTTCCAAATAGTTTTCTTAGAATAGAGCATTTTACAGATGATTGGAAAATTAGGTTATGCACCTATATATTCTGGAAAAAGCGTATAATCGTAATTTTGTATCCAACTCTAAAACTTCTCCAAATTAAAAATCTCGAATATATATATATTCTGGAAAAAGAAAATACTCTACAGCTGGATTCCGCAACAGTACAAATGAGAAAATTTGATAATTGTCGTGCAAAATTTCAGTTTGCATCGGGTTTTAATTCCGTAAGTATAAAAAGTGCAAATGAAAAAGAATTCTCCAGCATTTATTCATCAAACAGAACAAAAATTATTTGTTATTGAGTTGTTTTTGAATAACATTGTTTTTAAAAAGACATTTTTTTAGATATTTTAAGATTAAAAAGATTTTTTTTTGTTGTTATTTAAAATAAAAATTAAATTAATAAAAAATGGAAAAAAAAAACTGAAAAAGCAAGTAGTGATCAAAGTAAAACAATATGGATTCATTGTTAAAATGAAAGTCAGAGTTGATCAAACTACATTTTGGGCTGCCTAAACTCATTCAGCATTTCAGTTTTCATTCATGCTTGCGGAATTGTAATTATGATGCAAATGCAAAATCGTGATAAAAATCGAAAAAATTTACAATTGCAATTACACTGTTGCGGAATCAGACTCCTAATTTTTAATCCAACTGTAAAATCCTTTCTATCTCAGAATCTGGCACATTCATATATATATAAATATTCTGAAAAACAGCAGTAATCCTGATTTTGAATCTAACACAGTTAACCACATTCATGAATTTTCATGGCAATACTTCTAATACCAGTCATTTTTTTCATTGAAATATATGCAAATAAATCAGAACCATTTTAAATCAAAGAATAAATAAAATTCAAAAATGCTATCATACTTATCCATATTCGTTTATTTATTCAAGAAAAAATCCAGTTCAATCCAAAAATAAACCAGTTCGGTGGATCGGTCGATTAGTTTGTTTACTATTTAACGAAATCTATAACGAAATATTTGTAGAAATTGCATTCGATAATGAATCGGTTATTGAAGATTATTGCTATGATGATGATGATATTACTAGAAATGCTTCTCAAGATCACAGATGTGATGATATGTTAATTAACGAAGGGAAAGTTTATCAAAAGGAATTTAGTTATGATGATGACTTAACAATAGCACAATGGGTAGAAAAACATAAAGATACCAATAATGAAGATATATTTGTATGTGAAAAAAAATCTTTGGTAACACTGAACTGGAAGGTTTTATTGAAATTTTTTATCCCTTGCCACTACTATAAGGAGCCACTAAGTCATTTATTATTTATATTTGACTAAGCTTCAGTTTCTGGAATCATTATTTCACTAAGACGTTTATTACTCTTCTGCAGCTATTCTATAAGACTATGAAAAGTCTCTTTTATTTCTACGCCATCTATTATCTTATACAAGAATTATGTTTTATTTATTTATTTATATTAATATCACAAATCACATAGGATATTGCAATATTACAAAACCATCGGCTACTAAGGCCATTATAGGTCGAATACTATTATTAAATTATATACTAATATTATTTATTTTGTTTATATTATATATTTTATATTTACGGTATATTTGGTAGCAAGGCGGATTTGTTTTCAATTAATAAAACTTGGTCCTGTGAAGGATTTGAACCCGCACTCCTTCGGTTAATAAGCCACGTGTTTAACCACTAGGCTACCGAGGCCGGTGAATTATGTTTTATTATTATTTTATTATATATTACAATGCGATATTAATTATAATTTATAAGACAAATATACTTATTTTTAAGTTAATTATATTATACTAATTATATATGTAAATATAATATGATAATTTTAATGCTTATGTTACATACAATGTTTAATTGCAATCAACAATAATGTAAAAAATAAAACAAAATATAACGAAATGGCAAAACTAAGCAGTACATTGAACTCAAGCATATTGAACTGTTCTATGTATGCATGTATGATTGCAGTTTATTATTATTTTAGTTGAAATTTGATCAATTATTTTTGTTATTAAAATTATATTATTACAATTAACTGATAAATGTTAATTAAAATTAAACAATAAAAAAGTCAATCAATAAAGGAACTGATAGAAGAAAGTTATTTGTTTTATTCAATAAAAAAAACTAATTATATTAGTGTCAGGTGTGAGGTAGAATGAGTAAATTTATTCTACACTTTATTCTAAATTTATTCAAATAACCAAATAAAAAAGGTACATTATTATTATAAAAAAAGTTATACTTTCTAAATTATTATTTAATTATTAAAAAATCAAATAAAAAAAAATTTGTATTATTTAAATTACCTATAAACTATATTTAAAAAAATAAAAAAAAAGTGAACTAAAACTTTTAACAAAAAATAGGTCTTGCAACTTTTCATATAGGACAAGAGTCTACTCAGGTTAATACCTTCTAAGTCTGGTAGATGGTACCTAAAATAAAAAAAAAAAAAAAAAAGTAATAAAATAATAATAAAAAAAATAATAAGTACAAAAAAAAACTTTCGAAAAAATTAAATTAAATCACCATAAGTAAATCATATCCCCTGCAGAATATCGAAGATACTTTTGAATAGTTGAGAGAATTTAAATATTTTTATACTTTAGATTTGGCAAAAGGTTTTCACCAAATCGATGTTGACGAAAAAGATCTAGAAAAAGCTGTTTTTAGTACACCGTATGGATATTTTGAATTTACGGTAATGTCTCTTATGTTGCGAAATGCACCTCCCACTTTTCAAAAGCTTATGAATATAGTTAATTTATTGTTTCGTGCACCTAGATGAAATAGTTATCTAAAGTAAAAATCTCGTTGATTACAATCAGAAATTACTTCAGGTATTTGAAGCATTAAAAAAAATATTATTTACAATTTCAGCTAAATAAATGAAAATTTTTACATAAAGAAATCTTTTATCTTGGACAAGTTCCAGCAGAAAAAGGTGTTCAACCAGATGAAAATAAAATAAATACAATATTAAATATAGTTCTACCACAAAATAAAAAGGACATAAAATCTTTTCTAGGTTTAATAGGATATTATCGTAAATTCATACCAAAATTCTCAGCTATAGCACAACCATTAAATAAATTGTTAACGAGGAAGAATACAGTTGACTTTGTTAACTCTTAGTACTAAGCGGTAAATGTATATTAAATTTATTTAGTACAAAATAGTAAATATAATTTTAAATATTATATTATATTATATTTAAATATTCCATTGACAGAATAATTTCTTATAAGTACAATAAAATACATATATGTATGTAAATACGGCGCTATATAATATACATCTATATTCTTATAATTCATTCACTAGTGATATATACGATATGTAAATAAACATGATATTATATAAGTATGTATATATATTAATATCATATAAATAAAAATTCTTCAAGCAACCGTTATGTTGTTTATTTATTTACATTTTTATGCACTACGCATTATATCCTCAACAATTTCAAATTATCGAGTAAAACAAAATGGAAAAAATTCGTTAAAGAAATTTGTTAGAAAATTTGAAAAAATCAAGTAACACTTTCGTCAATTATAAAGTAACCCTATATTATTAAAAAAAGCTGTTAACAGAAATAAGAGTATAATATTGAAGCTTTAATTTTTGTGTATTACTTCAAAGAAATTTTAACAGGTGTTCAAGTTACAGGTGTTTAAAAATAGGAAATTTTCAGTTTTGACTCCTTACAGCTCCTAAACGGGGGGTGATATTATTACAAATATATATTTATTGTATATATACTTTTAAAGCTAATAAAAGTAGTAATCGTTTGGCGTTTTCAAAATGAAGATATACCTTATACAACTTGTGCTATAACAATTTAAATATAGAGCTTTTTTGAACCTTTGGGGAGCTGTAGCTCCGTAACGGGTGGGGCTACAAAAAAAAGTTATTAAAAAGAAAATTAATATGTTTGTGAGATCTATCAGTAGTTAAAATTTCATAGCTCTATTGCAAAAAAAATGTGGGGATCTAAAAGTTAGGTGTTCGAGAGCTACCCTAAGGCTTGGTCCAAACTCAACCAAAAATAATAGGGAACCTACAAATTACTCCCAGAATATTTTGTGTAAATTTCAAGATTCTAGCTTTCTTAGTTTTTGAGTTAGCGTGCTGACGGACGGACGGACGGACATGGCTCAAAAGTCTTAGAATTTTTTTCTGATCCGATCCATACTTTTGAAGGTATATCTAGCTCGCTTATTTCGAGGTGTTACAAACGGAGGAGTAATTTTATTATACCCGATCCTATCGTACGGGTATAGAAAGGGATGCTAAATTTGTATGGGATGAATTTTGCGATGATTTTTTCAAAAGCTTAAAAAAGCTAAAACTGAATATCCAGTATTACAATATCTTAATTTCACAAAGAATTTTATCTTACAACTTATGCGAGCGACACAGCCTTAGGTGCCGTTTTATCGCAAGAAACATTAAAACAATGCAAAGTAATGGATTTACCAATCGCTTATGTTGGTAGAACATTAAACAAAGCCGAACGTAATTACTCTACTATTAAAAAGAAGCTTTAGCAGTAGTTTTAGAAACGTTTTATTTTCGACCATACTTTTATAGTAAAACGAGGAAGAATACAGTTGCCTTTGTCAACTCTTAGATACCCGTACGAACCGTTAGTATGTTCACAGCCTGTCACTCTGCTCACAATATTATTTTTTTAATATTTTAGTATTTTAAAATAATGTGAGTGAATTTTATAATTTCTAGAACTATGGGTTGTACATATATTCAAACTATATGTTTATATGTACATTCTTCAAAAGCAGATTCTAACCTTTCACATAACGATTATCAATCCAAAACTTTTTCAAATATTCTATAGTACCATTTAATACTAAGCGGTAAATGTATATTAAATTTATTTAGTACAAAATAGTAAATATAATTTTAAATATTATATTATATTATATTTAAATATTCCATTGACAGAATAATTTCTTATAAGTACAATAAAATACATATATGTATGTAAATACGGCGCTATATAATATACATCTATACTCTTATCATTCATTCACTAGTGATATATACGATATGTAAATAAACATGATATTATATAAGTATGTATATATATTAATATCATATAAATAAAAATTCTTCAAGCAACCGTTATGTTGTTTATTTATTTACATTTTTATGTACTACGCATTATATCCTCAACAATTTCAAATTATCGAGTAAAACAAAATGGAAAAAATTCGTTAAAGAAATTTGTTAGAAAATTTGAAAAAATCAAGTAACACTTTCGTCAATTATAAAGTAACCCTATATTATTAAAAAAAGCTGTTAACAGAAATAAGAGTATAATATTGAAGCTTTAATTTTTGTGTATTACTTCAAAAAAGTTTTAACAGGTGTTCAAGTTACAGGTGTTTAAAAATAGGAAATTTTCAGTTTTTGACCCCTTACAGCTCCTAAACGGGGGGTGATACAAAAAAAATTTTTGAAATGACTCATACTTATTTTCAAAGATCTAATTTCTGTAAAAATTTCAAGTTTCCACCTTAAACCGTTTAGAAGATAAAAGGGTTGAAGGATTTTGCAAAATTTGTGTTTCACATAACGATAAATTAAGACACCGTATGCCACAAATATATATTTATTGTATATATACTTTCAAAGCTAATAAAAGTAGTAATCGTTTGGCGTTTTCAAAATGAAGATATACCTTATATAACTTGTGCTATAACAATTTAAATATAGAGCTTTTTTGAACCTTTGGGGAGCTGTAGCTCCGTAACGGGTGGGGCTACAAAAAAAAGTTATTAAAAATAAAATTAATATTTTTGTGAGATCTATCAGTAGTTAAAATTTCATAGCTCTATTGCAAAAAAAATGTGGGGATCTAAAAGTTAGGTGTTCGAGAGCTACCCTAAGGCTTGGTCCAAACTCAACCAAAAATAATAGGGAACCTACTAATTACTCCCAGAATATTTTGTGTAAATTTCAAGATTCTAGCTTTCTTAGTTTTTGAGTTAGCGTGCTGACGGACGGACGGACGGACATGGCTCAAAAGTCTTAGAATTTTTTTCTGATCCGATCCATACCTTTGAAGGTATATCTAGCTCGCTTATTTCGAGGTGTTACAAATGGAGGAGTAATTTTATTATACCCGATCCTATCGTACGGGTATAAAAATCATCGTTGTTTCAAAACATAAACCCCTTGTTTGGATCTTTAACATTAAAATTCAGCTTCTAGAATTATGCGCTGGCGCATTAAATTATAAGAACACGAATATTGTGTTATCCACAATATCAGTTCCATTAAACACAAATGCAGATGCCTTATTTAGGTTAAAAATATCCAACATAAATATAATTACAAAAGCAGAGTCTAATTAAATAAACCATGGTCAAAACAATATTTCGCAATATAAAAATCTTAATAACTCTGAAAACAAAAATCTGATCAAGATAATATTTCTGAAAACATTACAGATTAAGATTACTAATATAACCAAAATCAGATCAGATACTAATATAACCAAATTAGATTTAGAAAACCAAATTACTACTCTTACTAATCCTACAGAAATCAGAACAATTTTAGAGAAGAATCATAATAATCCAATTGGTGGACATCAAGGTGCAAATCGTACACTTCAAAGACCTAAATAAAAATTTTACTTTAATAATATGAAACAAACAGTAATAAAATATATATCTTCATGTGAAATAAGTCAGAAAAACAAATTAAGTTTAAGAACTAAAATACCGATAAAAATAAAGAACACTTCTTACAAACCTTTTCAAAAAAATAGCTTTGGAAATAGTAGGTCCACTATCTAACAGAGAATCCGGTGGACCGGAATATATCAAGATTTACTCTCCAAATTTTTATTAGCTATCCCTACTCCTAATCAGGAAGCTGTCACGGTAGCCAATGCTTTTGTACGGAAGGTCATTCGCATTCTTGGCAAAAATGGTTTTAACTAATCAAGGTACAAATTTTATGAGTGAAGTATTTAAAAGGACTTGTTTATTGTTAAAAAATAAAAAGATAAACACAGCCAGTTATCATCCAGATTCCAATAATTCCCTAGAAAGAGCACATCGCTCCCTAGGAAACTACTTACGTTGTTACGCAAATAAGGATCCTGATTATTGCGACACATGGTTAGACTTTGCAATTTTGTATATGATACAACTCCAAGTACTTCGACAAAATTTACACACTTCGACAGCTATTTCTAAAACTATCAAACCTTTATATAATATTGATGATTATGTTCAAGAGTTAAAACCACGCTTTCAACATAGCTACAATGGACCTAGAAACAACTTAATAAAATCTAAAGAAACAAACAAAAAATTCTATGATAAAAACACCCGACTATTAGACATTAATGTAGGACATAAAGAATGGTTACTTGATACGGTAAGAAAAAATAAAAGAATAACATCATGTTATTTAGGATACTATCAGGTCAGGTCAGAAAATAAATTCTACAGAAAATACTACTATCAAAATTGGTAGAAAAACCAAAATGGTTCATCACAATCTCTTAAAAAAGTTTATTGACAAAACCAGGCTATAAATATAATATGATTCATTCATATTATTTGTATATTTTTTCCTTGTATATTGTAGATTTCTAAATTTACTAATTTCCACTGAAAAATCACAAGTGATGTTCGTTATATTGAACAATAGTGTTTATATTGTTCGTTAAATAAACACGATACTGGATTAAGTAAAAACTTAAAACCTTTGGGAGACTATCGAATTATTTCATCAATTGAAAATTGCTTCTATATTATGATCTGGGAAATATAAAAATTGAACTGCAACAAATCCAAATAAATTTTGGCAACTTACAAAATATCTGTATGGAAATAAAAAAAATATTTTCTCTAGATCATTGCTCTATAACTGTTCACTTTCTGAATACAAAGCTGTCCAAAATTAGTACCATTCTATATATTAAAGAAAGAAAAAATTACTATATATTAACAACTTTTGCATAAGTTAGATGAAACTTCAATTATTCTAACTTCTTATATACAAAATTTTGATAAGAGACAAGATGATATTCTAGTTTCGTTAACAAAATCAATGAATAATGAAATAGATTTCAAAATACATCCACAAATTTTACTTGAATCCTTAAATAAAATCCAATTAACAATTACAAATAACAATGTATAATTTACTTTAAGAGTAAAAACAAATAACCTTTTACAATTTATAAAACTGTTAAAAATCAGAGCAAAATACTCTCTCTAGCAAACTAACTCTTGTATAGCAAAACATATATATGGCGATTGTAATGCTTTTGTAATGCTAAATAACAGTGCTAAATAATGCTAAATAACAGTGGACACATACATTTATCTCGACGTTGTAGAGTAGAAACAAAAAATATTTGTTTAATTACAAAAATTGCAGAGCCTTTAAACAACACTGCAATCATATTGAAAGACAATTTCATAAACCTGAACCCACTTAATCTTAACATTTCTCAAATTATAAAATTTCCTAGCATTCCCAGCATTCAAAAAATAATTGATTCTAACAAAAAACTAATGCAATTCACTAAAAGTTTAATAGATATCAACACTGAAATTGACTATTATGAAAAAGAAATTCAAGAAAAAACTTTTTTTATTTTTTCCTAAGGGAGATGCGATACTTCCAAAGATATCAAGAATTTCCCCTTGGTAATGTCAGATTCTTACTGACTAAACCTGCCTCCCCGTTTAACCAATATAAAGCCTTTATATTGCTGAAAGCTGAAAGCCTTACCTGCTAACGCAGTATATTAGCTAGGGAGTAGAGATAGGAAAGGATAGGAAATGGATGCGGAAACATTGATTTGGGATTGGGAGTGTAAGGAAACAATGAATCCGCCTATTATTATTACTATTTTGCTACCAGTGACTATAGCCATTACAACAGTTACAACATGCAGTAGTATATGACACGTTTGAATTTGCGGTCAATTTAGTTGATTGATAATAACTGATGATCGCATGATGATGCTCGTAAAAGTAAGTTTGCGCGTGTAGAAAAAAATATTTAAAATATTGTTCTGTTACAGGGTGACATAACTTTCCCACCCTTTGACGGAGGCTCCGACGAAGTTATCTTGATTGTTTTGCTTTTGCAGCAATTTTTTAATTTTACAATTTGAATTAATAGAACAATGATAATTATTATTATTATTATTGTTTTAGTTACATAGCTTACAATGTTTTCAATTTTATTAGCATATAAAATTTCTTTAATTTGTTCTCTATTATTTTCAATGTTTTTTTGCATGTAGTTTTCCAAAATTTAACAATTCATTACTTTTGTTGTTTACACTCTTTTTATAATTACATTTAATTTAGGTAAAATTATATGGTCTTTTATTTCAATTTCAAAATTTTTATATGTTAAGTTATTAATTTTAAATATTTTTCGAATCTTATTAAAATAGTTCCTTCAATGAAGGTTTGAAAATTATTACAGTTATTAAAAATTTATGCTCTTTTAATATTTTTTACAATTATAAGACCACTTTTAATTTCTTTAATAGATTGTTCGAAGAAATTTTTAAATACATAATTAGCTTCATTATTATTAAAAATACTATATGTACAGTTATCATTTATACTTTTTAGTGTTTCCTTTAGGTTTTGAATTACATGTGAGTGGTAAACATTTTTATTTTCGTCATTCAGAATTTCCTTTTCTTCTATATATAAGATTTTGTTATCTTTAGTAGGTAGAGGTTCGATTAAGATTTTAGAGTAGAGTTTATTTGAAAAATTTGGTATAAGTTATGACTATTGCGTTTCCGAATCTTATTATATTAATTTCGATATTTGTCAGAGTGTCCAAGTCTTGTATCATGTCAAATTCTTCATCTGTTAACATATGTTTTGATAGTATTCCCAATCTGCTCATTAGTATTGTCTGTTCAATATCGTTAATATGATTTCTGAGTAGAGTAATGTCATAGTTAATTTGGTACATGCACTCAATAAGTGCCATTTGGTGATGTACTCTAGAGATTTTATTGTTGAGTTCATTAGATAAATTTGTTACGAAATTTCTTATTGTATGTTGTTGATTTTTGATGTGTTCTGTAATGTCATGAGTTTGTCTATTTAACTTGTTTATTGTTTTCCGTTATTAGCATTTTGTTGTTGTTTGTTAAAGCTTGTAATTTGTTACGTATTTAAGTTTCGTTGTCGCTATCCATCATGCCTATTATGTATTTTAGCCCTTTTCCTATTCCATGTATCAGTCCTCTTTTGTTTCTTATGTAAGGTACAATGTTTTTAATTTTATTAGCTAGTGATTTGTAGTTATGGGTTAGTTGTGTAGTTAAGTATTGGTCCGTTTGAGTTCGAATCAATTGAAAATGGTTGTATATTATTCTATATGTCTTGAAGGGTTTCCTCGTACTTTGTAATATTTCCTATGTGCAAAATTTTGTAGAATGTAGAAAATTAATATGGTGTACTTTTCCATGGTCTAATAGTCCTAAAAAGATATTTTTTAAAGAAAAGAAATGTTAGTAAATAGTGATTTACAGTTATTTCTATGAAATTTTAAGTAGTTATACTATGGAAGTTCTGTGACATTATTGTGTTTTGCCGTCGATAAAAAATTTTTTATCAGGAAAAACAACAAAACAAAAAAAACAATAACAAAAAAAAATTTTTTGTATTTGCCGTTGGTAAAACATTTTTTATATGAAACAGAAAAAAACAATAACAAAAAAAAATTGAGATAAGAAATTAAAAAAGTCTAAAAATGACGTCAGGGAATTTCTTGACTAAAATATAAAATATATATCAAGAAAATTTATACAAGAAAAAAACGAAAAATGATATGATGAATGAAATAATAAGAATTTTAGAACGCGGGCTTTAATTAAAAGAAAAATTACGTCAGAAGATTCCCTTTGTTGTTAGAAATAATGCTGATAAGGATTAGAATTAAAAATTGAGGAATTTAATTTTTAAATGTAGGATAAAAATAAAATGTTAAAAATGACGTCAGGGTTTCCAATAATAAATAAAACAAAATTTTTTCCTTATAAATGAAAAATTGTGAACATTTCACATTTTGCGATAAATAAACAGTATTTAAATAATTGAATTCAGTAAATGTGTAATACTTTAACTTAAAATATTGTAAATTCGTGAAAATTTTATATTCTTAATTTTAAAAATGTTGTCGGTAAGCATTTTAATTAGAAAAATTAAAAATTTTGAAAGATATAAACAAAAATTTTATGTTTTTGTTTGCAAAAAAATAAAAAAATATATAAAAAAGTGTTCTAAATATATTAAGATATTAGAGCAGTTACTTCAAAAACCAAAAAAAAATAGTAAAAAACAACAAATAACAAATACTTTAGCTATTACTAAAGCACTCAAGTATAAAATTAAACAAATAATTAAAAAACCAATCAAAAGAAAACTCGTAAAATGTAAGACTATCAATAGTGCATTTAAAAATCGAGTACAAACTTTTGTTGTAGGAAATTTACTTTCAAAAGACCCTTTAGAATTTTTAACTTTAAGCGAAAAATATTTTAACAGCAGAATAAAAACAGTTTTAGCAAGTGAATCATTTATTAAAGTAAATACAGTTTTTTGTGGAATGTTTATAAAATCATCTAAAGAGGAAATAATTGAAGAATATAAATACATAAATACAAAAAATAATGTAATATCTAGAGATACTAATTTAAAAGAATGGTATGAAAATTATGTTAAGAATACAGTATTGGAAAAATTAGAAGAGTTTCAAGAGAGGGATTCCGGTTGGTCTTTGAAAGAAGTTGTTAATTTGGTAATAAATATAAATTATTATACACCGTTACTTGGATCTTCATATATAGATTTACTCGAAGAAATTAAAAAAAAAAGGCATGTATTAATATTCAAAATACAGATAACTGTTGTTTTGCCTGGGCTATTATATCAGCCCTTTACCTAATTAAAAATACATCTGCTTTAAACCCAAGACGTCCAAGTAGTTACCCTCATTTTTCTACAATTTTAAAATTTGATGGAATTACTTTTCCAATAAAAAGAGTTGATTTAAAAAAATTTGAAAAAATGAATGATATTAGCGTGAATTTATACGAACTACAGAAAAATAAAAAATTTTTTTAAAATATTACCAATTAGATTAACAGAAAATAAAAAACAAAAACATGCTAATCTATTGCTAATTCAAAATCAATATGAAAATAATGATGAAGATGAAATTCTTGAACCAGTATTTTATCATTATGTTTGGATTAAAAATCTTTCAAGACTTTTGAGCAAGCAAAAATCAAAGCGTAACGGAAAAATATTTGTATGCGGTCACTGTCTTCATTATTTTCACAAAAAAGATCTGTTAAATAGTCATACAGAACATTGTAAGCAATTAAATGAGTATAAAGTTTCTTTTTCAAAAGAAAAAACTGTAAAATTTAAAAATTTTAAAAATCAACAAAAGGTTCCATTTGTCATTTATGCGGACTTTGAATGTATTCTGAAATCAGTATCTAATATAACTCATAATACTAAGCAATACCAACAACATATAGCACATAGCGTAGGATATTATTTTAAAACTTCTTACAATGATGCATTATCATTTTATAATAGCTATAGAGGTTCAAAATGTGCGGAATGGTTTAGCAAAGAATTACAACGAATAGCTCATGAAGTGGAAACTGTTTTTTCAAATTTGAAACCTATAACAGAATTATCTCAACAACAAATTGAAGAATTCATGTTGACTAATATTTGTCATATATGAGGAAAAGAAATTTTGAATACGGATATAAAAGTTAAAGATCATTGTCATATAACTGGTAATTATAGAGGGGGCCGCTCATCAAAATTGTAATCTCAATTTTAAAAATTCTAATAGAATTCCAGTAGTTTTTCATAACCTTAGCAAATATGATGCTCATTTAATCATAACGGACGTATGTGCTAGTATTGGTGGTACAGTCAAAACAATTCCAAATAATCAAGAAAATTACATTGCTATAATTAAATTTATCAAAAACAGTAGAATAATATTTAAATTCATAGACTCATTTCGTTTTATGCCTTCATCTTTAAATAAATTATCATCTTATTTGAGTGAAAACAAAATTTTACGAACTCAATTTACAAATATTAGCGATGATAAATTTAAGCTATTAACAAGAAAAGGAGTTTTTCCTTATGAATATATAAAAAACTGGTCAAATCTTGATGAAACAAATTTACCTACAAAAGACCAATTTTATAGTTCTTTAAATAAAACGCATATAAGTTTTGAACATTATGAACATGCTAAAAAAGTTTGGAATGAATTTAAAATACAAAATTTGGGGGAATATAGCGATCTTTATTTAAAAGTGGATGTACTTTTGCTTGCTGAAGTATTTGAAAATTTTAGAGAAACTTGTCTGAAAATTACGGTTTAGAATATGCAGCTCACTATTTTACTATACCTGGTTTAGCATGGGATATATTATTAAAACTAACTAAAATAGAAATAGATTTAATACATAACGTTGATATGTTGATGTTTATTGAAAAAGGAATTAGAGGAGGACTAACACAATACTCAAAAAGATATGCAGAAGCTACCGACAAATATCTACCTCAATATGATGATAAACAAGATTCTACATATCTGATGTATTATGATATAAATGCTATGTACTCCTGGGCAATGTTACAATATTTACCCTACAAAGATTTTGAATGGATAGAATAATTAAACAATTTGGATATTCACCATTTGGATATATATTGGATGTAGATTTGAAATATCCATCTATAATACACGATAGACATAAAGATTTATCAATGGCACCAGAAAAACTAAGTCCTCCAGGATTTAATGAAATCAAAATGTTAGCTACTTTGTATAATAAGAAAAATTATGTTCTTCACTATCGAAATTTAAGGCAGTATATAGCAGAGGGTTTAGTTATTACAAAAATACATCGAGTTTTAAAATTTAAACAAACAAACTGGATGAGATCAGTTATTTGTTTGGATCAGATCAGTTTGGATGAGATCAGAATTGAATACATTATTAAGAAAAAACGCAAAAAACGATTTCGAAAAAAATTTTTTTAAATTAATATGCAATGCAGTATTTGGAAAAACAATGGAAAACGTTCGCCTTCGTAGAACTATTAAACTTGTAACATCATGGGAGGGTCGATATAACGCTGAATCTTTGATTTCTCGACCAACTTTTCATTCTCGAAAAATATTTAATGAATACTTATTAGCAATTGAATTATTAAAAACTGATATAATTTTCGATAAACCAATTTATGTAGGAATGACAATTTTAGATATTTCTAAAACTAAATTATACGAATTTCATTATGATTATATGAAAGAAACATATGCAGAATAATAAACAGAATAATTGTGAGCTCTGTTATACTGATACAGATTCCTTAATTTAATTTTAATTTTGTATGTATTAAACAAAAGATGATGACATGAAAAAAAATATTTTTCGTTTCGATACATATGATTACCCAGAAAATAATTTATATGGAATACCTCAAACAAATAAAAAAATTCCAGGTTTAATGAAAGACAAAAACAACGGTAAAATATTTTATAAATTTGTAGGTCTTCCTGCTAAGATGTACAGTATTCAAGCGCTGCAAAATGATTTTCAATTTGAAACTGTAAAAAAAGCAAAAGGTGTTAAGAAAAACGTTTTAAGCAAAGAAATTTTTTTTGAAGATTATAAGAATTCTTTGGATAACAATAAGGAACATATAAATGAGCAGAACAGTATTATATCTCGAAATCATACACTTTTCACAATAGCTCAGAAAAAGATTACTTTAAGTCTGTTTGATAACAAAAGGTATTTAATTTCAAATAGCTACAATACTTTACCATTTCAAAATTCCTAAATAATTAAAAAATACCATAAGCTAAATTTGAATAAGAATAAATATAAAAAATAAACATTAAAAAAAAAAAAAAACATATAACCATTTTAAATTTTTATTTCATCTATTTCTCATATAAAATTGACGAATTTCAACAGCCTTACTATAAAACCACAATCATCCTGCTAAAATAAAAAAAAAACATTTTTCTCAAATTAAAACTAATCTGTTTTTATTTTTCTAAGAATTGTGAATTGCATGGCAACCAAGCCATTTAACAAGAATTTTTTTTTTTTTTTAGAAGCAAATAAATGCTGTAAAACTTTCATATCTAATTAGGTTCGTTGTTGTTAAGTCAATTTTGAAATTATAGGTAAATTTGAGTATTATAAAACCATAATCATCCTGCTTTTCAAGATTTATGCTTATCTTTAATAATAATAATAATATTTAATAAATATATTATATATTATAAATAAATTAGAAACAGTATAAATACTTCAAAAAATCATATAAATTTCATTAGTAATTTTTAAGCATTTAAACAATAAACATCAAAATGACTAATTTCTTAAAAAGACAATCAGAAGAAAAACGAGGTAACTCTTCAAAATCAAAGATGTCGAGGAAGCTAGACTTTTCTGAAGAGGAAAAGAAGAGTAATTTCTTAAAAACACAAGGAGAAGAAAAACGAGGTAACTCTTCAAAATCGAAGATGTCGAGGAAGCTAGACTTTTTTGAAGAGGAAGAGGAAGAGAACATCCAAAACTTTATAGACGAACTCAACAATGTAACAAGTGTAAATAAAATATATTTTGCGTTTAGTAAACTTCCTCTCGAGAAAGAGTTTCAAATCGTTAAATTGGAAAGCAGAGAATCAAAGTTTATAGATCAAGATGGAACACCCCTAAAGAGCTTGTATGTGGAAACAACTGACTTTTACTCATATTTCCTCACACAATATGTTAATAAATTTACGAATTCAATAATTAAAAATTTGAACGAGAAAATTAATAACGATGAAATTATTTACAAATTCAAAATAATTTCAAATAAAAATAATTATTTAGTTTTAAAATTTTCATATGAAAAAAAATAAAATTATAAAACAATAATAAAATTTTGTATAACGCTGAATCTTTTGTTTTTAGGATTCTTTTAATGCTAAATTTATAAATAAAAATTTTCTTTACAATTTGCAATTTCTGTTTTTTATTTAATATTTTTAAAAAATTTTTTTTTACATTTTAGATTTTCTTAACAATTTTCAGATTTTTGAAAAATTTTACTTAATAATTTTCAGATTTTTAAAAAATTTTTAATTAACTTATTTCTTCTTTTGTCCAAATTTTGATTTCTCTGAAAACTGTCCAAAAAAAAAAAACTAGTTATTTTACCATAAATATTTTTATTAAATACAAAAAAAACTTAAAAAATTATAATAATTACAGAAAAATTTATAAATTTATAATTTTAGTTATTTAGGTTGTTTTTTTTCTTTGTACTGCTCACAAAAATTTTTTTTGTTATATTGACTTCTGATTTCTTCCCGCCATTTTCTTGTAGATTCCGATGAAGTGTTTACTAATTTTTGATAATCTTTTGAAGATTGTTTATTATTCAAGACGTTTTTTATTTTATCCATATTATTTTTTGAAATGATTAACGATTGATTGTGAAGAGTAAATTGAATATGTTTCTTAAATCGATCTCTTCTTAAATACTTTTGAATTGCTTAAATCAGCAATTTTAACAAGTAAACATTTTCCAAAGCACAAACACCAACATGATTAGAACAACATCTTTTAGAAGAATGAATTTTTTGATTCTTCAATATTTTTAAACATGTAGAATCACGATTATTCAAATCAAAAACATTATTATTTTTCAATATGTTAATAATCCAAGATTGTTTTTCTTCTCCTTTAATATAAATTTTTGTTTGATTGGATATAAAAATTTTTAAAAAATTGATAATATCGCAAAAATGTGTTTTGCCGTCAGACCATTGTAAGCCATGATGATTTTTAGTGAGCCATCTATTTGTATATTTTGCTTTTGTATCTAAATAATGATAACCATAAGGAGATCTTATTATAAAATGTTGAATTTCATCATTTGATGAAAGAATAGCAATTTCTTTTAAAATGAATTTATTATTATTATCTCGAAAACCTTGTATATCAATTATTACATATTCCATTTTTATGTTTCAGAAGAATCAAATTGATTAAATTTAATATATTTATAAAGTTTGTAAATAAAAAAACTTATACAGTGTAATGCAATCATAAAAAAAAAATTTCAAAAAATACAGCAAGATTCCAAGTTTTTTAATGTTTCGTTTTTTATAGATCATTTATTTTTATTTATAATTGTATTTACTTCACCTGTTAACGGTTTAAACTCTACTAAGCGATGAATAATGACATGAATACATGAATAATGACACAATAAGCGGTAGTTTTTTCTGGAATTCTTTTGATAGTTTTCAGTTAAATTTTTATATCAACTGGACCCATTTTTGGATCTTCATTTTGGGTGTCAATTATAAAAATTGGAGATGAATCTTTAAAATTCTCCCATGAAACTAAAGGTTCTGATGTTTGGTGATTGTAGTAAGCACTTCGATAAATCATAACGATTTTTTGAAAACTCTAAATTCATATCTTCATATGGATATATTTGAGAATTTAAATATACTTTTAAATTAGAAACATCACAATGATTAAATATTGAAGGATCTTTTGAAAGATTTTCTTCGATATTTTGTTGATCAGTTTGTAGAGCGAAAATAATAAAACGAGGTTTTTCTAATTGTGAAGATGATTTAACATTCCAAATGAAGTGATTTGCTGGCGGTAATGATGGATTCTCGTTTAAATCCCAACTTCTAAAACCCATTTTCATAACAGAACCATTACCAATACTTTTATATAATTGATATTTTGGTGCATCCATCAAATTAACATGTTGAACTCTCCAGCCTAGTTTTGTAATAGTAATATCCGGCTTCTCAGTAGCATTTGAACATATTAGTGAATTTTTGTTGCTTCCAGAGCGTGTTAATATCAATTCATGTTGTGCATTAGGAATATAGTTTTTATAATCTTCCGCAAATCCTAATAATCTCTTTAAAGGAACGTAAAAACTGAAATAATGATCTTCCAACTAAATTGATGCTTTTGGGGACCAACTCGCATTGAATAAAGCACTGATTTCGTTTTCATTAAGTGAAATATAATTTTTTAACGTTGAAGTTATACCAACCTTATTATTATGATCAATTTCCTTACCATTAAGCGTATAAGCAATTCTCTCAAATAGAAATGGTGCAGCATTATTAACTAGTTTAGTATTTTTAAGAGTCGTTCTATCGTGATTTGATATATATCCTTCTATATAATTAAAACTTGTGGAAGGTAATATATTTAAATTCTGATTTTGTATTACTATTTTTATATTACTATTGGTGTTTGTATTGGTTATGTTGAATGGATAATATGTATGCCAGTGAGCACTAATTATTGTTTCATCAAAAACAGGTTCACCAAAAAGGTTCATTAGGTTCATTTTAATTGGTATCCAAGTAATTTTAGATGTTGCTGATTTTCGAGAGTTAATTTTTTTTTTGATTTGTAGTGTTGTGTTCCTTCTCCTCCTGCTGACTTTAATACATTGGAATGCGAAGATCGACACTGAGAATATATATAAGAATCTTTATTTTGATTAAACACTAACATTTTAAAACTTTTAAATGCAATCTAAGTGTTATTGTTTCTCCTTGAAAATTAATTAAATTTCCGTTCTGATCGAGTAATTAAATAGTGACAGATGTTATCGAATTAACAGTTACTGGTAGATAAATTACACTTTTACACTTCACTTCAACACTTATTACACTACAATTATTTTATAAATGCATGCTTCCATTCCATTTATATATGTTCCGGAGTTAATATTACATTCTATTCTTACTATATTTACTTTGTTAATATTAACAAAAAGATCTGAAGTATGCCATTTATTAGCTGATAATATCTTTTTTCTGAAGCCTAATAATCCTCCAATAGTATCTTCTCTTGTAAAATTAATTTCTTTATCAGCAAAAATTTCACACTTTAATGTATTATTATTTGCTCTTAAACTTAATTTTTCCTTATCTGTTTTAGTTATATTTGACGTTTTTCTGAGAATTCTTTCAATATCTTCAATTTTATATTGGAATTATAATAGGTTTATCATCAATAATAAATCTATTATTCTTCTCATCTATATTCGGTATTGAATTATATGTTTGAAAATCTACTAAACCGCACGTATATTCTTTCTCTTTTAGGTTTATAGGAGGAAAATAATTGGTTGTCAATATAGAAGAGTTCCCGTTTAAAGTTAATGTTATTGACATATCTTTAATGGAAATAATGAGGTATTTCAGAAATGCATTCTGCTTTTATAGATTTTAAAGGTTAATTCATCACCATAAAAAAAAAAAAAAAAAAAAATATATATATATATATATATATATATGTGTGTTTCAATTCAATTCAATTTTTCTTTAAAAAATTTTTTTTTTGGAATAAATTCTAATTATTCTTTATCAGAACTTTTTGTTTCTTTTTCTCAAATAGAAAGAAATAACCTTGAACTTGAACAAAATTATTAATGTAGCTTAGTTTTTAAATAAAGAAAAATTTTTTTTTATATTTTTTCATGTTTTATTTACTGATAATTTTTTTTGTTAACAATATGAAATAAAAATTCTAAACATAGATGACCGCAATTATATGAATTAAAGTTTTGATATTTTTTGTAATTATACACAAGATTATCTCCTAAATATTGAATTACTTTTAATGGAGGTTTTAAATTTACAAATCTGTCAAAATATGGTACAATTTGCGGTTTCTTGTAATAAGCTACCCAATGTGTTCCATTTCCAATACAATTATCCAAATTTATTATACCAGTTTCATATTTGCGAGGTTTATGTGCCGGTAATTTATTTCTCATAAAACCTCCTCGGAAATATTTTAAATATTTTCTTCCAAATTTTTCTATCTCATAATTGTTGAGTCCTCTTTTGGTTACCTCGTTTAATGGTTTTTTGGATTCAAAAACAGACCTAAACCATTTTTGTGCGGTTTTAAATGTAATCCTTTTCCTCCTTTTAATGTTATTGATTCCATCATTTTATTATGACGCTCACTCTCATGTAATTGTTTACGAGCACTTTTAGCATCATTTACAGCTTTTGCTATACCTGCAGCATCGTCAGAAAGGGCTCCAACAGCTGACAAACCAGCAAATGTAGGGATTAAAGGTAAAATTCCTCCAATTTTTGGTACCGGAATTATTCGAGGGATATAAAATTTTTTTTTCTGCGACTTAGAAAACTTTCGAGCTGCATATAAAGATATTTTTATAATATTTTTATCATTCATTGGTTTCTTTGTAGTTTTAATAGCTAATTTAACTTCTTTTATAACATTTTTCAAAGGTTTTTTTCTTTGACTTTTTTTTGTTTTCTTTTTTAAACCCATACAGAGTTTAACTTTAGTTTTCATTGCGTTTGTAACTAGATATGAATTTAACCTTTCACTAAAATTTGAGTCTTTAGCTTTAACTCTTTGCCAAGTGTTTTCTGCTAGTATATTGTCAGCTATATGACGCTGATTTTGATCAGAACTTTTGGAATATGCTATATCATGCTCCCGACAAGCTTCATCTAAACCATTAATCCCTTTATCACCACGAGCTAATCTTTTTGTTAATTTTGTGCCAGGTCCGCAATAATTATAGCCAGGTAAATCTGTTTCAATTGGTAATTTATTAATTAATGAATTAATAACTCCTCTTCCTTTAACAGTTTTTTTATTACTGTTTAAATATTTATTGCGGAAAAGCATAATATACGGTTTAGTTTAAGAAAGTGAATCAAACACTAATCACCTTTAAAACTCATCATAATCATTTAAAAGAAAATGGGCAATCCCTATAAAAACAAAACTGCAGAGAACGTCACAAAAGCAATGCAAAATATTTTTCAAACTTCTAAAAGGCATCCACAAAATTTGCAAACTGATGATGGAAAAGAATTCTTCAATAAAATATTTAAAAATTTAATGGATGAATATCAAATAAATCATTATTCAACATTTAGCTCGTTAAAAGCTTCCATAGTAGAACGTTTCAATCGTACTCTAAAAGAAAAAATGTGGAAAGAATTTAGTTTCAATGGGAATTACAAATGGATAAATATTATTTCTAAACTAGTTCACCAATACAATCACAATACAATCAATCACCAATACAAAACACTAAACATCGTACAATTCAAAAGAAACCAACAGAGGTAAACAGAAAAAATTCTTATGAATTGTTAGCAACTATTTACAGCTAAATTTAAAATGATGATTCGTATTCGTTAAGCAAGTATCAACATGTTTTTGAGAAAGGTTACACTCCAAATTGGACAACGGAAGTATTTAAGATAAGAAAAGTTCAAATCACTAACCCTGTCACATATTTACTGAAATATTGCTCCCAAAGGCTGATTCATCTAATCTAATATTAGAAAATGGAGCGGAACTTGCTTGAATAGTTAACAAAAATAATAGAAAAAATATAAATGTTGTCATAGTTAATCAAAAAAGTATGATGTATCTTGTTTAAAGGTTAACGAAGAAATGCTTTATTAGAAATTTCAAATATATATCTTTGTTTATTTTCTAGAAATTTATTTGTTGTGTACAAACTTAACTTGACTTATAATAAAACACAAATACATAAAGAGCGGTAAAAACTTATCTCTTCTTAGCTTATCACCAATTTTTGATTTATTATTTTTTTCATTATACGTATTCTCTATTGATGCAATAAATATAATTACCTCTTCAATTCGTTTTCTTATCATCGACTTTTTCAACTCATTTTGATTTTCTTCATATTCATTTGTTTTCATGGACAATGATTCAATATGTTGTGAAATTCTTTTTTTCTTATCTTTTGGTAATACATATGAAATATATTTTTCAATCATTTCCCAATCATCTTCTTCAGCAAATGGGCAATCGTTATTAAAATGATTAGGTATTTCCTTTTTTTTATTTGGTGAATTTCTTACTTTACCAATAATGGAAATATCACCTCCGTAAACTTCAATTTTAAGATGTTGCCAATCCAAATGAGATAAATCGAATTTGTTATTTAATGACTCCCCATTTCTAATTTTAAATAAACAAATCTTTTCTCCACCTTCTGGAGTTATATATACCTCCAAAAAATCATGAAATATTTTCCAATTAATTATTCTAATTGAAGCCCATTTCCGCCCACAAATACAATATTTATAGCCATGTAAAATATTATCAGCCCAAAACATTATGGTGTCTCTACTTAATAATCTAATCGGATTATATGTTATATTTTATGTTAAGATTAGCCTTTTATAGAATTTTAGATGTAAAATGATTATAAAAAATCTTTTAATTTAAATGTTTTATTTATTATAAACACCCCCCCAAAAAAAAAATTGTTACATTTTGAACACTAATGATTTACATTTTTCATGTTATCAGTACAATATGGAATACAACAACAACACCATAATCCTATCAAACACATTAATAGAGCTGCAATATGAGTTTTGTTAGCATTTTTATATTCAATTCTCGTTACATTTCTTTCACCGCAATTTAAACATACTGCTACTTGAGGATTAGATCCAAATGATGTTTTAAATGCTTGTTGTACAAAAAATATTTAAACCAATATGTCCTTGCTTTGTGTTATATGAAGATCATGATGATGATGAATCCATGAATGTTTTCAATTGACTAAATTCTTTAGAATTAAATTCTTTAGAATTAAATTCTTTAAAAATCTTCTCTGGGTAAGAGCATATAACTGGGATCGAACCTAAACATAATATGTTTATAAACTTACTTAATACCTAATAGTTTTCTATCTACACCCTAGAACTCCTTTCCACACAAGATTTAGTTAATTCTTGCTATTTTCATATTTTATTTCTTAATTAGTGGTTTAGTTAGTTTTTATCGCATAATGGAGATCGCAAGAATAATTCATATGTTTAATAAATGTTATTTAGAAAATAAAATAAAGTTTAGAAAGAAATACAAAAAGGCAATTAAGAACCATATTAAGTTTCTGAGGAATTATGCTGATTCAACACTAATTCAATTTAATTCACTCAAAGAAGATCAAGATGATAAATGGACGGATTTGGTTACACAATTCAACAAAATTTTTTAAAATATCTTTGCTAATCGTAGCATAAAGAAATTTAAAGAAAATAATTATAAATATCGGAAAACGTTGAAAAATAAATAAAAAAAACTTTGTAATACTAATATATTTTGTTTTCCCTTTTTAAATATAGAAATCCCCTGACGTCATTTTTCACATATTATTTCATTCATCATATCATTTTTCGTTTTTTTCTTGTATAAATTTTCTTGATATATATTTTAGTCAAGAAATTCCCTGACGTCATTTTCAGACTTTTTTAATTTCTTATCTCAATTTTTTTTTGTTATTGTTTTTTTCTGTTTCATATAAAAAATGTTTTACCAATGGCAAACACAAAAAATTTTTTTTTGTTATTGTTTTTTTTGTTTTGTTTTTTTTTCCTTATAAAAAATGTTTTACCCTGCAAAACACAATAATGTCACAGAACTCTCATAGTATAACTACTATTTTATAAATTGTTGTTTTGTCTTGGATGACCTGAGATCAGACTTTTCATTTTACTTCTGTGTTTTGTTAAGTTTCCCTTGGTGTTTACCTTAAGTCTGATATGTAATGGATTTTGGAATCTTTTTCGTTTCCTAACGTGGGTTTTATAGTATTTAAGTCCGGAGTCTTTGTCAACTACGTGTTCTTCATCGGTTAATTCAGTATCTATTTTTCGGAATTTTGAATGATTTTTTCTTCCCCTTATTTCTTTGATGTAATTGATTCCTGGTTCTAGAAATATGTCGACTTTGTTTTCGTTTGCTTTTTCGATAACGAGGTTTTTCGTTTCTAAAATTTTATTGTAGATTTGTTCATATTCACTTTCTGTGATTTTACCTTGAATGAAGTCTATTGGTTTCCTGTTTGTTGAGGAGTGTATGGTATTGTTATAATACCCGTTCATTAAAATCATTTGCTCCTCTATTGGCTGGTTCTTCTTTGTATGTTTTAATAATCTTGTTTTAATAATCGTTGATGGTATTGTACAGGCGCTCTATGTTTGCGTTACTGTTGTGATTTGAATTGGAGGTGTAGTGAATTGTGATATTTTTTTCTTCCAAAAATTTTCTCATTAAATGTGATTTCATCCCTAGTTCGTTGTCGGTTACTATTTTCGCTATGTTACCGTATGTGCTAATATATTTCGCTATTGCTCTTCTGAATTCTGCTTCACTTCTATTTTGTATTTTAGTAAACATGGCAATTTTACTGAATTTATCAATCATGGTGACAAATAATTACTTGTTTATGGAATAAAATACGTCCATATGGATTATTTGGTTGGGTTTATTAGGTATTTCGGATATTTTTAACGGAATATGTGGGGACTTTCTTTCATATTTTTCCAGAATGCACACTTCGCAGTTGTTTATAAATTCTGAAATTTTAAGTTTTAAATTTGGATAATAAAATTCGTTTTTCATTTCTTCGTTAATTTCGTTAATACCACTGTGATTGTTTTCTAGGTGCTTTGTTTGGATTAAATATTCTAGTTCTTCGTCATTGGTAATATTTTAAAGTAATTTTTTACTCCTAATAATTTTAATGTGATATCGTCTAGGACTTTTGCGGATATTATTTTAAGGGTTTTGTTAAATATTTTTTGTGTTTTGATTTGCAAGGAGCCCGAATTAATTTTGTTGATTATGATTTGATTTTTGTATAAATTTAGAAGTGTAACTGTTTCTAGAATATTAAATTGGAGTGGGATATTTTCATTTTGGTTTATATTTGGTTTATTATTCTACTTAGGAAATCGGCTAACTTGTTTTCACGACCTTTTTTGTATGATATGTCATAGCCGTACTCTTGAATTTGCAACTTACATCTTACTAATTTGATGTTTGGCTCTTTAAGACTGTGTAACCAAACTAAGGGCTTGTGATCTGTGAAGAGTTTAATTTTCCTACCGAAAACATATGGTCTAAATTGTTTAAGCGACCATACAATGCTGAGAAGCTCTTTCCCAATTGTAGAATAGTTAATTTCGTGTTCGTTTAGCGTACGAGACACGTATGAGATTGGTTTGCCTTCTTGGGATAATACGCCACCTATGGCATAATGGCTCGCATCTGTGGTTATTCGAAATTTTTTTCAAAATCGGGGTATATGAGAATTAGTGTTGATATTAATTTATTTTTTAGATCGTTGAAACTTTGGATATATTTATGGTTATTTATTTCTACTTTAGAGTTTTTTGTTTGGGTTTGGTTTTGGGTTTTTTGAATGGGTTTTGCTATTTCGGCGAAATTCTTTCTTTTGGAGTTTTTGGAATTTGTTAATTTTTAATTACTTCTATTTTCTTTTGGTTGGGATGTATTCCCTGTTCATTGATAACATGCCGTAAAAATGTGACTTCTTTTCTTAGAAAATCGCATTTATGTAATTGTACTCGAAGTCGAGCTGATTTTAGTTTTACGAAAATTCTCCTTAAATTTTCGATATGTTCTTCTAAACCGTTTGAGAAAACTACAATATCGTCAATGTACGTTAAGTATTCTTTGCCTATATTCTGCCTCAATATATTGTCCATCAGGCATTGAAAAGTACTAGGGTCATTTTTCTGCCTAAAGGGCATTCTACGAAATTCGTAGTGCCCATTGTCCACAGAGAATGCAGTCTGTTGTATGTCTTCTGGTTCCATTTCTATTTGATGGAAACCGGATTTTATGTCTATTACAGAAAAATACGTACTTTTTCCTAATTAGTCCAATATTCCTTCTATATTGGGAATCGGATAAGAGTCGTCAATTGTCTTTTCGTTAAGTTTTCGGTATTCTATGACGAGGCGGTATTTCCGCTCGCCGGAGGAATCTAATTTTTTGGAACAACCCAAACTGGGCTGTTGTACGGACTATTGCTATGTTGTATAATTCCATTTTCCAACATTTCTTAAATTTGATTTTGTATCTCTATTTTCTGGATATATTGGTATCTGTAAATTTGGTATATTGTCTGTAGTATTAATTTTGTGTCTGATTTTGTTAGTAAATGAGAGAGGTATTTGTTCTGAAAATATTTCGTTGAACTCAGATATAAGATGATTTAACTGAACGTTTTCTTCTACGTTTAAGTGATCGGTTTTTTCCGGAATAATTTTCTTGTCTTTGTATGTTAAGTATTCGTTTATTTCATAATTATTAAAGTCTAGGATTTCGTCTATTTCGACAGATGGGAATGGTTCGTCAAAATTGAATATTTTAGGTTGGCCACATACGTTGAGTATTTTGGCTCTTGCTTGAAAGTCGTTTACTTCATAGATACCTTCCAGAATTCGAACGTCGGCATTTAAATTAGTTTATACTATCATTACTCTCGTCTTTTTGTTTTTAACGGGAATTTTATAATAATATTGCCCAGGGTCGATTTGGTATATTGTATTTTCTGGTTGGTGACTAAAATATAATTTTATTGGAGTATCGTTTATTATGAGAACTCTATTTTTGTAGTCGATAACAGCGTTACATTGCATTAATATGTCGTTACCTATAATATGATACGTTTCATGAAGATCATAAATCAAAAAAACAAAATTTTCCATTATGGTTTTCTTGGAATTCCTTAAAAATATCCATAGTTATTGCTTGATTTATTAGAACATACTTTTTCAATGCTCTATAAATGTTTGCATTTTTTAGTTGTGTTCTAGGTATTTCTTTAAAAGTGTCTGGTCGGATTTAAGAGCTTGAGGCACCACTGTCGACTAAAAACTTGTATTTCTTTATTTTTATGTAGGTGAGTCGGTCGAAAATTTTCTATATCGATGGTTTGCTGATTATTAACATCCATGGGTTCTATTTGTGAGTTGTTATTGTTTTGCGAGTTGAATTTGGGGTAAAAACTTCTGCTCTGGTTTGGTTGCAAATTATTATAGGATGGTCGTTGGTTATTTAGATTGTTGTGAACGCCTGGTTGGCTTCTATTATTATTGTGAAAGATTTAGGGGTTAGAAGTACTATTTTGGTACGTTGTATTTAGATATGTATTATTGTTGAAATATCTTGTTGAACGATTACCATTATTATTATTATTAGAGCGGTTTCTTATAAAATTTCGGTTATTATTACGATTTCAATTATTTTGAATGTTATTTGGACGATTTTGAGATGTATTATTTATTACTAGTATAACGATTATTGTTATTTTGACGATTACAATTACTTTTGTAATTATTATAAGTATTGCTATAATTACCATTAATATTTGAAAAAGTGTGGCCCGATTCGTGCAAAATTTTCATTGCGTCTTCGAGCGTCTAGTTCGTTGTTGTTATTATGGTATTCCAATTGCGTTTTTGTAGTTAGTCTTCTAAGTATAGCTTTCACATCGTTGTAAAATTCGAGAGCGTCCGTTTTAAAAGTTTGGCTTCTGAGCTAGTCAAAATTTGGTCAGCAGATAGCCTGTCGCCAAAATTGTTGTTAAATACTTTCTTAATTTCGTTCCAGGTGGCAGCTTGATGATTGATTTAGATAACTTCTCCGGCGCTTCCAGTTAATTTTGATTTTATTATGTTGGAGAAGATTCCTCTTGAGAATTCGTCATATTGCAGTAGTAAAGGTGTGACATGATCTACTAAATTGATAAAAGTTTGTAAGGTACCAAATTTCCCATTAAATTCTGGTACACGTTCTACATATTTAAGAGGGTCAATTGTAAGACTTTTTGGTGCTGTCGACATGATTCTATTTTCTATATTTATATTTAGATTTAGGTTTGATAATTTTTTTGTCAATATATCAACAACTTCGTTATTTGCGAAATGTTGTGACATAAACGAGAAGATGAAGGTTTGGTAATATGAAAAGCAAATTCGGTTTATACGAAATTTATTTTTATTTTTATAACTATTGCTGAAATGTAAATATTTATTTATTTTTTTTTTTTTCAATTAATTCAAGTTGTAATTATTGTTTACCTTTTACTCAAAGTTTAAATTTAAAATATAGATATTTCACTATTTTCTCTTTTTTTTTATTAACTTGGTATTTTTCTTTTTTTTCTTTTACAATAACGGAGGAATTATTTAATAAATATAAAAAAAAATAATTATTAAAATGTAGATATATAGAAGTATACTATTAATTTCTTTATTTCTTCCTCTTTTTTTCCTTTTTTTTTTTTATATGAAAATTTTTTTTTTTTTACGATTTTTATATAAGGCTTTTATTTATTATTTTTCCTTTTTTTTTCCATTTATTACCTAATAAAAAAAATTTTATTTTCCAAACGTAATATGGACAACATAAAAATTGATCAATAATATAATGATGATTATATTTAAAAAAAAATAAAGGCATTTTAATTACCCATTTTCCTTTCAAACTTTAAACTTAGTTATTTAATTTTCAATATTTTAGAAATTAAATTGCTTTTGTGGATTCTTTTCTTTTTTTTTTTTTTTATAATTTACATTAACTCAGTTCTAGGTTAGGAAATTTAATATTCAGCAAAAAAAAAAATTCGTAGTTACTGCAAATGTCTGTAGATTTATTTCATTTAAATTTTTATAAAATATTTTTTTTTTTTATTTATTTAAGCGGTTTTTGCTTCTTGTAATTTTTATTTGTTAAAATTTTATTAAGCAAAATAACTAAACATTGATATTCATATATAATATATTTATTAATAAAATTTTACTTAACTAATAATAGTAATAAAAAAAAAATTGTACCTGGTATATGCAAAGATGTATGTTTACTTGATGTTGACTTGTAAAGAAGTATGTTGTTGTAGATGTAGTTATTATATATGGTGTTGTGGATACTGCTGCTGTGGATATTGTTAATGTAGATGGTACTGAGATGTTGTCTGCTGTTGTTGTTATCTTTTTTTTTTTTTAGTATAGTTGCTTTGAATGTTGAATTATTTATTTGTTGGTTTGTTTATCAATTAAATTTATATTATTTTTTTTTTTTCAATCATATAAAAGTTTATTTTATATTTTTTTTTTGTTCACTTTTAATAAGAACAAAAATTTTATTTTTTATTTATTTTATTTTATTTTATGGGTCGATCTAAATTGCATTTAATTTGCATTTTATTCAGTCACGTTACAATGCAACGTTCTGATAAAATTATTATTCAAGTCTGGAATGTACAGTTAATTCCATTTTTTAGTTAAAGAACAGTAAATTTAATTTAAAGTTATTTTTAAGATAAGATCATAAAAGTAAGTTTGCGTGTAGAAAAAAATATTTAAAATATTGTTTTGTTACAGGATGACATAACTGTAAATCTCGAGAAGGGTGGACTGGAATCTTTCCACTTGACCATTACTTTCTCTATGAAGGTTTTGATAGTACTTGAGCCAAAGGCTCTTTCATTATTAGAGACTATCGGTTTTGTATTTTTGAACAGTGCTAGAGTCTGAAGAAGGGCTTCTTTTATGTCTATTGTTCACCTTGAACCTATTGGTTTCACCACTGCAAATTTTAAGAATTTATCAATAATTGTTAGGAAGTTTTGCTTATCAGTGATGAAAATATCTATATCGATTTCACATGGATAGTTAGAAATGGGTGTTTTTCCTATTTCAGTATTTGGGGTTTTTCTTTGGTATTTATTTTCTAGACAGATTTTCCAGTTTGTAATAATTATTTTAAAGGCTTTCGCTATATTAGGAAAGTAGGATCGGATATTATTTGCTTAAAGTTTTCTTGTAACGATCTGTGGGCTCTATTATTTTCTGTCGTGATTGTATCTAGTTTATCATGTTTATTGGTAAAATCTATCACGAATTTTTCAGTGTGAACGAATTTCATTCTTGCAAATGGCATAAGTACTATGTTTTGCATTTCTGCTAAAGTAGAAAGGTCGCAGTGTATGGTATTAGTTGTATTAGGATTGCCATAATCTTTAAGATGATTTAGTAGGATTAATATATTATTAAACTCTAACGTGTGTCTTATTAATATTTGAAATAAAATTTAGCTAGTCTTAGTATTAAGATTTGGTTTTGAGATTATCAACTGGATTTTAAATTGGTTTACTGGGTCTTGTATTGTTTTCATTGTATTTGTGTTGGATTCCTCATTGTGGAGAGTACTGTCTGTATTCGTCACTGATAGATTGTTTATGTATTGAATTTCGCGAATGCCATATAGGTCATTCACCGTTTGACCGTCGGTCTGACAGCATCGCCTGTTAAAATAATATTTACTTATAGCTAGTTTAAAATTTATTTATTTAATTTTTAATTAATTAATTCGCTTGTTTTTTTATTTTGTTTTAATTTTAATTATTTTTTTAATTTTTTAATTTTAAAGTGATGGTGAAAGTGTATAATAAAATATAACTAATCACTAATCAGTTTTTAACTTTGGCTGAATTTCCAATGGAGGCAACATAAGTTAATTTTTATTTTTTAAATTAGTTTTACTTTTATTTTTGATATATTTATTTTATATTTAATATCACTAAAATGATTTAATTTTTTTTTTCAACGTTGTTTTTTTTTAGAATAAATTAATTTTAAATATCTTAATTATTTTTTTTTCCTTTCTTTCCAACATTTCCTAGTAGTAAGCAAAACAAAATCAATATCCTTCTCACTCCATCCTGTTTATGGATGTTAATGTTCTCATTTCTCTCTTCTCAATAATTAATACCACCATAATGGTCCGAATGATAATTTTAATATTACTGGCTACACATTCGTTTCACACTTCGTGTCTAAAAGAGGTGTCGCCATCTATATTAAAAATGGCATAGCTCTCAACACTCTAAATAAATTCAAATGTTCTAGCTCAATCTTCCACTATGTTTGGGTAAAAACCCTCCTTGGAAAGCAAGTCATACATTTCTGTTTATAAGAAACCCAACTCAAGTGAAGAGGAAACTGTTGTGGAATTTGAAAATCTCTCAAACCTATCAACGAAATTTTGGATTCATCACCAGAAACTGAAATTGTTCTGGCGGGAGATTTCAATATTCGTAATGTAAACTTACTATTCTAACAACACTTCTCTGAGTCAAAACTCAATTGGGAAACAAGTTGAATTATTTTCATCTCTGTTCCATGTTTTCATATGGTTGCCTCGGCTTCGACCATTGTTTGGTTAAAACAAATTTCCAGATAAGCGTAATCACCAGTCAAAGGACTTCTCACAAAAAATTAGTATAGCGTTATAGCTATGCGAACTAGGATGGTCTAAACAACTTTTTCAGATCTTTCGATTGGTAATTGTGCTTCAGGGATAAGAATGTCGACTTTGCTGCTAATGCGATTTGTGAAACAATTTTACTTGAAATGAGGTTACTTCTTTCAATTTTATTTTAAATAAAATTGGAAATGGCGTCATGCGAAAGGTGCAAATTGAAAATAAAAGGAGAAACTGGAATAGCATGTTCTGAAGTTTACAAAAAAATTCATCACGAGGATTTGAAATGTTCGGGATTAGATCAATCGACAATAAATTTGTTATTTGCAAATAACAAAATAAGATTTGTTTGTGAAGACCGTTTCAATGCATACAAAATGTTGACTTAGTTTTACAGAATATGGAAACTTCGGTATCGAAAAACAATGAGTATTTGAAAAAGTATAAGGAAGAGCTTGAAACTGCTAAAAAAAATAATGAAAAGGAAGTGATTGAATTATTAAAAGCTATTGAAACCAATTTTTAGGAGTTAGATAAGATGGCTAAATATACAGAAGTCTTCAAAAATCAAAGCGGAAAGTGTAATGAACAATTTTCAAATTCAATAAAAAAAAAATTATGAGATAAGAAATAAACTAAATAATGTGGATAACGATAAACAATTAAAAGTGGGTCAAACAGTGTCATTTGCCAATGTCATAAATATTCAAAAAATTGTAGGATGAAAATGAAAAAAGAATTTCCATTAATTGTAAAACTGAAAAGTAAGCAAACAAGTCAAAAAACAAAAACTGATTTAAATAAGAATGTTGATCCAAAAAATCTGAAAATGAAGAATATTGAAAACAGAACAAATGGAACAATTTTAATTGAAACTAATACTGCAGAAGAACGTGATAAAATAAAATTGGATTTGGAGAGGAAAATGAATGGTGAATGAAATTAAAATACCAATTGAATGAAAATGAAATTAAAATAACAATTGATATAAAACCAAAATTTGAGATCGTTAAGATGTATTATAAATTCAGTAACGAGAAAATCCTTTATTATTACATATTACATATTCATACAACCTTTTATGAATATGTCGGACCTTGAGGTTATACAGGTACACACTGTTTAAAAACAGGTAACAAATTTAACACAGAAATGTACAACGCAGTGATTAAGTCGATAAGGAGAGCTTTTCTGAGATTTTACAAAATGAAAATGTGTGTATTGTATGAAGAAAATGCAAAGTATTCGATGCTGAAAATGTTATGAGGTGTTACAAATGTAAGGGATTTAACCATAAATCGGCAGATTGCACGAATAGGGAAACATGCTTAAAATGTCCCCAACAACATAAGACCAGCGATTGTAAAAATGTTAAGTTTATTACATGCATAAGTTCTGTAAAATACAATGAAGCTTTGTCCGGCTTATCAACAGAAATTATGTCAAAGAAAAAATGATTGGTTACTAGTAACAACAGAAAGTTGTTAAGGAAGTAAATTTTATTAATACCAAATATGCAGAAAATGAAAATACCATTATTAATTTAAATAATAAAAAAGTAACAGAATCTGTTATGGACAAACCTGGAAAAATTCAATAGATCATGTTACTCGTAACAGTGAAATTAATTGCGATATCAACAATAGTACTACCACAATTAAGGATGTCAAAAGTAAAAAAAAAGCAATAAAAATATTTAGTTTCATTCCTAAATTTTCGACAAGAACAAATTCAAAAATTGATAAACAAAACAGCAAAAGTCTTTCTTGTGAAAACTTTAAATATGGCGTAAATATTAGTTCTAGTTATAACAATAATACTAATAATAATAACGATAGTAGTAGGAAAATTAATAGCAAACAAGATAATTCGTGTAGTAAAAATATTAAGAGTATTACTATTGAGAATAAAGTTAGCAATAAAAATATTAAAGAAAAATACCAATCAAAGTAACTGGATTAAATGAGAAACATTAAATCCACTAAGAAAACACATAGAAGAGACAAAGAAAACTCCATATCAAGAAATGGAATCCAATGACTGCTGCAATAGTTAGGATGTCCAAAATTGGGATTGAGAAAGGAGATAGTATATACGCTCTCTCAATCATACAAAAGGTCTCGGGTTCAAACCCCGGCTGGTTCATATAGATAATAAAAAATAATATAGATTTTTCTTATAATATATAATTGGTATAATGTAATTAAATTAAAAATAACTATATATGTCTTATAAATTGTAATTAATATCATATTGTAATATATAATAAAATAAAAATAAAATATAATTCTTGCGTAAGATTATCTTTTGTAAGATGTGTAAGATTAGGTGGCGTAGAACTAAAGAAACGCCTAGTCTTGTACAATAGCTACAACCGAGTAATCAACGGCTTAGTGAAATAATGATTCCAGAAACTGAAGCTTAGTCAAATATGAATAATAAATGATTTAGTGAAAGCCCTATGCACCTTATAGGAGTGGCGAGGAAAAAAAATATATACGTTTCCTCACGTTTTTTCTGAGCACACAATATATAATAACGTGAGACTATACTTGTCTTATTTTTGTGACCAGAATGATATTTGTTATGATGAAATAACTCAAACAACCATCAGAGTACTTATCAACCAGGAAGGACTACCGAATGACTATCAAGAATTAAGTAAAATATATAAACATTATCATGAAAGTATAGGTATTTCTAATGAAGAGGTTGCGAAAACTTTAACTTTATACCGGCGGCATATTGATAATAAGTACAGAGAACATCTGCAAAAAATCAGAGAATCTTGGAGAAATTATATGATAAAGTAAAACATAATGATTAAGTGGAAATTATAGACCTATATCGTTGCTAAATTCAATCAGTAAAATAATGATATAAGAATAAGATCAGTTATTAAGCAAACTATTGGATTCGATTCGAATCAATGTGGATTTATAGAAGAAAGTGGAACAGACAGATTGATTGGTTACAATAGGCCAAATTCATGACGCATTAGATTGGGTCAATCATGACAAGCTACTAGATTTTCTTGAAGACTTGGGAATAAAAGGTATAGCAAATACGTTATTTAGGAGATATTTATCAACTAGAACCCATTGTGTGCGAATTGAAAACACTGTAAGCTCTGAACTAATAATTAATACTGGAGTTGCACAGGGATCGTTGCTGGACCTACTTCTTTATTTATTATATGTAATGAATCTTTCAAAGTGTAACCTTGAATCAAAGTATGCAGTATATGCTGACGACACAAATTTTGTATCTAAGGCAAAAACTTTAATTCAATTAGTAAATAACCTAAATAAAGATATGGAAGTTTACGGTAATTCAATGGTAATGGTCTGTGTCTGAACGGTAATGGTCTGTGTATGAATCCCAAAAAGATGTATTATATTCTATTCAAAACACCTAGGAAAAAATATCATGAAATTACAATAAAAGCAAGAGGTGTCACGGAAGAACGAGATCAACATGTCAAATATCTCAGGATGAATATAGATGAAAATCTTAAATAAGATAAACAATTAAAGAAAAGCATGATACCGATCATGATGGCAATCAAAACGGCAGGTTGTGTTCCAATCCAAGCTGCCAAATTGATTTACAACGGGTACATCTTGCCAAAAATTCGTTACAATATATGCAGTTGGAGTAACAGTACAAAATTCCATGTGAATCAAATAGGTATGATCATGAGAAAATCGTTAAAAACATTATACAAATTGAACCCTAGAATAAGTACAAAGAAATTGTATATAACCACAAATGAACTCGATATAAACCAGTTAATATACTTTGAAAATGTAAATATGTGTATAAAATAATAAACAAGAAAATGAAATCATCATTAACAATTATAAGAAGAGATAACTTGCATAGCTACAGCACTATATATGGCGGACATCTTGTGGTACCTAAAGCAACTACAACTGGAAGCTACAAGGATTAAAATGTAGTGCAATAAAGATGTTTAACATTCTACCTATCCAACTAAAATGCACCCAAAACCTACATGAATTTAAACATAGGGTTAAGAAATATTTAAAAAGCTTAAGAAATTAACTATCGTTCAAGAGAGACAAAAAAAAAATCGAATGTGATTTATAAACTTTTAGTTTTCAGTAAAATAAATAAAAACAAAAAAAAATTGATTTCCCACTCCATGAGAAATATTAAACCGATGTCCAAATCTCGCTTTAATCGCATTCTACAGTGAAGCCATTCTTAAAAAGGATGCTTTTAAACTGTACAAAAGGTTGGAGGCTTTCAGGACAAGATAAATAGTCCTTATAAAATAAATACAAATAAAGCCTTTTGGACACTTGCAAAAAGTTTAAAAGAGGACGTTAGCGGGTCTTTTTTTCCTCCGCTTATGGCGCTAGTAGGTAAAGAGGCAGTCTGTCATGGGAAAAAATCATGCCATATCGCACCGATATCGCACGACCTACATTTTGATTGATGGGTTAATTATAGGTCATTCTTAGTTAGTAGGTTAAAAACTTGTTTTGATTGTTTTGGTTTTGATTGCAAGATAGGTTATAAGGGTGGGTTAATAACTTATAAGTTCCAAGTGGTTGTATAGTAGGAAGTGAAGGTTTTGGGTACTGTGGAAGTAACAGGCAAGGTTAATGAACTGAATAAGTTTAGGATAATTAGGTTTTTTCAAAAAAATTATTAGTACTGTGTAATAGGATATGTGTTGTTTCTCATTGTACTGTATTTTGTTGTAAATTTATTACAACAATTTACAACAAAATAACTTGTTACAATTAATATAACCTTGAACAATTAAGACTTATGTATAATAAGTATGTACATATGTACCTTAAAAATATTTTGCATTCTTTTAATTTCTGTTTATCTGGTGTAAAATAAATTGTATTCTATAAGAACATTGAGAAAATAACCGAAAATTTTAAATTTAAAGAGAAAAACAAAAACAAATGTAGATTTACTGGGTAACCTGTTTTTCTGCTAACATAAAGAAATTATATTTAAAAAAATGATACGGTTTAGAAGTGTACCTATAACTATTTGGGGATTTTTCTTCCTTCTTATTTTAGGTTGGTCACATACGTTGAGTATTTTGGCTCTTGCTTGAAAGTCGTTTACTTCATAGATACCTTCCAGAATTCAAACGTCGGCATTTAAATTAGTTTATACTATCATTACTCTCGTCTTTTTGTTTTTAACGGGAATTTTATAATAATATTGCCCAGGGTCGATTTGGTATATTGTATTTTCTGGTTGGTGACTAAAATATAATTTTATTGGAGTATCGTTTATTATGAGAACTCTATTTTTGTAGTCGATAACAGCGTTACATTGCATTAATATGTCGTTACCTATAATATGATACGTTTCATGAAGATCATAAATCAAAAAAACAAAATTTTCCATTATGGTTTTCTTGGAATTCCTTAAAAATATCCATAGTTATTGCTTGATTTATTAGAACATACTTTTTCAATGCTCTATAAATGTTTGCATTTTTTAGTTGTGTTCTAGGTATTTCTTTAAAAGTGTCTGGTCGGATTTAAGAGCTTGAGGCACCACTGTCGACTAAAAACTTGTATTTCTTTATTTTTATTATTGTTGAAATATCTTGTATTTTTTATTATTATTGTTGAAATATCTTGTTGAACGATTACCATTATTATTATTATTAGAGCGGTTTCTAGTAAAATTTCGGTTATTATTACGATTTCAATTATTTTGAATGTTATTTGGACGATTTTGAGATGTATTATTTATTACTAGTATAACGATTATTGTTATTTTGACGATTACAATTACTTTTGTAATTATTATAAGTATTGCTATAATTACCATTAATATTTGAAAAAGTGTAGCCCGATTCGTGCAAAATTTTCATTGCGTCTTCGAGCGTCTAGTTCGTTGTTGTTATTATGGTATTCCAATTGCGTTTTTGTAGTTAGTCTTCTAAGTATAGCTTTCACATCGTTGTAAAATTCGAGAGCGTCCGTTTTAAAAGTTTGGCTTCTGAGCTAGTCAAAATTTGGTCAGCAGATAGCCTGTCGCCAAAATTGTTGTTAAATACTTTCTTAATTTCGTTCCAGGTGGCAGCTTGATGATTGATTTAGATAACTTCTCCGGCGCTTCCAGTTAATTTTGATTTTATTATGTTGGAGAAGATTCCTCTTGAGAATTCGTCATATTGCAGTAGTAAAGGTGTGACATGATCTACTAAATTGATAAAAGTTTGTAAGGTACCAAATTTCCCATTAAATTCTGGTACACGTTCTACATATTTAAGAGGGTCAATTGTAAGACTTTTTGGTGCTGTCGACATGATTCTATTTTCTATATTTATATTTAGATTTAGGTTTGATAATTTTTTTGTCAATATATCAACAACTTCGTTATTTGCGAAATGTTGTGACATAAACGAGAAGATGAAGGTTTGGTAATATGAAAAGCAAATTCGGTTTATACGAAATTTATTTTTATTTTTATAACTATTGCTGAAATGTAAATATTTATTTATTTTTTTTTTTTTCAATTAATTCAAGTTGTAATTATTGTTTACCTTTTACTCAAAGTTTAAATTTAAAATATAGATATTTTACTATTTTCTCTTTTTTTTTATTAACTTGGTATTTTTCTTTTTTTTCTTTTACAATAACGGAGGAATTATTTAATAAATATAAAAAAAAATAATTATTAAAATGTAGATATATAGAAGTATACTATTAATTTCTTTATTTCTTCCTCTTTTTTTCCTTTTTTTTTTTATATGAAAATTTTTTTTTTTTTTACGATTTTTATATAAGGCTTTTATTTATTATTTTTCCTTTTTTTTTCCATTTATTACCTAATAAAAAAAATTTTATTTTCCAAACGTAATATGGACAACATAAAAATTGATCAATAATATAATGATGATTATATTTAAAAAAAAATAAAGGGATTTTAATTACCCATTTTCCTTTCAAACTTTAAACTTAGTTATTTAATTTTCAATATTTTAGAAATTAAATTGCTTTTGTGGATTCTTTTCTTTTTTTTTTTTTATAATTTACATTAACTCAGTTCTAGGTTAGGAAATTTAATATTCAGCAAAAAAAAAAATTCGTAGTTACTGCAAATGACTGTAGATTTATTTCATTTAAATTTTTATAAAATATTTTTTTTTTTTATTTATTTAAGCGGTTTTTGCTTCTTGTAATTTTTATTTGTTAAAATTTTATTAAGCAAAATAACTTAACATTGATATTCATATATAATATACTTTTTAATAAAATTTTACTTAACTAATAATAGTAATAAAAAAAAATTGTACCTGGTATATGCAAAGATGTATGTTTACTTGATGTTGACTTGTAAAGATGTATGTTGTTGTAGATGTAGTTATTATATATGGTGTTGTGGATACTGCTACTGTGGATATTGTTAATATAGATGGTACTGAGATGTTGTCTGCTGTTGTTGTTATCTTTTTTTTTTTTTAGTATAGTTGCTTTGAATGTTGAATTATTTATTTGTTGGTTTGTTTATCAATTAAATTTATATTATATTTTAAAAAGTTTTTTTTTTTTCAATCATATAAAAGTTTATTTTATATTTTTTTTTTGTTCACTTTTAATAAGAACAAAAATTTTATTTTTTATTTATTTTATTTTATTTTATGGTTCGATCTAAATTGCATTTAATTTGCATTTTATTCAGTCACGTTACAATGCAACGTTCTGATAAAATTATTATTCAAGTCTGGAATGTACAGTTAATTCCATTTTTTAGTTAAAGAACAGTTAATTTAATTTGAAGTTATTTTTAAGATAAGATCATAAAAGTAAGTTTGCGTGTAGAAAAAAATATTTAAAATATTGTTTTGTTACAGGATGACATAACTGTAAATCTCGAGAAGGGTGGACTGGAATCTTTCCACTTGACCATTACTTTCTCTATGAAGGGTGAGGATGAAATATTGTTTTATGTTAAATGGATCTCTTAACAAGGTTTTGATAGTACTTGAGCCAAAGGCTCTTTCATTATTAGAGACTATCGGTTTTGTATTTTTGAACAGTGCTAGAGTCTGAAGAAGGGCTTCTTTTATGTCTATTGTTCACCTTGAACCTATTGGTTTCACCACTGCAAATTTTAAGAATTTATCAATAATTGTTAGGAAGTTTTGCTTATCAGTGATGAAAATATCTATATCGATTTCACATGGATAGTTAAAAATGGGTGTTTTTCCTATTTCAGTATTTGGGGTTTTTCTTTGGTATTTATTTTCTAGACAGATTTTCCAGTTTGTAATAATTATTTTAAAGGCTTTCGCTATATTAGGAAAGTAGGATCGGATATTATTTGCTTAAAGTTTTCTTGTAACGATCTGTGGGCTCTATTATTTTCTGTCGTCATTGAATATAGTTCATCATGTTTATTGGTAAAATCTATCACGAATTTTTCAGTGTAAACGAATTTCATTCTTGCAAATGTCATAAGTACTATGTTTTGCATTTCTGCTAAAGTAGAAAGGTCGCAGTGTATGGTATTAGTTGTATTAGGATTGACATAATCTTTAAGATGATTTAGTAGGATTAATATATTATTAAACTCTAACGTGTGTCTTATTAATATTTGAAATAAAATTTAGCTAGTCTTAGTATTAAGATTTGGTTTTGAGATTATCAACTGGATTTTAAATTGGTTTACTGGGTCTTGTATTGTTTTCATTGTATTTGTGTTGGATTCCTCATTGTGGAGAGTACTGTCTGTATTCGTCACTGATAGATTGTTTATGTATTGAATCTCGCGAATGCCATATAGGTCATTCACCGTTTGACCGTCGGTCTGACAGCATCGCCTGTTAAAATAATATTTACTTATAGCTAGTTTAAAATTTATTTATTTAATTTTTAATTAATTAATTCGCTTGTTTTTTTATTTTGTTTTAATTTTAATTATTTTTTTAATTTTTTAATTTTAAAGTGATGGTGAAAGTGTATAATAAAATATAACTAATCACTAATCAGTTTTTAACTTTGGCTGAATTTCCAATGGAGGCAACATAAGTTAATTTTTATTTTTTAAATTAGTTTTACTTTTATTTTTGATATATTTATTTTATATTTAATATCACTAAAATGATTTAATTTTTTTTTTCAACGTTGTTTTTTTTTAGAATAAATTAATTTTAAATATCTTAATTATTTTTTTTTTCCTTTCTTTCCAACATTTCCTAGTAGTAAGCAAAACAAAATCAATATCCTTCTCACTCCATCCTGTTTATGGATGTTAATGTTCTCATTTCTCTCTTCTCAATAATTAATACCACCATAATGGTCCGAATGATAATTTTAATATTACTGGCTACACATTCGTTTCACACTTCGTGTCTAAAAGAGGTGTCGCCATCTATATTAAAAATGGCATAGCTCTCAACACTCTAAATAAATTCAAATGTTCTAGCTCAATCTTCCACTATGTTTGTGTAAAAACTCTCCTTGGAAAGCAAGTCATACATTTCTGTTTATAAGAAACCCAACTCAAGTGAAGAGGAAACTGTTGTGGAATTTGAAAATCTCTCAAACCTATCAACGAAATTTTGGATTCATCACCAGAAACTGAAATTGTTCTGGCGGGAGATTTCAATATTCGTAATGTAAACTTACTGTTCTAACAACACTTCTCTGAGTCAAAACTCAATTGGGAAACAAGTTGAATTATTTTCATCTCTGTTCCATGTTTTCATATGGTTGCCTCGGCTTCGACCATTGTTTGGTTAAAACAAATTTCCAGATAAGCGTAATCACCAGTCAAAGGACTTCTCACAAAAAATTAGTATAGCGTTATAGCTATGCGAACTAGGATGGTCTAAACAACTTTTTCAGATCTTTCGATTGGTAATTGTGCTTCAGGGATAAGAATGTCGACTTTGCTGCTAATGCGATTTGTGAAACAATTTTACTTGAAATGAGGTTACTTCTTTCAATTTTATTTTAAATAAAATTGGAAATGGCGTCATGCGAAAGGTGCAAATTGAAAATAAAGGGAGAAACTGGAATAGCATGTTCTGAAGTTTACAAAAAAATTCATCACGAGGATTTGAAATGTTCGGGATTAGATCAATCGACAATAAATTTGTTATTTGCAAATAACAAAATAAGATTTGTTTGTGAAGACCGTTTCAATGCATACAAAATGTTGACTTAGTTTTACAGAATATGGAAACTTCGGTATCGAAAAACAATGAGTATTTGAAAAAGTATAAGGAAGAGCTTGAAACTGCTAAAAAAAATAATGAAAAGGAAGTGATTGAATTATTAAAAGCTATTGAAACCAATTTTTAGGAGTTAGATAAGATGGCTAAATATACAGAAGTCTTCAAAAATCAAAGCGGAAAGTGTAATGAACAATTTTCAAATTCAATAAAAAAAAAATTATGAGATAAGTAATAAACTAAATAATGTGGATAACGATAAACAATTAAAAGTGGGTCAAACAGTGTCATTTGCCAATGTCATAAATATTCAAAAAATTGTAGGATGAAAATGAAAAAAGAATTTCCATTAATTGTAAAACTGAAAAGTAAGCAAACAAGTCAAAAAACAAAAACTGATTTAAATAAGAATGTTGATCCAAAAAATCTGAAAATGAAGAATATTGAAAACAGAACAAATGGAACAATTTTAATTGAAACTAATACTGCAGAAGAACGTGATAAAATAAAATTGGATTTGGAGAGGAAAATGAATGGTGAATGAAATTAAAATACCAATTGAATGAAAATGAAATTAAAATACCAATTGATATAAAACCAAAATTTGAGATCGTTAAGATGTATTATAAATTCAGTAACGAGAAAATCCTTTATTATTACATATTACATATTCATACAACCTTTTATGAATATGTCGGACCTTGAGGTTATACAGGTACACACTGTTTAAAAACAGGTAACAAATTTAACACAGAAATGTACAACGCAGTGATTAAGTCGATAAGGAGAGCTTTTCTGAGATTTTACAAAATGAAAATGTGTGTATTGTATGAAGAAAATGCAAAGTATTCGATGCTGAAAATGTTATGAGGTGTTACAAATGTAAGGGATTTAACCATAAATCGGCAGATTGCACGAATAGGGAAACATGCTTAAAATGTCCCCAACAACATAAGACCAGCGATTGTAAAAATGTTAAGTTTATTACATGCATAAGTTCTGTAAAATACAATGAAGCTTTGTCCGGCTTATCAACAGAAATTATGTCAAAGAAAAAACGATTGGTTACTAGTAACAACAGAAAGTTGTTAAGGAAGTAAATTTTATTAATACCAAATATGCAGAAAATGAAAATACCATTATTAATCTAAATAATAAAAAAGTAACAGAATCTGTTATGGACAAACCTGGAAAAATTCAATAGATCATGTTACTCGTAACAGTGAAATTAATTGCGATATCAACAATAGTACTACCACAATTAAGGATGTCAAAAGTAAAAAAAAAGCAATAAAAATATTTAGTTTCATTCCTAAATTTTCGACAAGAACAAATTCAAAAATTGATAAACAAAACAGCAAAAGTCTTTCTTGTGAAAACTTTAAATATGGCGTAAATATTAGTTGTAGTTATAACAATAATACTAATAATAATAACGATAGTAGTAGGAAAATTAATAGCAAACAAGATAATTCGTCTAGTAAAAATATTAAGAGTATTACTATTGAGAATAAAGTTAGCAATAAAAATATTTAAGAAAAATACCAATCAAAGTAACTGGATTAAATGAGAAACATTAAATCCACTAAGAAAACACATAGAAGAAACAAAGAAAACTCCATATCAAGAAATGGAATCCAATGACTGCTGCAATAGTTAGGATGTCCAAAATTGGGATTGAGAAAGGAGATAGTATATACGCTCTCTCAATCATACAAAAGGTCTCGGGTTCAAACCCCGGCTGGGTCATATAGATAATAAAAAATAATATAGATTTTTCTTATAATATATAATTGGTATAATGTAATTAAATTAAAAATAACTATATATGTCTTATAAATTGTAATTAATATCATATTGTAATATATAATAAAATAAAAATAAAATATAATTCTTGCGTAAGATTATCTTTTGTAAGATGTGTAAGATTAGGTGGCGTAGAACTAAAGAAACGCCTAATCTTGTACAATAGCTACAACCGAGTAATCAACGGCTTAGTGAAATAATGATTCCAGAAACTGAAGCTTAGTCAAATATGAATAATAAATGATTTAGTGGAAGCCCTATGCACCTTATAGGAGTGGCGAGGAAAAAAAATATATACGTTTCCTCACGTTTTTTCTGAGCACACAATATATAATAACGTGAGACTATACTTGTCTTATTTTTGTGACCAGAATGATATTTGTTATGATGAAATAACTCAAACAACCATCAGAGTACTTATCAACCAGGAAGGACTACCGAATGACTATCAAGAATTAAGTAAAATATATAAACACTATCATGAAAGTATAGGTATTTCTAATGAAGAGGTTGCGAAAACTTTAACTTTATACCGGCGGCATATTGATAATAAGTACAGAGAACATCTGCAAAAAATCAGAGAATCTTGGAGAAATTATATGATAAAGTAAACCATAATGATTAAGTGGAAATTATAGACCTATATCGTTGCTAAATTCAATCAGTAAAATAATGATATAAGAATAAGATCAGTTATTAAGCAAACTATTGGATTCGATTCGAATCAATGTGGATTTATAGAAGAAAGTGGAACAGACAGATTGATTGGTTACAATAGGCCAAATTCATGACGCATTAGATTGGGTCAATCATGACAAGCTACTAGATTTTCTTGAAGACTTGGGAATAAAAGGTATAGCAAATACGTTATTTAGGAGATATTTATCAACTGGAACCCATTGTGTGCGAATTGAAAACACTGTAAGCTCTGAACTAATAATTAATACTGGAGTTGCACAGGGATCGTTGCTGGACCTACTTCTTTATTTATTATATGTAATGAATCTTTCAAAGTGTAACCTTGAATCAAAGTATGCAGTATATGCTGACGAACTAAGGCAAGTAAGGCAAGGCAAGTAAGTAAGGCAAAAACTTTAATTCAATTAGTAAATAACCTAAATAAAGATATGGAAGTTTACGGTAATTCAATTACCGTAAACTTCCATATCGTAATTGACTGAACGGTAATGGTCTGTGTATGAATCCCAAAAAGATGTATTATATTCTATTCAAAACACCTAGGAAAAAATATCATGAAATTACAATAAAAGCAAGAGGTGTCACGGAAGAACGAGATCAACATGTCAAATATCTCAGGATGAATATAGATGAAAATCTTAAATAAGATAAACAATTAAAGAAAAGCATGATACCGATCATGATGGCAATCAAAACGGCAGGTGGTGTTCCAATCCAAGCTGCCAAATTGATTTACAACGGGTACATCTTGCCAAAAATTCGTTACAATATATGCAGTTGGAGTAACAGTACAAAATTCCATGTGAATCAAATAGGTATGATCATGAGAAAATCGTTAAAAACATTATACAAATTGAACCCTAGAATAAGTACAAAGAAATTGTATATAACCACAAATGAACTCGATATAAACCAGTTAATATACTTTGAAAATGTAAATATGTGTATAAAATAATAAACAAGAAAATGAAATCATCATAAACAATTATAAGAAGAGATAACTTGCATAGCTACAGCACTATATATGGCGGACATCTTCTGGTACCTAAAGCAACTACAACTGGAAGCTACAAGGATTAAAATGTAGTGCAATAAAGATGTTTAACATTCTACCTATCCAACTAAAATGCACCCAAAACCTACATGAATTTAAACATAGGGTTAAGAAATATTTAAAAAGCTTAAGAAATTAACTATCGTTCAAGAGAGACAAAAAAAAAATCGAATGTGATTTATAAACTTTTAGTTTTCAGTAAAATAAATAAAAACAAAAAAAAAAGGATGCTTTTAAACTGTACAAAAGGTTGGAGGCTTTCAGGACAAGTTAAATAGTCCTTATAAAATAAATACAAATAAAGCCTTTTGGACACTTGCAAAAAGTTTAAAAGAGGACGTTAGCGGGTCTTTTTTTCCTCCGCTTATGGCGCTAGTAGGTAAAGAGGCAGTCTGTCATGGGAAAAAATCATGCCATATCGCACCGATATCGCACGACCTACATTTTGATTGATGGGTTAATTATAGGTCATTCTTAGTTAGTAGGTTAAAAACTTGTTTTGATTGTTTTGGTTTTGATTGCAAGATAGGTTATAAGGGTGGGTTAATAACTTATAAGTTCCAAGTGGTTGTATAGTAGGAAGTGAAGGTTTTGGGTACTGTGGAAGTAACAGGCAAGGTTAATGAACTGAATAAGTTTAGGATAATTAGGTTTTTTGAAAAAAATTATTAGTACTGTGTAATAGGATATGTGTTGTTTCTCATTGTACTGTATTTTGTTGTAAATTGTTGTAATACCTTGAACAATTAAGACTTATGTATAATAAGTATGTACATATGTACCTTAAAAATATTTTGCATTCTTTTAATTTCTGTTTATCTGGTGTAAAATAAATTGTATTCTATAAGAACATTGAGAAAATAACCGAAAATTTTAAATTTAAAGAGAAAAACAAAAACAAATGTAGATTTACTGGGTAACCTGTTTTTCTGCTAACATAAAGAAATTATATTTAAAAAAATGATACGGTTTAGAAGTGTACCTATAACTATTTGGGGATTTTTCTTCCTTCTTATTTTAGGTTGGTCACATAATAATATTCCCCAGGGTCGATTTGGTATATTGTATTTTCTGGTTGGTGACTAAAATATAATTTTATTGGAGTATCGTTTATTATGAGAACTCTATTTTTGTAGTCGATAACAGCGTTACATTGCATTAATATGTCGTTACCTATAATATGATACGTTTCATGAAGATCATAAATCAAAAAAACAAAATTTTCCATTATGGTTTTCTTGGAATTCCTTAAAAATATCCATAGTTATTGCTTGATTTATTAGAACATACTTTTTCAATGCTCTATAAATGTTTGCATTTTTTAGTTGTGTTCTAGGTATTTCTTTAAAAGTGTCTGGTCGGATTTAAGAGCTTGAGGCACCACTGTCGACTAAAAACTTGTATTTCTTTATTTTTATGTAGGTGAGTCGGTCGAAAATTTTCTATATCGATGGTTTGCTGATTATTAACATCCATGGGTTCTATTTGTGAGTTGTTATTGTTTTGCGAGTTGAATTTGGGGTAAAAACTTCTGCTCTGGTTTGGTTGCCAATTATTATAGGATGGTCGTTGGTTATTTGGCTTCTATTATTATATATTCTACTATTATTTTATTGGCTTCTATTATTATTGTGAAAGATTTTGGGGTTAGAAGTACTATTTTGGTACGTTGTATTTAGATATGTATTATTGTTGAAATATCTTGTTGAACGATTACCATTATTATTATTATTAGAGCGGTTTCTAGTAAAATTTCGGTTATTATTACGATTTCAATTATTTTGAATGTTATTTGGACGATTTTGAGATGTATTATTTATTACTAGTATAACGATTATTGTTATTTTGACGATTACAATTACTTTTGTAATTATTATAAGTATTGCTATAATTACCATTAATATATGAAAAAGTGTAGCCCGATTCGTGCAAAATTTTCATTGCGTCTTCGAGCGTCTAGTTCGTTGTTGTTATTATGGTATTCCAATTGCGTTTTTGTATTTAGTCTTCTAAGTATAGCTTTCACATCGTTGTAAAATTCGAGAGCGTCCGTTTTAAAAGTTTGGCTTCTGAGCTAGTCAAAATTTGGTCAGCAGATAGCCTGTCGCCAAAATTGTTGTTAAATACTTTCTTAATTTCGTTCCAGGTGGCAGCTTGATGATTGATTTAGATAACTTCTCCGGCGCTTCCAGTTAATTTTGATTTTATTATGTTGGAGAAGATTCCTCTTGAGAATTCGTCATATTGCAGTAGTAAAGGTGTGACATGATCTACTAAATTGATAAAAGTTTGTAAGGTACCAAATTTCCCATTAAATTCTGGTACACGTTCTACATATTTAAGAGGGTCAATTGTAAGACTTTTTGGTTCTGTCGACATGATTCTATTTTCTATATTTATATTTAGATTTAGGTTTGATAATTTTTTTTGTCAATATATCAACAACTTCGTTATTTGCGAAATGTTGTGACATAAACGAGAAGATGAAGGTTTGGTAATATGAAAAGCAAATTCGGTTTATACGAAATTTATTTTTATTTTTATAACTATTGCTGAAATGTAAATATTTATTTATTTTTTTTTTTTTCAATTAATTCAAGTTGTAATTATTGTTTACCTTTTACTCAAAGTTTAAATTTAAAATATAGATATTTTACTATTTTCTCTTTTTTTTTATTAACTTGGTATTTTTCTTTTTTTTCTTTTACAATAACGGAGGAATTATTTAATAAATATAAAAAAAAATAATTATTAAAAAGTAGATATATAGAAGTATACTATTAATTTCTTTATTTCTTCCTCTTTTTTTCCTTTTTTTTTTTTATATGAAAATTTTTTTTTTTTTACGATTTTTATATAAGGCTTTTATTTATTATTTTTCCTTTTTTTTTCCATTTATTACCTAATAAAAAAAATTTTATTTTCCAAACGTAATATGGACAACATAAAAATTGATCAATAATATAATGATGATTATATTTAAAAAAAAATAAAGGCATTTTAATTACCCATTTTCCTTTCAAACTTTAAACTTAGTTATTTAATTTTCAATATTTTAGAAATTAAATTGCTTTTGTGGATTCTTTTCTTTTTTTTTTTTATAATTTACATTAACTCAGTTCTAGGTTAGGAAATTTAATATTCAGCAAAAAAAAAATTCGTAGTTACTGCAAATGTCTGTAGATTTATTTCATTTAAATTTTTATAAAATATTTTTTTTTTTATTTATTTAAGCGGTTTTTGCTTCTTGTAATTTTTATTTGTTAAAATTTTATTAAGCAAAATAACTAAACATTGATATTCATATATAATATATTTATTAATAAAATTTAACTTAACTAATAATAGTAATAAAAAAAAAATGTAAAGAAGTATGTTGTTGTAGATGTAGTTATTATATATGGTGTTGTGGATACTGCTACTGTGGATATTGTTAATATAGATGGTACTGAGATGTTGTCTGCTGTTGTTGTTATCTTTTTTTTTTTAGTATAGTTGCTTTGAATGTTGAATTATTTATTTGTTGGTTTGTTTATCAATTAAATTTATATTATATTTTAAAAAGTTTTTTTTTTTTCAATCATATAAAAGTTTATTTTATATTTTTTTTTTGTTCACTTTTAATAAGAACAAAAATTTTATTTTTTATTTATTTTATTTTATTTTATGGTTCGATCTAAATTGCATTTAATTTGCATTTTATTCAGTCACGTTACAATGCAACGTTCTGATAAAATTATTATTCAAGTCTGGAATGTACAGTTAATTCCATTTTTTAGTTAAAGAACAGTTAATTTAATTTGAAGTTATTTTTAAGATAAGATCATAAAAGTAAGTTTGCGTGTAGAAAAAAATATTTAAAATATTGTTTTGTTACAGGATGACATAACTGTAAATCTCGAGAAGGGTGGACTGGAATCTTTCCACTTGACCATTACTTTCTCTATGAAGGGTGAGGATGAAATATTGTTTTATGTTAAATGGATCTCTTAACAAGGTTTTGATAGTACTTGAGCCAAAGGCTCTTTCATTATTAGAGACTATCGGTTTTGTATTTTTGAACAGTGCTAGAGTCTGAAGAAGGGCTTCTTTTATGTCTATTGTTCACCTTGAACCTATTGGTTTCACCACTGCAAATTTTAAGAATTTATCAATAATTGTTAGGAGGTTTTGCTTATCAGTGATGAAAATATCTATATCGATTTCACATGGATAGTTAGAAATGGGTGTTTTTCCTATTTCAGTATTTGGGGTTTTTCTTTGGTATTTATTTTCTAGACAGATTTTCCAGTTTGTAATAATTATTTTAAAGGCTTTCGCTATATTAGGAAAGTAGGATCGGATATTATTTGCTTAAAGTTTTCTTGTAACGATCTGTGGGCTCTATTATTTTCTGTCGTCATTGAATATAGTTCATCATGTTTATTGGTAAAATCTATCACGAATTTTTCAGTGTAAACGAATTTCATTCTTGCAAATGTCATAAGTACTATGTTTTGCATTTCTGCTAAAGTAGAAAGGTCGCAGTGTATGGTATTAGTTGTATTAGGATTGACATAATCTTTAAGATGATTTAGTAGGATTAATATATTATTAAACTCTAACGTGTGTCTTATTAATATTTGAAATAAAATTTAGCTAGTCTTAGTATTAAGATTTGGTTTTGAGATTATCAACTGAATTTTAAATTGGTTTACTGGGTCTTGTATTGTTTTCATTGTATTTGTGTTGGATTCCTCATTGTGGAGAGTTTCTGCTAACCTGTTTCTGCTAACCTGGTAACCTGTTTTTCTGCTAACATAAAGAAATTATATTTAAAAAAATGATACGGTTTAGAAGTGTACCTATAACTATTTGGGGATTTTTCTTCCTTCTTATTTTAGGTTGGTCACATAATAATATTCCCCAGGGTCGATTTGGTATATTGTATTTTCTGGTTGGTGACTAAAATATAATTTTATTGGAGTATCGTTTATTATGAGAACTCTATTTTTGTAGTCGATAACAGCGTTACATTGCATTAATATGTCGTTACCTATAATATGATACGTTTCATGAAGATCATAAATCAAAAAAACAAAATTTTCCATTATGGTTTTCTTGGAATTCCTTAAAAATATCCATAGTTATTGCTTGATTTATTAGAACATACTTTTTCAATGCTCTATAAATGTTTGCATTTTTTAGTTGTGTTCTAGGTATTTCTTTAAAAGTGTCTGGTCGGATTTAAGAGCTTGAGGCACCACTGTCGACTAAAAACTTGTATTTCTTTATTTTTATGTAGGTGAGTCGGTCGAAAATTTTCTATATCGATGGTTTGCTGATTATTAACATCCATGGGTTCTATTTGTGAGTTGTTATTGTTTTGCGAGTTGAATTTGGGGTAAAAACTTCTGCTCTGGTTTGGTTGCCAATTATTATAGGATGGTCGTTGGTTATTTGGCTTCTATTATTATATATTCTACTATTATTTTATTGGCTTCTATTATTATTGTGAAAGATTTTGGGGTTAGAAGTACTATTTTGGTACGTTGTATTTAGATATGTATTATTGTTGAAATATCTTGTTGAACGATTACCATTATTATTATTATTAGAGCGGTTTCTAGTAAAATTTCGGTTATTATTACGATTTCAATTATTTTGAATGTTATTTGGACGATTTTGAGATGTATTATTTATTACTAGTATAACGATTATTGTTATTTTGACGATTACAATTACTTTTGTAATTATTATAAGTATTGCTATAATTACCATTAATATTTGAAAAAGTGTAGCCCGATTCGTGCAAAATTTTCATTGCGTCTTCGAGCGTCTAGTTCGTTGTTGTTATTATGGTATTCCAATTGCGTTTTTGTATTTAGTCTTCTAAGTATAGCTTTCACATCGTTGTAAAATTCGAGAGCGTCCGTTTTAAAAGTTTGGCTTCTGAGCTAGTCAAAATTTGGTCAGCAGATAGTCTGTCGCCAAAATTGTTGTTAAATACTTTCTTAATTTCGTTCCAGGTGGCAGCTTGATGATTGATTTAGATAACTTCTCCGGCGCTTCCAGTTAATTTTGATTTTATTATGTTGGAGAAGATTCCTCTTGAGAATTCGTCATATTGCAGTAGTAAAGGTGTGACATGATCTACTAAATTGATAAAAGTTTGTAAGGTACCAAATTTCCCATTAAATTCTGGTACACGTTCTACATATTTAAGAGGGTCAATTGTAAGACTTTTTGGTTCTGTCGACATGATTCTATTTTCTATATTTATATTTAGATTTAGGTTTGATAATTTTTTTTGTCAATATATCAACAACTTCGTTATTTGCGAAATGTTGTGACATAAACGAGAAGATGAAGGTTTGGTAATATGAAAAGCAAATTCGGTTTATACGAAATTTATTTTTATTTTTATAACTATTGCTGAAATGTAAATATTTATTTATTTTTTTTTTTTTCAATTAATTCAAGTTGTAATTATTGTTTACCTTTTACTCAAAGTTTAAATTTAAAATATAGATATTTTACTATTTTCTCTTTTTTTTTATTAACTTGGTATTTTTCTTTTTTTTCTTTTACAATAACGGAGGAATTATTTAATAAATATAAAAAAAAATAATTATTAAAAAGTAGATATATAGAAGTATACTATTAATTTCTTTATTTCTTCCTCTTTTTTTCCTTTTTTTTTTTTATATGAAAATTTTTTTTTTTTTACGATTTTTATATAAGGCTTTTATTTATTATTTTTCCTTTTTTTTTCCATTTATTACCTAATAAAAAAAATTTTATTTTCCAAACGTAATATGGACAACATAAAAATTGATCAATAATATAATGATGATTATATTTAAAAAAAAATAAAGGCATTTTAATTACCCATTTTCCTTTCAAACTTTAAACTTAGTTATTTAATTTTCAATATTTTAGAAATTAAATTGCTTTTGTGGATTCTTTTCTTTTTTTTTTTTATAATTTACATTAACTCAGTTCTAGGTTAGGAAATTTAATATTCAGCAAAAAAAAAATTCGTAGTTACTGCAAATGTCTGTAGATTTATTTCATTTAAATTTTTATAAAATATTTTTTTTTTTATTTATTTAAGCGGTTTTTGCTTCTTGTAATTTTTATTTGTTAAAATTTTATTAAGCAAAATAACTAAACATTGATATTCATATATAATATATTTATTAATAAAATTTAACTTAACTAATAATAGTAATAAAAAAAAAATTGTACCTGGTATATGCAAAGATGTATGTTTACTTGATGTTGACTTGTAAAGAAGTATGTTGTTGTAGATGTAGTTATTATATATGGTGTTGTGGATACTGCTACTGTGGATATTGTTAATATAGATGGTACTGAGATGTTGTCTGCTGTTGTTGTTATCTTTTTTTTTTTAGTATAGTTGCTTTCAATGTTGAATTATTTATTTGTTGGTTTGTTTATCAATTAAATTTATATTATATTTTAAAAAGTTTTTTTTTTTCAATCATATAAAAGTTTATTTTATATTTTTTTTTTGTTCACTTTTAATAAGAACAAAAATTTAATTTTTTATTTATTTTATTTTATTTTATGGTTCGATCTAAATTGCATTTAATTTGCATTTTATTCAGTCACGTTACAATGCAACGTTCTGATAAAATTATTATTCAAGTCTGGAATGTACAGTTAATTCCATTTTTTAGTTAAAGAACAGTTAATTTAATTTGAAGTTATTTTTAAGATAAGATCATAAAAGTAAGTTTGCGTGTAGAAAAAAATATTTAAAATATTGTTTTGTTACAGGATGACATAACTGTAAATCTCGAGAAGGGTGGACTGGAATCTTTCCACTTGACCATTACTTTCTCTATGAAGGGTGAGGATGAAATATTGTTTTGTATTTTTGAACAGTGCTAGAGTCTGAAGAAGGGCTTCTTTTATGTCTATTGTTCACCTTGAACCTATTGGTTTCACCACTGCAAATTTTAAGAATTTATCAATAATTGTTAGGAGGTTTTGCTTATCAGTGATGAAAATATCTATATCGATTTCACATGGATAGTTAGAAATGGGTGTTTTTCCTATTTCAGTATTTGGGGTTTTTCTTTGGTATTTATTTTCTAGACAGATTTTCCAGTTTGTAATAATTATTTTAAAGGCTTTCGCTATATTAGGAAAGTAGGATCGGATATTATTTGCTTAAAGTTTTCTTGTAACGATCTGTGGGCTCTATTATTTTCTGTCGTCATTGAATATAGTTCATCATGTTTATTGGTAAAATCTATCACGAATTTTTCAGTGTAAACGAATTTCATTCTTGCAAATGTCATAAGTACTATGTTTTGCATTTCTGCTAAAGTAGAAAGGTCGCAGTGTATGGTATTAGTTGTATTAGGATTGACATAATCTTTAAGATGATTTAGTAGGATTAATATATTATTAAACTCTAACGTGTGTCTTATTAATATTTGAAATAAAATTTAGCTAGTCTTAGTATTAAGATTTGGTTTTGAGATTATCAACTGAATTTTAAATTGGTTTACTGGGTCTTGTATTGTTTTCATTGTATTTGTGTTGGATTCCTCATTGTGGAGAGTACTGTCTGTCTAAAAATTACACTTTTAATAAATACATAATAAAAATAGTTACTGAAGTTAATGATCCATATATATCAAATTTAATGATTGGTGTAACTTTTGATTGTAAACTTACCTTTAAAACACATATAAACAAGATCATTAGTAAAGCAAACTCAATGCTAGGTTTTGTAAAAAGATGGTCTAGAGAATTTATTGACCATATATTATAAAATCTCCTTCCACAACTTTAGTTCGTCCGTTTCTGGAGTATGCAACAAATCTAAAGTGTGCTAATCCTCTTATATTACCTTCATATGTCGATTGTCTGAAATTGCTAGACATGAATACTTTAGAATTAAAAATTAGTAAAATTAACATAACAACATATTAATTAACTCAATCAACACACGAACACGTTTTAGGTCCGAAAACACATTTTTGATTAGATATCAAAGGACTAATTACGGCAAATACGAACCGATTAATAGAATGCTGATGAATGTGAATCAGTACAAAACTATAATAAATATAAACATGAGTAAAGATGTAATAAAAAATCACTATTCAAAATAATTCCGTAATTATTTATCACCATTTTGTTGTATTTAATAGCTGTAAAAATTTCCCTGTTTTATTAATTTTAATATTAATATTAATGTAATATTAATTTTAGATTAGGTAAAATTATTTAAATGGAAATGTAAATGCTTGAATTAAGTAATAAAATCAATAAAAAATTATTGTTTATTAGTGTTTATTTTATTTATTTATTTATAAACTCAAGAGAGCTTAGTCGCTCGTGCAGAGTATTAATAATAAAAATCATAAGAATTCATTAACATAATTCAGTGCAATCACATAATTCAGTTAATTCAGTGCAATCACATAAATTCATATAATTCAGGGCAAAAAAATCAAAACACCATAACAATCCAATAATTCAATGCTTGTTAATAATATGTTGAAACAAAAACAAAATAAAGATGTGATGTTAGAAAAAACAAAACAAAACAGACTAAATATGAAAAGCTAAGTAATTCAATTAACTTTAAAAAAAATTCAAATACAAATTGCAATGAGTTTGTAAACTAAATGTAGGTCTACATAAAATTTGTTAAATTTGACTTATAAAATATTCATTAATTTTTCTTTTAAATTTATTTAAGCAATTTAAATCTTTCAAATAATTAGACAAACAGTTGTAATTCTTAAACGCTAAGTTGCCTATTGAACCTGATTCTTGATGAGACCAACCTAATATTATCAGCACTCCTTGTACCATAACTGTGATAGCAATTGTTAAACCAGTGTTGGACGTTCTTACTGATGTTTCCAATAATCATTAGATGAGTTTCAGTAGCCAATTTACTTTTGATGAGTAAGTCAATAGGAAGAATGTTATGTTTCGTATGTATTTCTTTACTAGAAGTTCTCGAATTGTAGCATACAGGTTTTCAATAGCCTTGTTTTGTAGCTTTTGCAATAAATTGATGTTCTTGTCAAATGTGTTTCCCCATATTTGTATCGAGTACATAACAGGACTGTGAAACATATTATGAAAGAGTGACCTCTTCATATTGAAAGGAACTCCTCTATTAATAATTCGAAAAATCCCAGCAATTTTTCTTCCTTTTTTAACTTGTTCATCGATTTGGTTACTCCAATTCAATTTGTCATCAACAATAACCCCCAAATATATGTAACTGTCAGCTTTATCAATAAAACAGTTGTCATAAAATATATCGACTTTGTCGGACGGCTTAGATCTAAATAACATGTATTTCGTTTTCTTCGTATTTATTGATAATTTGTGTTTATTCATCCACGATTCTATATCTTCTTTAATACTTTTCCTTTTATATTTTCCAACGAGTCTTCAGTATACACTATTACTAAGTTATTCATCCGCAAACATAAACGGTTTATCACACAATTCCAAATTTAACAGACTACTAATATAAATTAAAAACAAAATCGGACCCAAGGAACTACCCTATATTACACCACACGTATTATTGCGCCATTTGCTTTTAACGTCCTAACACTCAGTAAATTGTAGTCGTGCTGACAGATAACTTTTAAACCAATTAAGCTCTATTCCCATAACACCACATTCATATAATATTCTTACCATTATATTTCGATCAACAGAATTAAAGGCCTTCGATAAATCGAAAAACACAGCTGCGACTTTTTTTTGTTTATCAAATCCATGTTGAACTTCAGACACAAAATCAATAAGGCTGCTTGCGGGCTTGACTTAACTTTGAACCCATATTGACGAATATTAGTTAGGTCCGTTTTAACTAAAAAATCTGTGAGCTGCGTACAAACATATGTTCCAATTATTTTGCTAAATGTGGCTGAAATTGAACTTTACTAACTTTACAATTTTCTGGCACAACACCAACGAGGATCAACGAGGAATTTATTCATTTTTTTATGTGTTCTAAAAGTTCTTCTTTACAATTCCTTACTAACGACCCTCTAATTTCATCGGTACAATGGGAATTGGTGTTAGGTAGATTATATATTAGATTATATATGTGTTAATTAATTTAAATTTAAATTTTTTGCAGTTCTCAACCTAGGGCAGTAAATAGTTGATCTCGAAACAATAGACATATTTAAACCGACGTCACAGTAAAACTGATTAAATTTTTCAACTTTTTCATATTTTTCTTTTGCTTTCATACTTTTCATATTTAAAAAGAATGAATTAGTTCTATTGTCTCTGCTATCCATTAGTTTTTTCACATAATTCCATTTTTTTTGAATCATTACCAGTTGGTAAATTATAATCTACTGTGTTATTAAACATTAAGAATTAAGTTGTTTTCATGTAGTACTCGTACTATTTTACAGTCTATTAGCATCACTCGTACTATTAGCATTTTTTCTATAAAATAATTTACCATTTTTAACCCATGTAAATTCCATCACATTCTCTCTTTTTATATCTCTAGTTCTCTTATATAAGTAGCTGAACTAAGGAGTTAATATTTAATTTACAAAAATTGGGCTTACTAATTTTGGTCCTACATTTGAAGTTTCTAAACCGGCTTCTTCCCTTGGATTTAATGACTTAGATTCCTCAAAAATTTCAGTTGAGAGTTTTTTCTTCTTTACAGCTGACATCACCTCATTTTTAACATCAATATCATTAAATTTTATAATAATTTTTTTGGTCATCCGATTTAGGACTACTTTTCTACACACTAATGTTCTTAATATTTTTAACTTCAACATTCACTTCTGCTGCAGTTAAAATTTTTAATGCAAAAGCACTGGCGAAATGAAAATTCAAGTGGTAAAACACCACTAATTTCTAGCTGTTTATATTGGTTGGTTGGTTTACGTGGCTGGTCCTGTCAACTGTGACAAAACCACAATTAGCGCAAGTCTATAAGGATCAACTTAGGGAATATAAGAGAACAATCCGATTGTCTAAAACCCAATCATGGAAGGATTATTGTGAATCAATTGAAAGTACTAGAAGACTCAGCCGGACTCAGCAAGGTCTTATCTAGAGAACACTCCAATCCCTCCTTCCTGAGAACTGTGAAAGGGAAATGGACTGATTCAGGCATTGAAACCCTAGAGTGTAACCCTTTTAGTGTCCACCCATTTTCCAGGGTGCATTGAGAACGCCCATGTGATTAACCAAGCGTTTGACACTAGAGTCCGAAGTGGCACTGACGAATGGGTTAACTCAGTTATAATGGAGGAAAAGGTTGCCTGATCAATTGATAACTTCGCTCCATACAAAGCTGCAGGTTTAGACGGTATTTTTCCAAAAATGCTGCAAGAAATGAAGCGGCTTGTAATTCCATTAATTAATAAGCAATCCAGAAGCAGCCTCACTTTTGGTCATATTCCCCTGCAATGGAGGCGGGTGAATGTGATCTTTATACCAAAAGCTGGTAAAAGAGGGCACAAAACCGCTAAAGATTTTGGACCGATCAGTCTATCATTATTTTTATTGAAACTCTCGAAAGAACACTCGAGTTAGAACTTAGAAGAGTACTAGAGAGCACTCCGCTAAGTAAGTACCAACATGCCTATTGTAAGGGCAAGTCAACAGAGACTGCAGTGAGTGAACTAGTGCGGGACGTGGAACAATCGATTCAGTATAAGGAATATACATTAGCTACCTTTCTAGACATAGAAGGGGCTTTCAATTATGTGCATGTAGCGGCCATACAGAATTCACTGGAAGAACTAGGGGCTGAAACTGTATTTAGTCAGTGGATTGTTAATATGTTGCAATCAAGAGATATCCAATCGGAATTTGGTAACCATAAAATTACTAGAAGAGTAAGTAGAGGCACATCACAGGGTGGGGTGTTATCACCACTACTGTGGCTTCTAGTAATGAATGGAATACTGAAAGAACTTCAAGATGAGGGAATCAAAGCCTTTGCATACACAGATGATCTAGCACTGTTAGTGTCTGGAAAGTTTCTTGAAATAATTAGTGTAATTATGGAAAGAGCTTTAAGAAGGGTTATTAGATGGGCCAATACGGACAAAACTGATCTAATGCTATTCACAAACAGAACAAAGATACAGGAATTCACCAAGCCTAGATTGGATGATATATATATGAATTTAGCCCTCAGTGTCAAATACCTAGGAGTGGTACTTGATACGAAACTGAAGTGGAGACTTAATAGTGAAGAAAGAGCCAAAAAGGCCGGTGTAGCCCTGTATTCTTGTAGGAAAATGTAAGATAAAAAATAGGGATTAAAGCCAAGAATAGCTTTGTGGCACATTTTGTAAGGTACAGAGAGGTAGAGTACGGTTAATCATCTATACTCCTCCAAGCGGTGTACCCGGGCAACGTTACCTGCCATCCTCAAATTCTTCAATACTTTTTGGATGCAGGTCAACGGCTGATTATTGATGTACACTCAAGCCAAGGTGTGAAAGAAAACCGTGCCGAGGGCTGCATGGTACCAGGTGTCTAAAGGTGGTATCGCTAACGGTCTCCTTGGGGCACCAGGCGCCACCCCATTGTAATTAGCCTTGCATATGTACGGGAGCTCTGCATATGTCGACCGTTATTTCACGCCATACTCGCGGGAACAAAATGAAAAGTTCAAAAATTCAAAAAAAAACACAAACTCATCTTCTGAGGATGAGTTACTTGCCTCCAGCCAGGAGACAATTATTGGTACCAGCCATAGTACCCCTGTAGACATTAAACCAGGAACCAGCCGGGTTCCTCGAATAATCAGCCAAACACCTGTTGGTGGAGGAAGCACCAGCCAAAGTGCTGCAAAACCATCAGGGACTTGTGTTGGTGTAGGAAGCACCAGCCAGAGTGCTCCAAACCATCAGGAGTTAGTGGTAGTGGAACTACTAAGAGCGGTACTCCCACTACAACGAGCAAAATAAATAGAGGCCTCGGATCCGCTTTCAAGAAACAATACCAGAAGGCTAAATTCATATTGGGCAAGATAGCCCAGAATGAAGCCAAAGGTGTTGTTCACGAAAGGGATCTAGAAGACAAAAAGCGATACAGCGAGGTTGCGCGAGCGTATGAGTCGCGCAACTCAGGTAAAGACTCGTCCTCGAAAAGAAATAGGTCGAAAGATGTACCCAGTCCGGGTTCATAGAGAACTAAGGTGCCGAGAACGAGTCTCCACAGCAGTTCGAAAGCTGCAGCACATAAAAATTACAATGACATTGTAAAAGATAGTTTATGTGTTGCAGTTGCCAACGAAAAAGCCACAGATAGTAAAGTATCTAGCGATCTGTGGCTTAAACTTGAGGTGAGGTTGTCCGAAATGGTGAATGAGCACATTCTAGGAGGGGCTGGAGGGACTCTTCCGTCCTTTGATTCATCCGAAGTAGTCAGGGGCTACAGGGTAATCCGATGCGAGGATCAGTTCTCTTTCGATTTCTTTAGCAGCAGCATCGCTAAGCTAGGCGATGCTTGGGAGGAAGCCAAAATTGGCCTAGTCCCAGCTAGCGAAATCCCAAGACGACCTAGAGCCCGCATCTGGTTGCCTAGGATGGAGATAAGCGGGGAAAAGCTTCTCGAGTGCTTCCGAATCCATAACCCGACGGTTCCAATGGGGAACTGGTCGGTGATAGTGAAGGAGAAATCATCCGAAGAACTGTTGAAGAACAGTATATCGTTTCTCCTTCTTATCAGCGAAGAGAGTCTCGAACCCCTGGAGAAGCTGGGGAACAAGCTAAGGTTTGGTATACGTCATACCAAACTGAAAATATTTAAGTCAGATAGTCCAGACGTAGACTACCTTGACGAGGTGAATGGGGCTGCTAGAAGAAATGTCAGTCGACAAAGAGTCTGCAGCAGAAGCAGTCAGTGAAACAAACGATGCGGGTGGTGCTGATTAATCTAAAGCACTCAAAGTGTGCCTCGGATAATCTGCTGATCCTTCTTGGCGAGGAGGACCTCGACATAGCTTCAGGAGCCATGGGCCTAACATTAACGCCTCCAGGATCAGGGGGTTAAACAACGGTAATTACCATCTATTCTACAAGAATGTAGGTTTAGAAAAAGGTAAGCCAAGAACTTGTATTCTGGTAAAAAACATATCAATGCACATCTCTGTTCTAATTTCAGTTACGAAGATTTGACAGTTGTCAAACTGGAGATGAAAAACGATGTGAGCATGTACATAAGTTCTGTGTACATGCCACATGATGAACTCGCTCCACCCCCCCGTTTTCAGCAGTTGGTAAGTGCCACAGGTGGCAAGCTGATTGTGGGCTGCGTTGCTAATGCTCGGCATACCATATGGGGAAGCTCGGAAACAAATGAACGAGGTAAGTCATTGCTCGATGTTATTCTAAACGCTAACCTTAATATATGCAACAGGGGAAGTATCCCCACATTCACATTCCCAAGCTCGGATAGTTTTTCGGGCTGGGCGGATGTGATAGATATTACATGTATAGGTACCGATGAAGCCCTAAAAATAGAAAAATGGAGAGTATCGGAGAAGAGATCTTTTTCGGATTACAGCTGGATACTCTTCAATGTCAATCATAAGCCTGAAAATCCCTGACTGGACTGACTCAACCGCTGACAAAATGGACTGACTCAACCGCTGAAACGCTACATCTTTTAGTGCGTACTCATTTTTCAAATGCTTCAAGAAATTACGGAACTTGTGGTTCCCTTAATCACGAAACTATTCAAAAGTAGCCTCTTGCTAGGCCACATTCCTCTGCTATGGAGGCGGGTGAAGGTGGTCTTTATACCAAAGGTTGGAAAAAGAGGTCATGAAACCGCTAAAGACTTTAGACCGATAAGTCTATCATCCTTCTTACTGAAAACTCTCGAATGAACACTAGAGTTAGAACTTCGAAGAGTACTAGAGAGTACTCCACTATGTAAGTATCAACATGCTAACTGTAAAGGCAAGTCAAGCGAGATGGCACTAAGTGAATTAGTACGGAGCGTTGAGCAATCGATACAATACAAAAAATATACGTTGGCCACCTTTCTAGACATAGAAGGTGCCTTCAACAATATTCATGTATCGGCAGGATTCACTGGAAGATCTAGGGGTAGAAAATGCCATGCCATGCCATGATCATTAATATGTTGCAATCTAGAGAGATTCAGTCAGAAATCGGCAACCATAAGATTACTAGAAGAGTAAGCAGGGGTACACCCCAGGGTGGGGTGCTATCACCACTACTGTGGCTTTTAGTAATGAACAGAATTCTTAAAGACCTTCGGGATGAGGGAATCAAAGCCATACGCAGATGATCTAGCAGTATTAGTGTCTGGGAAGTTTCTTGATATAATCAGTGGAATTATGGAAAGAGCTTTAGCCAGGGTTGGTGGATGGGCTAATGGTTGTGGCCTACGTATCAATCCGAGTAAAACAGAACTAATGCTATTCACAACCAGAACCAAGATTCCGGTATTCACTAAGCCAAAATTGGATGGTGTGTATCTTAATCTAGCCTCGAATCTTAAATACCTAGGAGTGGTACTTGACCCAAAATTTGGAAAACTAATACCGAAGAAAGAGCCAAAAAGGCTTATGTAGCACTGTATTCTTGTAGGAAAATGTTAGGTAAAAAATGGGGATTAAAACCAAGAATGGCTTTATGGATGTACACAGCTATAGTACGCCCCATCCTTACCTACGGGTCACTAGTGTGGTGGCCAGCGCTGGAGAAGGAGTGTATTCGAACCAAGCTTGGTAGAGTACAGAGGGGTGCATGTGTAAGTATTACGGGTGCGTTAAGGTCAACGCCAAGTAATGCACTGGATGTACTTCTATACCTTCTCCCGGCTGACCTTCATATTAAATCTCTAGCCTGTTGTAGTGCAATCAGACTTCGAGAGAATGGATACTGGGGTTCAAAACCCTATGGACACAGCAGTATTCTAAGCTCGATATATCATGTTCTGCCAGATTCCACAGACTACGTAATGCCAAGTTTGGAAATTACCAAGAACTTTAAAGGCAAGATTCCATCAAGAAGGGAATGGAAACAGAAAAACCCTTTGGGAGAAATTGACACCGCACTCTTCACTGATGGTTCAAAGATGGAGTGTGGTGTTGGTGCGGGTGTCTATTCAGAATCACTAAAAATAGAACATGCTTTCCGTCTGCCAAATAAAGCGAGTGTATTTCAAGCTGAAATGCTAGGAATCTTGAAAGCATGCCAAATACTAGGGAACAATTCTTCTCTGGGAGGAAGCATTGCAATAGTTACGGACAGCCAAGCAGCAATTGCGGCTCTCCACTCTGCAGTAATAACATCTAAGCTCGTCAGAAAACGCTTTGACGAGCTTAAAAATGTAAGTAATCAATTCAATGTTACATTACTGTGGGTTCCGGGATATAGGAACATCGCAGGAAATGAACATGCTGATGAGTTGACAAGGAGGGGTTCCAGCCTAAATACTTCACTGGCGGAACAGGTAGAGCCCCCGCTAAACAGCGTTAAGAGAGATATTTTCCTCCACTTTTTGTTCTTAGCAAATAGAAGGTGGAACGAACTAGCCACATGTTGTACGGCAAGGAAAGTCTGGCCATCGTATGATAAAAAAAGAACCGAAAATCTATTGAAGCTATCGCGACCGAACATTGCCAGAACAATAGATGTGTTCACGGGCCACTGGCCAATTTGTGAACATGCGGCCAGAATAGGTATCCCATTCAATTCATCATGCCGCAACTGTGGTGAACAGAATGAGAAAGAATCCATTACACACTTCACCTGTAAGTGCCCAGCGCTGGCGAGGGCCAGAATAACAATTCTGGGTAGCCATCAATTCAACGATTTTAGTGATCTAGCGGTTAAGCAACCTGCAGAAATGGTAAGGTTTCTTAACGAAACGAAATGGATCTAAAAGTAAACTAATATAGCCCTATTGTAAGCCTTGTGGTCACGGAAGTGGTAGCAAAACGTTTTTAACGCGCTAATGGGGGTCACTGCCAGGAGCGGTGGTGGCCAGCCACTTACACCTATCAACCAACAGAGAGGTACCTGTATAAGCATTACGGGTGCGTGGGGATCGACAATAAGTAATGTACTAGATGCACTTCTTCATCTCCTCCAAGCTGACCTACATATAAAATTTCTAGCCTGTTGTACTGCGTTCAGACTCAGAGAAAATGGGCACTGGCGCACAAAATCTTATGGACATAGCAGCTTGGGGTCTGCCAGATTCCACAGATTGCACTATTCCAAGTTTGGAAATTGTAAAGAATTTCAAAGTAAAAATTCCATAAAGAAGAGAATGGAGATAAGGAAACCCTTTGAGTGAAGTAGACATCACACTCTTCCCTGATGGGTCAAAAATGGACTGCGGTGCCTGCGGTGTCTATTCAGAAAAACTTAAAATAGAACATGCTTTCAAACTTCCCAATAAATCCAGTGTATTTCAAGCTGAAATTGTGGGAATCTGGAAAGCATGCCAAATACTTAGGAGCAACACTTCTCTGGGGGGAAGCATTGCCATTGTCACTGATAGCCAAGCAGCAATCGCGGCTCTTAACTCTGCGATGATAACATCCAAGCTTATCAGAAAATGCTTTGACGAGCTTAATAATATAAGCTATCAACACAATGTTACATTAAATGAACATCCTGATGAATTAGCAAGGAAGGGTTCCAATCAGAATGCTTCACTGGAAGAACAGGTGGATCCACCACTAAACAGCATTAAAAGGGATATCTTTCTACACTTTTTATCCCTAGCGAAAAGAAGGTGGAAAGAATTAACCTCATGCTGCGCGACCAAGAAAATATGACCGACGTACGACAACAAAAGGTATGTTCACGGGACACTGGTAAATTGGCGAACATACGGCCAGATTAGGTATTCTATTCAACACATTATGCCACAGTTGTGGTGAACAGAATGAGAAAGAAACCATTATACACTTCACGTGTAAATGCACAGCGCTGGTCAGGGACAGAAGAGAAGCTCTGGGTAGCCATGAATTTAACGATCTTAGCGATCTAGCGTCTAAGCAACCTGCAGAAATGGTAAGGTTCATGAATGCCGCGAAATGGATCTGAAATTAAATCCGTTATAGCCTAAACATAAGCCTTGTGGTCACGGAAGTGGTAGCTGTTTATTTAGTTTATCTTGTTTTAGTTTTTACAATTCGATTTTACTGTATGTAACTTCATTCCTGAACATTAAATTCTCATTTTGCGAATTAATACATTCTTTTAATTCACTAACCTCATTTTGAAGTTTGAGAAAATCCGATTCTTGCGAATTTCGATTTGCAAGTATCATTTCCAACTTATTATTTATTTAATCTACTTTGAAAAGTTGGGTTGCAGTTTTGTTCAGGTTTTCTTTAGATGTCGTACTAGAAGTAGCTAAATTGGTTTGACTTCCTTTTTTTCCACTTTGTTTTGCTTTGAGGGCAAACCAAATTTTTTTCAAGATAAGAGCTAATTCCAGGAAGAGCTAATTCACAACTTCACTGTCCAAGTTAGAGCAGGTGTTACAGAGCCATTTCTTACACTCACCATCACATTGAATTAAATGATTCAGTCTCAAATTAATCTTTTTCTTGCACCGATCACAATTATTGTTTTTTACGTTTGACATTTTGACGTTTTCAACGCCAATAAATCTGTTCTGTTGCCGAGTGTACAAATGTTCTGTTGTCGACTGTATTGTGATAAAAATTTCTAGTTGATGTACAGGGAGATCGTTTTTATGTTGGTTTATCCTACTACTATGGTTGTTTTTAATATTACCAAACCTATTAAGGGAGCCTTTACGCTGTAAATGTTTGTGCGAAGTTGTATCTTCTGTGGCTTACTTCTAACTCTTATACTGCTGCTAGGGCAGTTGGCAAATCAGTGGGTCTGGGAGAAAATAGTATGTAACAGATGAGTCGACGAATACCAGAAATAAATACGCGAAGAGCTATTTCTCCTCTCCTTTTTTTTTTTTTTTTTTAAATTCAATTATAATTTCAAAAATGATGTATGCTTAACCTAATATTATTAATTTAAAGAGATCTTAGCCGTAGCCGTCTGGTCATATTAAATACATATTTAATTTTTCGTTAGTAATTGTCAAACATTGTATTAATATTAAAATCAAAATTAAAATCAAAAATGCATATTACATTTATATAATTAAAATTAAAATTAAAGCTGAAATTAAAATCACAAAAAAAAGATTATATAATACATATCTATACATTTATTTGTAATTTCCGTTTTTTTCTGTTTTTTTTTTATTTTTTCCACATTTAATATAAATACTGTTCTTCACTTTTTTATTTTTTTTATTTATTCAATTCTCAAAGAGCCCAATAGCTCGTACAGAGTATACATACGTTAGGTTATGTTAAGGTGGCTGCTAAAAAGGCACTCTTAACCGTATTTAGTCCATTGTGATACAACATTGAAGCTTTTCTATCCCACTCGTTGAAACCAATTTGAGCTTTTTGCAAAGCGAAGAATACTCTTTACATTTTTACCTGCCAGATCGCTAAGGCTGTCGAAGAGATATTGCCCCAAATGGGTATTCCGTCATACCGACAAGGCCGAGTATGTGTAAAGGAGATGGAGAGTAGTTTCCTCCTCTTCTTCATCCTTGCAGGCTCTACAATAGTCGTTTGCGGATAAGCCAAGTCTTCTGGCATGCTTCCCTATTAGACAGTGAAGGGATTTTACCCATTGTCATTCCAATGTCTGCCCTTTTGAGAGAAAGCAGATCATGGGATCGTCTTAAATTGGTTTTGGTCCATATCAATCTTGTAGTATTGCACGAGGTCAAGTTTGACCATTTGTAATTTACCATATCCGTTATTTCCTTTCGAAATAACGTTTTGCTTGTGGATAGAGGTACCCCTAGTCCTGCCCTATCCGGAAAAACTTGTAAGGTTGTACCAATTCTTGCGAGTTCATCAGGTTCATTTCCCGGAATACCCCGATGACCTGGTACCCAGCAAAGCTGAATGCTAAACTGCCTGGCCATCTCGTTAAGAAGTTTTAGGCAGTTTATTAAGGTCTTCGAGGTTGTGCATGTTGATTCCAAAGATTTTAACGCAGCCTGACTGTCAGACAGAATACGTACTTGCTTCACAGTCAAAACGTTTCTATTCAGTAGAATCAAGGCTTCTTGAATTGCCATAATTTCCGCTTGGAAGACACTACAATGGTCTGGTAATCGGAAATTATGACTGATATTCAGATTATCTGAGAAGGCCCTGCATCCTACACTGCTGTTCGTTTCTGAACCATCCCTGTAGAATTGTACTCCTTCGAAGGTCATCACTGTGCTCGAGTTCCAACTCTCACGACTTGGGATGCTCGTCACATGAGATTTCCCGAAGAAGTGGGGGTCGTGTAGTCCACCAAGGCGGGAGTTGACTTGAATTGGTTTATGATATCCGAGTGATCTTCTCGTGAATTGATCCACTGGGACTTTGTCTATTCACGGAGCTGAATATTTACTACTTTTTTTATTTAAATTAATTAAGACGGTAGCTTTGTTTATTTCATTTTTTAATATAGATGTCAGTTCATTCGTTAAATTACCTATTGCAACTTCATTGACAACAGCACCATTTAATCCGTTTTTGACAGAATTATAATTTATTTTTTTGATCATCTGTTTTTCATTATTTTGTTTATTTACATTTATTACATTGTTCAATTCAACTAACATTCCTAGGTGATCTGAAATATCATGGTGAAAAAGCGATATTTCGAGCTCTAGTTTTGGATTATTTTTTAAAACATGATCCAAACAAGTATTGGAATCGGGTCTCGTTACTTTTTTTTTTCCTAAGGGAGGTGGGAATCTTCCAAAGACACCAAGAATTTCCCCTTGGTAGTGTCAGATTCTTACTGACTAAACCCACCTCCCCTTTAGCCAATATAGTGGGATGAAACCCTTACCAGCGAACGGAGTATATTGGCTAGGGAGTAGGGATAGGAAAGGATAGGAAAATGGATTCGGAAACGTTGAATTGGGAGTGGGACGGTAAGGAAACAATGAATCCGCCTATTATTATTATTTTGCTGACAGTGACTAAAGCCGTCACAACAGTTACAATATGTAGTAGTAGTATATAGTAACTACATGAGGTAATTATAGAAGGCAACCCCCACTGTCACTGTAGCGGCTACTATTATTGGTATTGGTATTCTTATTAATATTATTATTATTTTACTACAGAGTCAGCGCCATCAGTGGATTACAACGTGCAGCAGTATTAACACCTTCCTTGCATGATATAACCAAAGATAGCCCCACTGTAGTAGCTATTATTATTATTACTATTATTATTATTATAATTATTGTTATATTATTATTGTACTATTTATTATACTATTTAATTATTGTACTATTTATTATACTATTTAATTATTGTACTATTATTATTATTATTATTACTATTATTATTATTATTATTTTACCACAGAGTCAGCGCCATCAGTGAATTACAACATGCAGCAGTGTATAACACCTTACTTGCATGATATAACCAACGATGGCTCCACTGTAGCAGCTATTATTATTATAATTATTGTTATTATTATTACTATTATTATTATTATTATTAATATTATTTTTTAATATTATTATTGTTATTATTACTACTATTGATTATACGATATACATTATTACGATATAAAAGTACTACATATTTTTTATTTATGACCTGGCCGGGGTTTGAACCCAAGACCCTTCGATTGAAAGGTTGGCGACTTAACCACTGCACCATGAGTCAGGTTATTACAAAAATAAAAAGCATTTGTTTCAACTATAGTTTTGTAAGTGTTTATATTTTTATCTAAGTGGTTGATAATATTGAAATTAGTGTCACCTATTATAATAGGATTTTTATTTTTTGGATCTTCCAAATGGGATTCAAATTTTTCAAGAAATTTATTCACTTGTGCTACGGAATTATCTGGGGGCCTGTATACAGCCGAAATAGTAAATACTGTCTGGTTTATATTTGTTTTTATACCAGCAATACTATTGTATTTATTGCAATATACATCAAGTACTGAATATTTCAAACAGTTGTTAATAAATATTCCAGCACCTCCTCCAGCTCTATTTTGTCGACATGAAAATACTTTGGAGTAGTTTTTAATATTAATTATGTCAAGGTTTATGTCTGCAACTCAAGTTTCTGTTATAACAATAAAGTGAATAGTGTATTCAATAGAATCAAGTAGAAACGTTATTTTGTTTATTTTATTTTTTACGATGAACTTTATAATTTTACTTTTGCAAACGGGTAAGATGTTAATATCTTTTAAATCGGTTGGTGATACATTAAAAGCTTTTAAAGATCTATACAAAAAGTTCTTGTTCTGATTATTAGTTCTGAATAGACTTACATAAAAATTTGATTCCTCGTATTGTGATTGTGAATGTCGACCATCCTAATAATTGTTAATTTCAAATTAAAATAATAATTTTAAATGCAACCATGTAAAGTTCAAATTTACATATATTGGTAAAACTTAAGTAACGCTCTGAATTCGTATTAGATAGAGATACAGCTTGTAGATAGAGCTTGTAGGAAATCTGAATGCGTACACAATTGTTTTGACTGCCTTTTTATGGAGTATATCAACTCGATTTAAATTAAATTGACAGGATATACTCCATATTGGATTTAGGTAGGTTAAATTGGAGTGAATGTAAGAACAGTATATCATATACAAAGTTTTTTCATCTAAATAATCTCTCAATGTTCTTAAATATAGGGCGAAATTTTTTTAATAATATAATTTATATGTTTGTCCCACTTTATACTACTATATAATATTAGCCCCAAATAGTTGAAAGATTTTACTATTTCAATGGGAAAGCCTCTGAAAGAGAACTGCGACTTTTGAAAGGACCTATTTTCAACGAGCATTATTTTTGTTTTTGAGATGTTTAGCTTTAACCGATTTTTCCTTAACCATTCGTCAATTACTTCCAAATCATGTTGAACCAAGTCTGTTTGTACCTTTTCTGTTTTCCTTGGGTATTTTATTACGGCGTCGTCTGCATAAAGCTGAACTTGAACATAGAGATTCAAGTGAGTTATATCATCGATAAACAATTTAAATATGTCGGGGCCAAGTATAGAACCTTGTGGTACTCCTTTCAAATCCATTTTTTGTTCGCTGAGTATATTGCCAATTGTGACACGTTGTGTTCGGTTTCTTAAATAAAACTCGAAGTATGAGATCTGATTCGTACTTAAGTTTAGATTGGTTAATTTATTAATCAAAATATTATGGTCAACACAATCGAATGCTTTTTGAAGGTCTAAGAATATACAACCAACATAATTGCCTTCATCAACATTTGTTGATATCAAATGAGTCAAGGTTAGACATACTGCAGTCGTATCAGACTTTTTTTCGAAACCATATTGCTCACTACTTAGAAGATTATTATTTACCATAAAACCATTAAGTCGGTTTTTAATTATAATTTCAAATAATTTTGATAAAGAATTTAGAATTGATATAGAACGATAATTTGATATATTCACTTTGTCGCCATTTTAATACACAGGTTTTATATACAATCGAGGTTTTAAGTGAGAGAGGAAATAATAATTTTGGAAAGATATGTTTATGAATTTTACAAGTATAGGGCATAACAGTTCCGAATATCTCTTAATAAATTTAGTCGAAATGTGGTCATATCCCGTAGCTGCAGAAGTCTTTAGTTTACCTATTGCTTGACTTACTTCATTTATGTTGGTGGGATATAACTTAAAATTATGAGTAATATTTCTTGAGAAATTATTTAGATATTCAAAATCTAATAGTTCATTCGGAATGTTTAGTTTCCCAGTTACGTTCAAAAAGTACTCGTTTAGTTACATAATGTCACTATTGTCCACAATAATACATCCATTATCTGTTTTTAAGACCTTAATATTGCATTTTGAAGGACAAGACACTTTATTGAACATTATTTCCTTACATATATCCCATAGTTTGTTACAATTATTAGGATTTTGTGCCAAAAAGTTTATGTTAAATCTTTTTTTGGCCTGCAAATTTAATTGTTTGGTTTTTTTTTGGTATTTTTCATATAAACCCTCTACCCTCCTATGTTACTGCATTCTTCCAAATAATAATATAAAAGTTTACCAAGATTTCTGCTCAGTTGTTGATTTTTTGAATAATAAATTAAATGACCTTGAAAAACTCGTAATATGTGGTGATTTTAATTTACGAAATATTCATTGGTAATTTCATGACGAGAAATATTTCTACATTCCGACTAATGTAACCTCTAATATCGAATCAGTTATAGTTAGTTTGCTTGCATGCTTCAATAAGTTTCTTCTACTAAAAATCTATTAAATAAACAATTAGGCCTTTTTTCTGGGTAACCTTTCTGACTGGGTAAATGTAACTATTACATTGACCGCAACCCCTCTTTCAAAAATTGATTATCATTATCCCCCTTTCAGTTTTCTATTTCATTATAATTGTTTGTTTAAATAAAACGTCATTAAATATCTTATATAAATTTAATTTTTGCAAAACTAATTTTTATATGCTTAACAATTTTTTTCTTTCAATTGGCTTTAATTCTTTACTAGACATAAATTATTTAAATAATGCGATTGATAAATTTTACGATATAATTTACCATGGCTTTGACTTGTATGTTCCTCGAGTTCGTGATAGAAATATCAATTCAAGTCCACAACGGTAAAATGGCGAACTAAGTACTCATAGAAATAAAAAAATAAAGCGTGTAATGCATATTTAAAAAAGAAGGTTTAAGAAAGATTTAATACTTTTTATTCAAACTTTTTAAATTTATTTACCGCATTCAAATCCTTACTAAGCCTTAAATATGACACTTACCTTAATAAAATTGCTTCGCAACTTCGTACAGATCCTAAATCTTTTTGGAAGCTTTTAAACTCAAAACGTAAATCCGATTAATATCCATTTTATAAGCCATACAAGAATCAGAATTCTAATGACTCAATTGTTATATCTAACCTAATTCTTTAAAATATATTTCTTTGTTGGTAGTTATTCTACTTCTTCTTTCGATATTGATGAATCTAATTTTAATTATTTGAAACACAGTTCCAAGTTTTGAAACACATTCCAATTCCAATTATTTGAAACACATTCTCTTCAAATTATTAATTTTATACCAGCCGCGATACAGCTTTATTTAACTAAACTCGGTGATAACTCTGCTCCTGGACCAGATAATCTCCCACAAATTATTTTAAAGCATTGTGTCGATTCCCTTTCTAATCCTATAGCACTTCTTTTTAATAAACTTTTTGCTTCTAGGGTGTTTCCCAATTAATGGAAAACATCATACATAAGGTCAGTTAATAAAAAAAAACTCAAAAAGTAATGTAGTGAATTATAGGTATATAGCTTCTATAGCTTCTTTATCACAATCGCATAGAAAGTTTTAATTTAATATTTATACTATAGGCAATTTGAAATAAAACATATACTTTATATTATATTTTTTATTATTTAACTTAACTTCGTTTTATTTCACTTTAATTGCTTTTATATTTAAATTTAAGTAATATCAGTACCTTGTTATTTGACAAATTTCACATTTTGTTTTACAGTTTTTTATTTAAATTAATTTTTCTCTTTTGGAGAGTTTCATTGAATATGTTTTGTAATTATTCTTTCTTTTTCTGCCATGATATTTATTTTGCCAGGGCTACCACAGTACTCCCCGTTCAGGGAAGTGCTAATAAGAAGAACTGCATTAGCTTCGGGCTCAAATTGAATTTGTTTTTGTATTAAGATTTGTATGTTAAAGTATAAAAATGTGTATTTTGGTTTGAAGATTTATATTGCAAAACAAAAAATTTAAGTTGTGACGTTTGTTGCTCCTATATTTAAGTTTAAATTTAAGAATTCTTAATATGAAATGTTAAGCGCTAAACATATACGGTTTTATATCTATACGTTTTATTTGTATAGACGTTTATGTGATTTAAATAATTTATTTACTAAGATAATTAAATAAAATGCCATTCTAAAATTTTACGGACTAAAAGTTTTATTTATGTACTTGTTTTGTTCAGAATACTTAATAAAAAACTTAAAGTTAAAACTTAAAACTTAAACTTACTTAATAGTTAATTTAAGTTACGATTTAAAATTTAAATGTTCAGAATACTTTAGTCAATTTAAGTTACGATTTAAAATTTACCATTTTTAGTAATAAGTAAAATTTCTTTAGCAATTAAACGTTATGCAATAATTTTTACTGACGCTGCATTTTTATGCATAAAAATTAAATGTTTGAATGAAATACAATATTGTACTAAGTAAATTAACTTATGTTAAATCAAATGTATGTAATGTAAACTGTTATTGTAAAATTTTAATGTAGATTTAAAGTAATGTAGGTCAGTATAAAAATATGTCAAGTTTATAATACGGAAAATAATTGTACTAAATTTGTAGCGATATTCAAGGTGTAATTGACGCTAATTTTAGTATTTAATTTATATATAAAGATGAAAATTTATAATAATTAGACAGAACAAAATAAACAGTTTATCAACAAACAAAACATTTTTTTTTATTTTTCTTTTATTTCTCAAAAAGAGCTATTGCATGTTATAAATGTTAGCTCATACTAGAGTGTTCTGTTAGCTCATACAGAGTGTGTTATTTCTTAATTTCATTATTTACAATTCAAATTTTAGTAGTAAATTTCAAAATTTAGTAGGTCCTTCGAGGGTTAATTTGGAAGAGCTTTTTAGAATCAACAGAAATTACAAGAAAGATAGCAAGGACAGGCATTCATTGGTATACTTTGAAAGTCGTCTGGAACACGTTCACAGCATATGGAGACGCTGTGTTGAGAAGCATCCAGAAGTACTGGGGGAATATCAAGAAAGCTATGAAGAAACAGAAGAACTTTCCTTAGACTTTATAACCAAATTTAAAGGGTTCATTAATGGATATAAGGAACAGAAAGTAAAACCGACAGCATGACCATCCACGCCAGCTAGAGGAGAGTCTCAATCCACAAGAATTGTTATCAAGGATAACTTTCAGTTAGAAAGAATAAATATTCCTAGATTTGATGAAAAGTATATGAAATGGACTACATTCTATCAATTATTTAAAGCAATGGTTCATGAAAATAACGAGATTTGCAATGTCCAAAAAATGCAATATCTCAAATCTGTACTTACTGACGAAGCAAGCAATCTAACAAAACATTTGTCAGTAAGTGAAGAAAATTATAAAACCAACCCCTGTAGCCAATATGGGATGAAACCTTTACCTGTGAACGCAGTATATCGGCTAGGGAGTAGGGATAGGAAAGGATATGGAATGGATACGGAAACATTGAATTGGGAGTGGGACTGTAAGGAAACAATGAATACGCCTATTATTATTACTATTTTGCTAACAGTGACAATAGCCGTTACAACAGTTAGAACATGTAGTAATATATAACACCTTACTACATGAGGTAATTATTAAAGGCAATCCCCACTGTCACTGTAGCAGCTATTATTATTGGTATTAATATTCTTATTAATAATGTTATTATTTTACTACCGAGTCAGGGCGATCAGTAGATTACAACGTACATACGATATACATTTTTACGATATAAAAGTATTACATATTTTTTTTTAATTTATGACCTGACCGGGGTTTGAACCCAAGACCCTTCGATTGGAAGGTGGGCGACTTAACCACTGCGCCATGAGTCAGATAATACACATAAAAATCTATCACCAAATTCAACAAGAATCAATCTGGATGATTTAGCAGATTCAACTTTTAACATAAAAAGGAAAATTGACATTTTGTTAGGCAGCATTCGGCTATATTATAAGAAATGGAGTAAAAGACACATAATCAAGATATCAAACTGCGCAAAATATCAAACAGCATTGGGTTGGATATTGTCAGGACCTGTACCAATCGAATCAAATTATAAGATTTTTAGTTTAATTTCAACTGAAGATGTGGATCAATCTCTGAGAAAATTCTGGGAACAAGAAGAAAGGGAACACCGTATTGAACCCCCAGTTCAGAATTTACTAGCAGAGGAGATTTATAAACAAGATGTCCAACGTTTACCATCAGGCAGATATCAAGTAAGTGTCAGATTTTCACACACATCGCCCTTTAGCCAATATAATGGGATGAAACCCCTACTTGCTAACGCGGTATATTGGCTAGGGAGTACGGATAAAAAAGAATAGGGCAATAAGATGCGAAAATATTGAATTGGGGATGGAACTGTAAGAGAACAATCAATCGCCTATTATTATTATTACTAATCGTTAAGAAAAATTTGTATCTTTATTAATTGTAAGTATTTATAAATAATATTTAAATATTAATAAGAAAATATTTTTTTTCCCACTGTTTCTGGGTCTGTCTATTTTTCTTCTTGCTTGTGGTTAGCAATCCAGGGTTTCTCTGGCTATTGTGTTTTCTGGTCGCATGATTATGTGTCCGATTCATCTAGATATTCCAAATTTTTATTTATTTGCAGACTCACTTCGTTTGCGTTTTCGTTTAATCTTTTTAGTTTCTCTTTAATGTCGGCATAGGTATGAGTTATGAGACATATATCGTTCGCATAATTTTAAATCTTCTAATTTATTTGTGATATTCCAGTCCAGTTTTTCTCATAACTTCGTCAATGGCAATAATGAACAGGATAGGGGAGAGTGGGCATCCTTGTCTAACTCCATTATTGATATTGAAGGGCGTGCTCAGTTTTCTAGTTAATTTATTTTCTAGTTAGTTATTTTTGATTAGTTAATTATTTTTTTTGGGATGCCTTTTATCTGCAGGGCTTTTCAAAATGCATCTCTATTGAGTGTATCGAATGCTCTTGTGAAGTCAATAAATGCCAGATATAATACAGCAATATAGCACTTTAATGAAATTCATATAAGTCAAGATCGATAATTTTTTTAGATCGTAGGAATTTAATTAAGTTAACTAAAGATATAATCTCTGCAAGTAATTCATATTAAATTTTTTTTAAATTATTTAAATTAATTAAAGAATTAAAAGACATAATTTTTGAAATAAAAAACATATTAAAATATTTTTGAGTTTACTCATCGGTTCTGTTGAACTTCTCTTTTCTTTGAATCCTGCTTTTTTTTTATAATTTTCTGTATGATCTTTGGTTCTGTCATAGATGATTAGTGCAAAGATTTTATTAACTGAGTTAAGTATTGTTATACCCCTCCGATTACTACATATGCTGGAGACACCCTTCTTAGGAATTTTTACTATGATTCCTTTTTTCCATTGTTGGCTTATCTGTTCGCTTGCCCAAATTCTAGATATAATAGGTTCTAGTGGTCTTTCTAGAGAGTTGTAATTCAGGATTTGAGCACTATTCCGTCAGATTCTTCAGCTTCATTCTTTTTTAAATTATTAATCTATCCCAAATTTCTCTGGGTTTTGGCGGATTTGAGTTAATTGCATTGTCCCAAATATTGTCTTACCAATCTATGTTGTTGTTATTTATTTCCAGGAATCATTCTCTTCATCTTTCCATTTGTTGTTGTGAAGGTGTTATTAGTTGTCCATTCTTATTTCTTATTTCTAATCATTGTCCACAACCTCATACACAATTGAGCACGTTGTTGCTTTTAAATTTAAACTTATCGCCATTCAATTCTTCGGTTTTGGACTTGCCGAATTCAGCATTAAGTAACAACCATAGTTATTCCAACATTGTGAAAACTAATTTAGTTAATCCAAATTTTACTTTAAACCCATTTAGTTCATACTATTAATCCTCAAAACTCTAACAAATAAAACAAAATGGGGCCTCAGTGATGTGAGGGAGTGTGATTTCGAATCCCACACACGTCGTAAGAGTTATTCCCCCTTACGACATTTACAGCCACGCCTGAACAGGAAAGGTTGAGCAACTTGCTGTCCACATTTATGTAGCAGAGAAATGCATAAAAAAAAAAATAAAACAAAATAATCCAAATCACACCACATTCAATTTAAACACAAAAACACCATCTTTATTAGACACTCAAGTTTCAAATGTTGTTCTACTAGTACATATTCTGTACCTTGTACCTTGAGTGGTAATACTATCACTACAAATACAAAGGCTGTGATCCAAAATACGACAATTTTATTAAAGGGCAATCTATATGATGGGTGAAAAAAACCACGGGTTGAAGAAGTCCCATCTCTATAAAAGATAATAATTCTTCATTCATTCAGCCGTTAGTGCCACCAGTAGTTAGAATGACTCAAAAATCTTTAATGGAGAATGATAATACTTATACCTTCTTAAAATTAAGAAATGATAGAATTTATAATCTTATGAGTTTATATCTCTCTGATGAGATGAGTTTATATCTCATTGTGTTATTGATGAAAAAGCAAAAACTAATGTCTTGGTACTACTATATATGGATTATGAAGTTATATAGAATTATATGTTAAATTTCATGAGTCACTTAATATTTTGTTGAAAATGATGCAAAAAGATTGGAAAGCCTTTAGAAGCTTTTTTTTCTTTTTTTTTTAGTTAATTAATTTGTATTCAAATTAATTTCTCTTTTACTTTTAATTTAATCGAACAGCTCAGGCTAAAATCAAATTGTACATACATATTGTTAACGCCAACATGCATCACCCAAAATATAAAACAGAAAACGGCATTAGTAACACGTAATTGCAAAAATTACTTTCATCATGGTCTAACTTGTTGAAATATGGGGAAGTATTATTTAAGAAAGGCTCAAAATTGTTATTGTCGAATAGATCTCTTTCCTTACTACCAACTATGAGTAAATTATTTGAAAAATTAATAAAAACTGGAATGTTGAATTTTCTATCAGAAATCAAATTTTTTGACAATAAACAATACGGTTTTTTCCCAGGCAAATCTACAGAAAAAGTGATCTTAAAATTATGTTCTGAACTACAACAAGTTTAAAGCAAAATAATAACACTGTTACTTTGTTCATCGACATAGCCAAAATTTTGATACTATTTACCACTGCATTCTTGTTAAAAAATTTGAAAAGACGGGTTTTAGAGGTTTTGTGTTGTACTTAAAATTTTAATTTCTTATTTAAAAGATAGAAAACAGCGAGATAAGTTAAATAACAACTTTAGCGAAATCAACAATATTAACATTGGTTCTGTATTGGGTTTCTTGTTATTTCTAATATATATTAACTCTCTATTTTCACAATCGTTGAAAAATAAAATCACTAGTTTCGCTGATGACTGCGCTCTAGTATACAATGATAAAAACGTTGATTTGCTTAAAGAATCTCTAGAATATGACATAAACTTACTTAAAAATTGGTTTTCATGCCATAAGCTTGTGAGTGACGAAAACCCAATTAATTGTATTCAGTTTAATGAATTCTAACCTACCTTTGTCTATGGGTGATAATGGATTAAACTTTTGCTTGAACGCCCCAGTTTTTCATAACTCCTGCTCAAAAAATTACTTTTTTATTGAGTCGATATCCAATTATAAATATTTAGGTGGAACTATAGATAAGAATTGAAACTGGAAATCCCATTGACAAATTATACAAATATTTACTTTTATGCATCAGAAAATTCTATTCGCTAAGGCAATATTGCTCCAGAAAACTCCAGAAAATGTCTTATGCGTTAGTGCATTCAAAAATAAAATGTGGTATATCTAGTCGGGTTGGAACCTATTTAAGTACTATAAGTCCTATTCTTAAGACTCAAAAATGTATTCTTAGAATAATTAACGGCAAAATTAGGTTATGTAGCAGTTTTCCTCTCTTCAAAGAATTAAGTATACTACCTCTAAGACATCAATATGCTCACAGTTCTTCGTTTCATTTTTTAAAGATAATAGTCTTTTTGGTTACAGAAGCTCTACGCCATATAACTTATGGATAAATAATCTTCTACTATACAAAACTCATCGTTGTCGTATAACGCCACAAACAAACAAACAAACAAACAAACTCAACAAAATTAACAACAAATTTTACTTAAATTGAATGCCAAAATACTTTAATAATCTCCCGTACTATATAAAAATAATAAATAAATTGAGAAAATTTTCGAAAGTTTCTAAAATATGGCTTTTAAGTATAAACTACAACGAAATGAAATCTATCAGCTGAAACTTTATCTTTTCTGTTAAGTTTATCTTTCATTTAATATTCTATTTTACTGCAATTGACGTATGTTAAAAGAAATAATTTCAAAATCTGCTATAGCCTGTACTGGTATATTTTTATACTTAACGCCCGTTATTACAATCCAATAAAATTTGAATGTACTTTTCAAAAACCAATTAAATATGTAGGAATTATTTAAATCATTTGAATATTTAGAATTAAGTTTTAATTAATTAAGAATTAATTAATTATAAAACGAGGAAGAGTGAAGTGGAGTAGACTATGTCAACTCTGGGATACCCGTATGAACGTAATATATCCTGTTTCTATATAACTTGATCATATTTTAAACAATTTCTGATGTTTTAGTACCGACGTTATAATTACAGAGATATATTGATGTAAATTATGGAGTTGTATGACAGCTACCCAAATCTATCGCATCAGCAAAACCAAATTTTACAGAAGCTGTTCCCATAAAACTTGATCCTCATTTGCAAGCATCAAAATTGTGTCGAGTTACAGGACAATAACATCCGTAAAATTTGGTTGTAATGGGGCGACAGGTTCTGGTACTGCCATACAACTTCTCTTTTTAATTTTAAATAACTCAGTGTCTGTTAAAGTTAGGTGTCTGAAATTTTGCAAATGATGATCAAGTTTTATGGCAACAACTTCTGTAAAATTTGGTTGTAATCGTCTGACGCGTTCGGGTAGCTGCCATACAATTTTTCCGTTTAAATGAAAATAACTCAGTGTTTATTGAAGATAGGAATCTGAAATTTAGTGAAGAGATGTTACATGCGAAAAACTTTTGTAAAATTTGGTTGGTCTAAAGCAGTCGGTTCAGGCTTCTTATGAAACTAGGCGTCTAAAACCTTATAAATGATGATCAAATTGCAATAGATAATTTGCATAATGTGCAATAGATTCATGTAGCTGTCATACAAATCGACAATTTACATAAATAAAACTCTGTAGTTGACGTCGGTTCTAAAACATCTGAAAGTTTTTAAAAGATGGTCAAGTTTTATAGAAATAGGGTATATTACGTTCATACGGGTATCCCAGAGTTGACACAGTCTACTCTACTGCACTCTTCCTTGTTATTTAAAAAAAATTTAAAAAAAAATGTTTCTTCAATCGTCGATTATCTCTCCATTCTTGTAACTTTCAATTGTTCGCCCATTTTCCATTTAGTCAAGAGAATATTCCTCTAAATCGACTAATTATTCGTCTGTTTGTGAATTGATAAATTTAATTTTTTTTTTTTTTACAATTTGTAAACAATAAATTTATAACCAAGAACACAAGAACTTCATTTGAATATTGTTTACAAATTGTAAGCAAATTGTAATTCAATGCGGTTTCTGGCAGTTCACATGCATGAACAAAGAGAGAAACAACATGATCGATTAGAAAAGAAAAATTCGTTGCAAGTTTAAAAATTTTTTAAATACAACGTCGGCAAGGTAGTATTTGTCATTTATTGTTAAATGAAAGATAACGGGAGGTTTCGTTAAAAATTGTTTGGTAATTTTAGTACTATTGAAAATTGTACACCGCAGCAAGAAGAATGAATAACTTCTGTATCAATGAAGACATAAATAGCCGTATTATTGTTATAGGTTTCCAATATACATGTATGAAAATTGCAGTAGTTGATCGGTTAGAAGAAGTTAAATTATTTTAATTGTTTTTTTTGCTTTCTGATGCTATTATTTAGGCAATGAAGATGTTAAATCTTCCTTGTAAAATATAGTTAATAAATTTTGAAGAATAATTAACATTATAGTTTAATTAAAGTTTTGAATAACAAATATAACAATGATTAATTAAATAAGAACATTTAAATAAGAATAAGTAAAAGTTAATTAAAGTAAAAACAAAGACTTACATATGTTAAAAATAAAATATTTATTCAAGAAGTATCTAACTGTTACTAAATAAAAATGTTAAATTTTATAAGATTTATTCAAAAGAACTAAATTTAAAAGTAAACGATTTCATCTCAAACAAACAAAATATAAACTAGTATATAATTAAACGAATATAACTAACTTTAAAACTTAACTAAAATTGAATTAATAGTTACAAGTAAAATATAAATGGGAAATACTAAACCATAATTAGAATTGCGTTTTATTACGTGGACGCACCAACGTAAAACATAATATGTCAGTTATAAGTTAATAAATATGTTATTTAAAATTGAATTTATTAATAAAAAAAGAAAAAAAAAGCTTTTGTAATAGTAATTATTATAATCATCTTCAGTGTTCAAAAGAACGCTATAATAAGTTTTTTCTTGATAAAAGTTAGAAATAACTTAATCACTCTTGCAACAAAAAAGCATAAAGACTTGACAATTAATCTTTCATTTTATAATCAAAGGATTACGCACAAAAACAATACAGGTATTTAGTAACACTAAAGTACTAAATTTTGATGTATTTATGCTAACAGAAAATTCCTTATCTCCATCTATAAACTCACTAGAAATATTTGATAATTTCTATTTAGTTTATAGGAAATATTATATGTATCAAAATGATATTGATAATTTGAATCATCGTTTGCTAAATTTTGTTTTTCTTTTTTCGCTTCTTTAAATATTTGAATCTTTTGGTTTTTGTATTTTTTTTTGTTCGATTATTTATATAGTTTCCCATCCATTTTTGTTATTGATCATTGCCAATTTTTCAATGATCGTGTTCTGTGTCGAATTTTCTAGCTTTTCAAGGCCCACTTAATTCAGTAAAACCAGCAATATTACCATTATGTGAAACTCAAGTGATTGACTAAGACGATAACTTTGTCGTTGGCAATTACTCGTTTGTCCTCATTTTGTGCCCCATGGAGGAAACACTCTCTATATTAGAAATGATGTCGGTCAGGAATTTCAGTGGGATTTTGAACAAGTTGAGTAAGATGGAATAATGAAGCGAAAAGCTCAACTTGTTTTCCAATTAAGTTTTGACTGAGGGAATTGTCATTGGAGTAGTGGAGCTTATATTATGGATATTGAAATTATCAGCCACAACAATTTCAGATTCTGGATTTAATTCCAAAATTTCATTAATCTGGTTGGTGAGACTTTCAATCTCCGAAAGAAACTGCAGTTCACTAGAGTTTGGAGAGCTATATAAATAACATAAATAAATGACGTGCAACAATGATTTTTACCAAAATGTAGTGAAACATTTCGTTGGAACACTTATATTTGTGAAGAACGGTGTAACCGACATCATTTCTAATATAGAGAGTGTTTCCTCCATGGGGCACAAAATGAGGACAAACGAGTAATTGCCAACGACAAAGTTATCGTCTTAGTCAATCACTTGAGTTTCACATAATGGTAATATTGCTGGTTTTACTGAATTAAGTGGGCCTTGAAAAGCTAGAAAATTCGACTGCAGAACGCGATCATTGAAAAATTGGCAATGATCAATAACAAAAATGGGTGGGAAACTATATAAATAATGCAATCGAACAAAAAAAAATACAAAAACCAAAAGATTCAAATATTAACAATATCCCGAAAATCAAAATCCCAAATTTCAAAATCTCTCATAGATAGACATATATGGATATAAATATTCCGCAAAAGGAAAATAGATATTCTGATTTTGAATCCAGCTATTAATATTTACATACATATATCATTCAAAAAAAATTAAATTTTAACATTTCCATTTCCCCGCTACAAAATTATTGAAACCCTGATTTTGAATCCAACTTTAAAATCAGTATGTTCATGCATACAAGTTTCCATGCAAAAGTATTCAATATTGACATTTCACTTAAAAAAAAAAAAGTTGCATGTGAACTGGATTCGAACAACATGACCCACACTTTTGAAACCTGTACACTTTCCTCTGCACCATACTACACTTATAAATGTTGCTAACAGATTACGAAGTAATAAAAAGCGTGACAGAATGACAAATAAATAAATAAATAAATAAACCGACGCCGACACCGACGAGTTAATATAAAAGCATATAAAATAGTGAAAATTATACAAATTTAGACATTTTTATGAAATAAAATTATTTTTAAAGGAAGAAGGAAAGCCCCACTACAAAATTTTTCTTTAATTTTCTTAGTGTTGTTATCTGCATTTTAACGTTTATTTAAATTTATTCTTATTGTAAAAAGTTAAGTATTCTTACTGATGAAGAGAACATAGTTCTCAAAAAACGTTTTTAAGATAAATAAAAAATATATTAGAAAATATTTCTTTTTATTTCATTTAAAAGTTAAGTGACAAAAACCAATATTATTTCTAGATTACTAAGATATCAGAATTAATAACCAATATTTTTTCTAGATTACCAAAGTGGCTACGCCGAGTTTATCTAGTTGTTTATTATTTATGGTACGTCCGTAAGATTAGTAAAATGGCATAAATAATTAAATTTATATTGTAATACTTATTGCTTTTGTTTTCTTTTAATTTAAAATATTCAATTTTTATGATCTCAGAAAATTAACTCTTATCTATGCAACAATTTACCTTTTATATTATATGACATAATTTTAAAAGTGTTGTATAAAAAATAAAGAAACCTAAACAAATTATTGTTCGCTTTTATTGTTATTTCTTAATAATAATGAACAATTTTAAATGCTTTTTATACCCGTACGATAGGATCGGGTATAATAAAATTACTCCTCCGTTTGTAACACCTCGAAATAAGCGAGCTAGATATACCTTCAAAGGTATGGATTGGATCAGAAAAAAATTCTAAGACTTTTGAGCCATGTCCGTCCGTCCGTCAGCACGCTAACTCAAAAACTAAGAAAGCTAGAATCTTGAAATTTACACAAAATATTTTGGGAGTAATTTGTAGGTTCCCTATTTTTTTTGGTTGAGTTTGGACCAAGCCTTAGGGTAGCTCTCGAACACCTAACTTTTAGATTCCCACATTTTTTTTGCAATAGAGCTATGAAATTTTAACCACTGATAGATCTCACAAAAAGCTCCCCAAAGGTTCAAAAAAGCTCTATATTTAAATTATTATAGCACAAATTGTATAAGGTATATCTTCATTTTGAAAACGCCAAACGATTACTACTTTCATTAGCTTTAAAAGTATATATACAATATATATATAATTTTGGCATACGGTGTCTTAATTTACCGTTATGCAAAACTCAAATTTTGCAAAATTCTTTAACCCTTCCATCTTCTAAACGGTTTAATTTGGAAACTTGAAATTTTGACAGAAGTTAGATCTTTGAAAATTAGTATGAGTCATTTCAGAAATATTTTTTGTATCACCCCCCGTTTAGGAGCTGTAAGGGGTCAAAAACTGAAAATTTCCTATTTTTAAACACCTGTAACTTGAACACCTGTTCAAATTTTTTTGAAGTAATACACAAAAATTAAAGCTCCAACATTATACTTTTATTTCTGTTAACAACTTTTTTTAATAATATAGGGTTACTTTATAATTGACGAAAGTGTTACTTGATTTTTTCAAATTTTCTAACAAATTTCTTTAACGAATTTTTTCCATTTTATTTTACTCGATAATTTGAAATTGTTGAGGATATAATGCGTAGTACAAAAAAATGTAATTAAATAAACAACATAACGGTTGCTTGAAGAATTTTTATTTATATGATATTAATATATATACATACTTATATAATATCATGTTTATTTACATATCGTATATATCACTAGTGAATGAATGATAAGAGTATAGATGTATATTATATAGCGCCGTATTTACATACATATATGTATTTTATTGTACTTATAAGAAATTTTTCTGTCAATGGAATATTTAAATATAATATAATATAATATTTAAAATTATATTTACTATTTTGTACTAAGTAAATTTAATATACATTTACCGCTTAGTATTAAATGGTACTATAGAATATTTGAAAAAGTTTTGGATTGATAATCGTTATGTGAAAGGTTAGAATCTGCTTTTGAAGAATGTACATATAAACATATAGTTTGAATATATGTACAACCCATAGTTCTAGAAATTATAAAATTCACCCAAATTATTTTAAAATACTAAAATATTAAAAAAATAATATTGTGAGCAGAGTGACAGGCTGTGAACATACTAACGGTTCGTACGAGTATCTAAGAGTTGACAAAGTCAACTGTATTCTTCCTCGTTTTCACGTATATTTAAGATATCAAATTTGTTTTATATTATTAAATATGTAATTTTAACCATTGATACAGTATTTTAAAAAAAAATTTTCTAAGTGAGTCATATACATATACAAATTTTAACTGTTAGTTCTAAGTCATTAAAATAACTTACTTCTTTTTTTTTATACTCTAAATTTAATATAATTTTTAATTTAAGAATTTTTTGTTTTTGTTGTAACGACCTTGATTTGGTCTGTATTAACAATTTTTTTTTAATGAATTTCTCTCCCACATAAATGTGGACAGGAAATTACACAGGTTTTCCCGTTCAGGCGAGACTGGGGTTTTCTCGTTCATGTCGTAAGGGGGAATAACTCATACAAAGTGTGTGGTGCCGTGTCATAGTCCCGGTGGCGGTGTCCGGTATGTTTTTACAGAAAAGTGTGTGTTATTTTCGCTATGTTATTTTCAATCACAATAGTGTGTTGTTTTCAAAGGTGTGTTAACACATTTTGTGTGTTATAACACACTTTTATATTCTTTATATCTTAATAACCGTTAGAGATAGAGAAAAATTTGTTAGATACTAATTATAGGGCTTGAAAAGGTACTTGATTATAGGGCTAGGGCGATAGGGCTAGGGCTATAAGGGATATAGGGCTAGGAAAATAGAGTTTGAAACATAATTTTTTCATTTTTAATTATTTTGAACCTTTATAACTTTGTAACTATTGGGTATATGGAGATCATTGATACACACAAATTAAAGCTGACAACCTACTCTACAAAATGTATTTTTATCTGTCTATAGCAAGCCGTTCAAAAGTTATAGATTTTTTTATAAAAAGTCGCTAAAACATCTTTAACCCCTCATATCTCGAAAAGGGTCGAGAATAGAGCCCCCTTCTATTATAATTTTTTGTTCGTTGTGTTGTTCTACATCACCTCCTGCTCTATGTACAAGTTAACGCGGGACGCCCTGTATAAAAGGTGTTTTCCAGCTATTATTTTTCGTTCTCATTGGTATTGTAATTGTACATAGTTCTTTTGCATCTTGGATAATTTTAAGTAGAGTTTCAATTTCTACAACATTCTCATTTCTATTTGATGTTTTACTATGGAACGCATTTGGTTATAATTGATTTTGTTTACATTGTACGTTTTTTGATGACTCAATATTAATTGCTTTAATAGTTGCTAATAATATAAAAATAATAATAATAATAGAAAAAGAATATTTTATTTATAAAGAAAAAAATTTAGATTTAAGTTTTATAGTTATATCTGAGTCTTTTGGTAAAATATAATGTTTGTAGTTATAAGTTTTTATTATTCATAAATAAATATAAAATTCTAAAGAAAAAGGTGTACATTTCTTTTATTGTTTTTTTATTTTCCAAGTTCAGGTTTATATGTTACAAAATTGATTTATTTAATAATTTTTTTTTCGTAAAAAGTCAGGTATTTCATAAAAGAGCCGAGAAAAATTACATCGTACATTAAATTTTTGAACCGTAATATAATTCTCTACTTTCAACAGATCTTTATGTATTTATTTTACTATTTGAGATTGTGACATGATTGTTACACCATCTTATTTATATACTCTGAAAACTTTGAATTTAGACTGGGTTCTACAGTATATAACGCAGTTCAATTTTATTCGTAAATCATTTTTAATTCAATTTTGGCAAAATATTTTACAACAAAAATGGCAGCTGTTTCAAAAATATTTCCATTTACTGAGGAAACTGCAATAGGCAGTATATAAAATGAGATTCACGTTGATGAAATTACATCCACTGTAGGATAAATTAATGGAAACTGAATAAGAATATTTGTTTAAATGGATTTGTATCTACTATATAAGTTGCCGATTTAGCACCAATCTCCAACACTACTATTTAAATTAACTCCAAATTATGCTTATTTTGCTTATTCATTCATTCAACTTTGTACTACTTTCGATTTCATTCAACGTTGTTATTATTATCAACATAAATCATTCAACTTTGTATTATTAACGATTTTAGGAAATACTAAAATTTTAACCAGCTTGCAGGTTTTATCTTTGTTTTAAAATAAACAACGAATCAACAAAATATGCGATTGATATGTTCTGAACTTAAAAAGATTATCGATTAAATTCATTCTATTATTGATTTCCAATGTAATAAGTATTGAAAGTTTCTAAAAATAAAATTATTTAAAATATTAAGAAAAATTTAATAAAGTCTTTTTATTTAAATTTTTATATACGGAGTCTTATTAAAATTTAACTGGCGCTCGAGCAGGGACCACTAAGTAGTGTAATAGTGAGTCAAAAAGTGCATCTTACCTGAAAATAAAGGAAAATTTTAGTTTTATTAAAAGTAAAAAATTAAATAATATTTTTATTCACATTATAATATTGTAAAGAAAAATATAAAACACATAAAAATAATAAAAACAATAAGAACAATAAAAAAAAATAAAATAAAAAGTAAAGTGAACAGACTAAAACTATAAACTAAAATTATAGTAAGTCCATTTTTAAAAAGGCAAGCTTTACACTGCGTGCAGCAAGTAAGTAGAGACAAATTTTACTGAATTTGGTTCGACAACAGGAAAAGGAAACGAGGCCCCCGAGTAGTCATAGGACAAAAAGGAGCCACCGTACAGTGTAATTAAACACAACAAGTGCGAGTTGGCAGCCGCCTATTCCGTCGATCCTAAAGACTGCGAGTTGTTCCGCAATGGGACTCCGTGTAGCCATTTTTATGTAAGTCAGTATTTTATATTATATCTATTTTTTTTTTGGGTATAAAAATTAAAAGGTTAAAGAAAACCAATAAGAAAAAAAATATAAAAAATTAACAAGAAAAAGTAATATTTTTGTTTTATGAGATACTGTGACTCAAGTCTACTCGTCGTTACCTAAGGTGAGGCTGCCTTAGGCACATGTTATCCATAAAACAAGCAAAAAAAAAGTGAGTTTGAATTTGAGAAAAAAGTGAAAAAGAATTTGAGTTTCACATAAAGATTTAATTCATTTTAAAGAAAAAATTTTATGAAAAAAATAAAAAATACAAAAAAAGCAAAAATTATATTCATAAACCTGCAGGAAAATTTAAAAGAAAAAAATTAATAAAAAATATATATCGTATGAAAATTGAATGATCATTTATTTTAAATAAATTAAATTAATTAGTATTACGCAATAAAAAATTAAAAATAAGTAAAAATTAAAAAAAAATTCTAAATAATTAATGATTTTATTTTAAGGAAAACAGTATAAATCAATCAATAAAATTTAGAAAAAAAATAATAAGTATCACTAGAATTAACTTTTCAATTAAAGTTTTTGTTATTTAAAAAAAAAAATAGTATAATATGTAATATTTGCTTGAACTTCATTGTAATTTATTGATTTTTGTATCCTATAATCAAAGCAAAAGTGAAATAAGCAAGAAGTATTTTTTTATATAAAATTAACTGCCTATATGAAAATTTTTTATTTTTCCTTTCCTTTTTGCTCATTATTAATTATCTCTTCTAAATTATATTATTATTTTAAACAAAATAAATATTTTCTTTTTAGTTCTGGTCAACGTTAAGAAAAAAAATCTACAATATAATATTTTTGTCTTAATTTAAATAAACTTTAATAATTAAATATCAACTTTTATTTTAAAAAAAAAAAAAAAATTTTTTTTAGGTAAAAATTTTAATTGGCTTGAAATAAACCATTGTTAATCGACTTGTACTTAATAATTTACTGTATTTATAAGATTTTGAAATTTTTAGTAAAAGGGGAAAAGAAAAAATCATTATGACTCCACCCATACCAATACCATCTTTCTTAAATACAAATGAAATAAACCCAACTGCAGAAACAAGTTCTAATAATGATCCAAATTCTAATATACCAAACGAATCTTTTAGAAAAACTAATTCAGAAATTTTTCAGACTGAAATAAAAAATTTTTTTAAATCTCAGACTGCTGGGATAAATCAAGAACCTGCTGATACTGATGAAACTATAATAGCAGAAGATGATTTGAACTTGTCCGGTATGGATAAGATACCCGAAGTTATAAAGAGTTTGAGAGATTTTACAGGGGAGAAAGGGGAATTCGGTTCATGGAAAAAAAGCGTTGAGAGAATTCTCAAGATTTATGAAAATTTAAAAGAAACGTTAAAATATTATGGTATTCTTACTGTAATACGAAATAAAATAATAGGCGATGCAGATACTGTATTAGAGTCATATAATACGCCCCTGAATTGGGAAAAAATTATTAAATGTTTAAACATAAATTATTCGGATAAGCGTGATTTAGGTACTTTAGAGTACCAAATGACCACCATGATACAAGCAAATGATACGATTGAAAATTTTTATCAAGAAGTATATCAACATCTTTCACAAATTTTAAATAAACTTTCCTCAACGGATTATAATAAAGACCAAATAGATGCTATGGTACAGATATACAGAGATAGAGCCTTAGATACTTTCATCAGAGGTCTCAAGGGGGATCTTCCACGTTTACTCAGTATGCGTGAATCCCAAGATTTACCGGAAGCACTATACTTATGCCTAAAACTACAGCACGTAATTTATAGAATTAGCCATAGCCACAATCAATTTAACAATAAAAATTTTCATAATCAACCTGCTTTACCTCCTCGAAAACAAAATAAAATACACTATAACCAAGGATTTGGCCATTATAGAAATTTTAATGGAAAACTAAATTTTAATTCAGACCAATATCCGAGACCAAATTTTAATCAATACCCACAACCAAGATTTCAGAATGGTCCACAGAAAATTTTTATAAAAATTTCAATAAGAACTTTAATAATCCTTTTAATAAAAATTCATATAATTACACGCAATCTAAACCAGCACCTGTAAACCAAGCTAAATCGCAATATTCACATAAATTACCAAAATAGGGCTCAAACAACACCGAATTTTAATAACAAAAAAAATAATATTTCTTTACGAACTCATCAGCCCAATAAATATCAAAGAATTTTTCATACAGAAATTTATTAAAATAAAGATAAAGAAACAAAAATAAAATGCCCGAATTGTTGTGATACAAAAGAAAGTTCTAATCAAAACTTTTAGACTAAACAGTTCTTCACTTCCATATATCGAGCATGGGGTGAGGAACGCTAAAATGTTAAAATTTCTAATAGAAACTGGGTCTAATAAAAATTATACCCGTCCATATTTGATAAAAAATCCATTTGTTAATGTCCAACAATTCAATGCAAATTCAATAAATGGAAATACAGTTATCACTCATCATGCTCACATAAATCTTTTCGGTCTTAAAATACCCAAGTTAATATTTTATATTAATATCAGAATCTGAAATTATTGTGGCTGGTAATTTCAATATCCATATAATATAAGCTCCACTACTCCAATGGCAATTCCCTCAGTCAAAACTTAATTGGAAAACAAGTTAAGCTTTTCGCTTCATTATTCCATCTTACTCAACTTGTTCAAAATCCCACTGAAATTCCTGACCGGGAAGACCAGGTTGGTCATCTTCTCGACCTAGTTCTGACTACACACCTTGTGAAATATAAGGTCTCAGTTAACTCTCCTCTTGGTTGTTCCGACCACTGCTTGATTAATACTCGCTTGGAGCTGAGGACTCAGACTAGTCAAAAGTCTGTCCCAAAAAAAACAGTATAGCATTATTATAGCCATGCTAGCTGGGAAGGTTTAAATGCATTTTTTAAGTCTTTGATAATTCTTTGTGCTTTAGCAACAAAAATATTGACTTTGCAACCAATGCGATTAGTGAAATAATTCTTTTAGAGCAAATGCAGTATCAAAAATGGCAAAAACTTTTCAAAACTACAAGAGTGATTGAACTGAAACTAATAGGGCGAGCTATATCGCGATCAGAAACTGGTGTAGAAGGTAGTCATTTAGGTCCTCTACGATTCAATATATTTATTTCGTATCTTTCTGATAGTTTAGGTAATATACCATGTATTGCATTAGCAGACGAGCTAAAAATCTAGCAAGTAATCAAAGATAGTTCTGACAGAAGCATTATGCAATCAAAAATCAATGCATTACAGGAATGGAGTTTATTGAACAAATGAGAATTAAATATGCAGAAATGTAAATCTACAAGTTTTACCCGTAAAAGATCTGCTATGCTTCATGACTATATAATTCAAAATCGTATCCTAGAACGAGTATATAGTATTACTGATCTTGACATCCTTCTAGATAATAAACTTAGTTTTAAACTACATTACGACTTCATGATATCTAGAGCATGCAAGATGTTGGGTTTTATTAAAGGAAGAGCTAAAGAATTTAATAATACAGCAGTAACAAAGTCTCTTATTTAAAAACAAAGCATTTTAAAACAAATTCCAATAGAATAGAATCAGTTCAAAAACAATTTCTATTTTTGCCTTAAGAGATCTATTTAATTGTTCTGATTTTGCTAATCTTCCGAATTATTCTGTAAGACTTAAGTCATTAAACATGCTAACCTTGACATCTCGTAGACAAATTATTCAATTTGCTTCACCTTGGACGTCTTAAAGAATAATATTAACGTTCTTCTTTAAATAGCAGATTTTTAATTAATTATGAGATTAGGCATACAAGACACATTTGATATTTAATCGAACACACTTATAGAAATGAGTACGGAAGAAATAAACCAATAAACAGATGGTGCACCAATTTCAATAAACACAGTCACCTCTTTTCTACATCCATTTCAAAAATTTAAATTTAAATTACAGCTACATTTCTCCATTCAATGAATTTACACAATACATCTACATTTATTAAGTACTAACTACATTTTTTTTAAGTCAAAAGTTTTTGTGTAACTAGCTTTACTTATATAGTTTTTTTTTTATACAAAAGCCGCAAACGTTTGCAACAATATTTTTCATAGCAAAACTAATACTGCACATAACAGGAAAAAAAATAAAAAATTTATAGGGTTGGGTACGTAATCCCAAAAATCAAAATTCCGAATTCAAAATTCCCAAAACAATATCCCGAAAATCAAAATCCGAAATTTCAAAATCTCGCATAGATAGACATATATGGATATAAATATTCCGCAAAAGGAAAATAGATACTCTGATTTTGAATCCAGCTATTAATATTTACATACATATATCATTCAAAAAAAATTAAATTTTCACATTTCCATTTCCCCGCTACAAAATTATTGAAACCCTGATTTTGAATCCAACTCTAAAATCAGTATGTTCATGCATACAAGTTTCCATGTAAAAGTATTCAATATTGACATTTCACTTAAAAAAAAAAGTTCCATGTGAACTGGATTCGAACAACATGACCCACACTTTTTAAACCTGTACACTTTCCTCTGCACCATACTACACTTATAAATGTTGCTAACAGATTACGAAGATAATAAAAAGCGTGACAGAATGACAAATAAATAAATAAATAAATAAATAAACCGACACCGACACCGACGAGTTAATATAAAAGCATATAAAATAGTGAAAATTATACAAATTTAGACATTTTTATGAAATAAAATTATTTTTAAAGGAAGAAGGAAAGCCCCACTACAAAATTTTTCTTTAATTTTCTTAGTGTTGTTATCTGCATTTTAACGTTTATTTAAATTTATTCTTATTGTAAAAAGTTAAGTATTCTTACTGATGAAGGGAACATAGTTCTCAAAAAAAGTTTTTAAGATAAATAAAAAATATATTAGAAGATATTTCTTTTTATTTCATTTAAAAGTTAAGTGACAAAAAACCAATATTATTTCTAGATTACTAAGATATCAGAATTAATAACCAATATTTTTTCTAGATTACCAAAGTGGCTACGCCGAGTTTATCTAGTTGTTTATTATTTATGGTACGTCCGTAAGGTTAGTAAAATGGCATAAATAATTAAATTTATATTGTAATACTTATTGCTTTTGTTTTCTTTTAATTTAAAATATTCAATTTTTATGATCTCAGAAAATTAACTCTTATCTATGCAACAATTTACCTTTTATATTATATGACAAAATTTTAATATTAAAAGTGTTGTATAAAAAATAAAGAAACCTAAACAAATTATTGTTCGCTTTTATTGTTATTTCTTAATAATAATGAACAATTTTAAATGCTTTTTTTCACGTATATTTAAGATATCAAATTTGTTTTATATTATCAAATATGTAATATAAACCATTGATACAGTATTTTAAAAAAAAATTTTTCTAAGTGAGTTATATACATATATAAATTTTAACTGTTAGTTCTAAGTCATCAAAATAATTTACTTCTTTTTTTTTACTCTAACTTTAATATAATTTTTAATTTAAGAATTTTTTTTTTTGTTGTAACGACCTTGATTTGGTCTGTATTAACAATTTTTTTTTTAATGCATTTCTCTCCCACATAAATGTAGACAGGAAATTACACAGCTTTTCCCGTTCAGGCGAGACTGTAAATGTCGTAAGGGGGAATAACTCATACAAAGTGTGTGGTGCCGTGTCATAGTCCCGGTGGCGGTGTCCGGTATGTTTTTACAGAAAAGTGTGTGTTATTTTCGCTATGTTATTTTCAATCACAATAGTGTGTTGTTTTCAAAGGTGTGTTAACACATTTTGTGTGTTATAACACACTTTTATATTCTTTATATCTTAATAACCGTTAGAGATAAAGAAAAATTTGTTAGGTACTAATTATAGGGCTTGAAAAGGTACTTGATTATAGGGCTAGGGTGTTTCTAAAGAAAATAGAGTTTGAAACATAATTTTTTCATTTTTAATTATTTTGAACCTTCATAACTTTGTAACTATTGGGTATATGGAGATCATTGATACACACAAATTAAAGCTGACAACCTACTCTACAAAATGTATTTTTATCTGTCTATAGCAAGCCGTTCAAAAGTTATAGATTTTTTTATAAAAAGTCGCTAAAACATCTTTAACCCCTCATATCTCGAAAAGGGTCGAGAATAGAGCCCCCTTCTATTATAATTTTTTGTTCGTTGTGTTGTTCTAGATCACCTCCTGCTCTATGTACAAGTTAACGCGGGACGCCCTGTATAAAAGGTGTTTTCCAGCTATTATTTTTCATTCTCATTGGTATTGTAATTGTACGTAGTTCTTTTGCATCTTGGATAATTTTAAGTAGAGTTTCAATTTCTACAACATTCTCATTTCTATTTGATGTTTTACTATGGAACGCATTTGGTTATAATTGATTTTGTTTACATTGTACGTTTTTTGATGACTCAATATTAATTGCTTTAATAGTTACTAATAATATAAAAATAATAATAATAATAGAAAAAGAATATTTTATTTATAAAGAAAAAAATTTAGATTTAAGTTTTATAGATATATCTGAGTCTTTTGGTAAAATATAATGTTTGTAGTTATAAGTTTTTATTATTCATAAATAAATATAAAATTCTAAAGAAAAAGGTGTACATTTCTTTTATTGTTTTTTTTATTTTCCAAGTTCAGGTTTATATGTTACAAAATTGATTTATTTAATAATTTTTTTTTCGTAAAAAGTCAGGTATTTCACAAAAGAGCCGAGAAAAATTACATCGTACATTAAATTTTTGAACCGTAATATAATTCTCTACTTTCAACAGATCTTTATGTATTTATTTTACTATTTGAGATTGTGACATGATTGTTACACCATCTTATTTATATATTCTGAAAACTTTGAATTTAGACTGGGTTCTACAGTATATAACGCAGTTCAATTTTATTCGTAAATCATTTTTAATTCAAATTTGGCAAAATATTTTACAACAAAAATGGCAGCTGTTTCAAAAATATTTCCATTTACTGAGGAAACTGCAATAGGCAGTATATAAAATGAGATTCACGTTGATGAAATTACATCCACTGTAGGATAAATTAATGGAAACTGAATAAGAATATTTGTTTAAATGGATTTGTATCTACTATATAAGTTGCCGATTTAGCACCAATCTCCAACACTACTATTTAAATTAACTCCAAATTATGCTTATTTTGCTTATTCATTCATTCAACTTTGTACTACTTTCGATTTCATTCAACGTTGTTATTATTATCAACATAAATCATTCAACTTTGTATTATTAACGATTTTAGGAAATACTAAAATTTTAACCAGCTTGCAGGTTTTATCTTTGTTTTAAAATAAACAACGAATCAACAAAATATGCGATTGATATGTTCTGAACTTAAAAAGATTATCGATTAAATTCATTCTATTATTGATTTCCAATGTAATAAGTATTGAAAGTTTCTAAAAATAAAATTATTTAAAATATTAAGAAAAATTTAATAAAGTCTTTTTATTTAAATTTTCATATACGGAGTCTTATTAAAATTTAACTGGCGCTCGAGCAGGGACCACTAAGTAGTGTAACAGTGAGTCAAAAAGTGCATCTTACCTGAAAATAAAGGAAAATTTTAGTTTTATTAAAAGTAAAAAATTAAATAATATTTTTATTCACATTATAATATTGTAAAGAAAAATATAAAAAACATAAAAATAATGAAAACAATAAGAACAATAAAAAAAAAATAAAATGAAAAGTAAAGTGAACAGACTAAAACTATAAACTAAAATTATAGTAAGTCCATTTTTAAAAAGGCAAGCTTTACACTGCGTGCAGCAAGTAAGTAGGGACAAATTTTACTGAATTTGGTTCGACAACAGGAAAAGGAAACGAGGCCCCCGAGTAGTCATAGGACAAAAAGGAGCCACCGTACAGTGTAATTAAACACAACAAGTGCGAGTTGGCAGCCGCCTATTCCGTCGATCCTAAAGACTGCGAGTTGTTCCGCAATGGGACTCCGTGTAGCCATTTTTATGTAAGTCAGTATTTATCCATTTTTTTTTTTGGGTATAAAAATTAAAAGGTTAAAGAAAACCAATAAGAAAAAAAATATAATAAAAAGAAAATATAAAAAATTAACAAGAAAAAGTAATATTTTTGTTTTATGAGATACTGTGACTCAAGTCTACTCGTCGTTACCTAAGGTGAGGCTGCCTTAGGCACAAGTTATCCATAAAACAAGCAAAAAAAAGTGAGTTTGAATTTGAGAAAAAAGTGAAAAAGAATTTGAGTTTCACATAAAGATTTAATTCATTTTAAAGAAAAAATTTTATGAAAAAAATAAAAAATACAAAAAAAGCAAAAATTATATTCATAAACCTGCAGGAAAATTTAAAAGAAAAAAATTAATAAAAAATATATATCGTATGAAAATTGAATGATCATTTATTTTAAATAAATTAAATTAATTAGTATTACGCAATAAAAAATTAAAAATAAGTAAAAATTAAAAAAAAATTCTAAATAATTAATGATTTTATTTTAAGGAAAACAGTCAATCAATAAAATTTAGAAAAAAAATAATAAGTATCACTAGAATTAACTTTTCAATTAAAGTTTTTGTTATTTAAAAAAAAAAATAGTATAATATGTAATATATGCTTGAACTTCATTGTAATTTATTGATTTTTGTATCCTATAATCAAAGCAAAAGTGAAATAAGCAAGAACTATTTTTTTATATAAAATTAACTGCCTATATGAAAATTTTTTATTTTTCCTTTCCTTTTTGCTCATTATTAATTATCTCTTCTAAATTATATTATTATTTTAAACAAAATAAATATTTTCTTTTTAGTTCTGGTCAACGTTAAGAAAAAAAATCTACAATATAATATTTTTGTCTTAATTTAAATAAACTTTAATAATTAAATATCAACTTTTATTTTAAAAAAAAAAAAAAAATTTTTTTTAGGTAAAAATTTTAATTGGCTTGAAATAAACCATTGTTAATCGACTTGTACTTAATAATTTACTGTATTTATAAGATTTTGAAATTTTTAGTAAAAGGGGAAAAGAAAAAATCATTATGACTCCACCCATACCAATACCATCTTTCTTAAATACAAATGAAATAAACCCAACTGCAGAAACAAGTTCTAATAATGATCCAAATTCTAATATACCAAACGAATCTTTTAGAAAAACTAATTCAGAAATTTTTCAGACTGAAATAAAAAATTTTTTTAAATCTCAGACTGCTGGGATAAATCAAGAACCTGCTGATACTGATGAAACTATAATAGCAGAAGATGATTTGAACTTGTCCGGTATGGATAAGATACCCGAAGTTATAAAGAGTTTGAGAGATTTTACAGGGGAAAAAGGGGAATTCGGTTCATGGAAAAAAAGCGTTGAGAGAATTCTCAAGATTTATGAAAATTTAAAAGAAACGTTAAAATATTATGGTATTCTTACTGTAATACGAAATAAAATAATAGGCGATGCAGATACTGTATTAGAGTCATATAATACGCCCCTGAATTGGGAAAAAATTATTAAATGTTTAAACATAAATTATTCGGATAAGCGTGATTTAGGTACTTTAGAGTACCAAATGACCACCATGATACAAGCAAATGATACGATTGAAAATTTTTATCAAGAAGTATATCAACATCTTTCACAAATTTTAAATAAACTTTCCTCAACGGATTATAATAAAGACCAAATAGATGCTATGGTACAGATATACAGAGATAGAGCCTTAGATACTTTCATCAGAGGTCTCAAGGGAGATCTTCCACGTTTACTCAGTATGCGTGAACCCCAAGATTTACCGGAAGCACTATACTTATGCCTAAAACTACAGAACGTGAATTATAGAATTAGCCATAGCCACAATCAATTTAACAATAAAAATTTTCATAATCAACCTGCTTTACCTCCTCGAAAACAAAATAAAATACACTATAACCAAGGATTTGGCCATTATAGAAATTTTAATGGAAAACTAAATTTTAATTCAGACCAATATCCGAGACCAAATTTTAATCAATACCCACAACCAAGATTTCAGAATGGTCCACAGAAAATTTTTATAAAAATTTCAATAAGAACTTTAATAATCCTTTTAATAAAAATTCATATAATTACACGCAATCTAAACCAGCACCTGTAAACCAAGCTAAATCGCAATATTCACATAAATTACCAAAATAGGGCTCAAACAACACCGAATTTTAATAACAAAAAAAATAATATTTCTTTACGAACTCATCAGCCCAATAAATATCAAAGAATTTTTCATACAGAAATTTATTAAAATAAAGATAAAGAAACAAAAATAAAATGCCCGAATTGTTGTGATACAAAAGAAAGTTCTAATCAAAACTTTTAGACTAAACAGTTCTTCACTTCCATATATCGAGCATGAGGTGAGGAACGCTAAAATGTTAAAATTTCTAATAGAAACTGGGTCTAATAAAAATTATACCCGTCCATATTTGATAAAAAATCCATTTGTTAATGTCCAACAATTCAATGCAAATTCAATAAATGGAAATACAGTTATCACTCATCATGCTCACATAAATCTTTTCGGTCCTAAAATATAAATTCGGTCCTTTATATTAATATAAAATAAGTTAATATTTTATATTAATATCAGAATCTGAAATTATTGTGGCTGGTAATTTCAATATCCATATAATATAAGCTCCACTACTCCAATGGCAATTCCCTCAGTCAAAACTTAATTGGAAAACAAGTTGAGCTTTTCGATTCATTATTCCATCTTACTCAACTTGTTCAAAATCCCACTGAAATTCCTGACCGGGAAGACCAGGTTGGTCATCTTCTCGACCTAGTTCTGACTACACACCTTGTGAAATATAAGGTCTCAGTTAACTCTCCTCTTGGTTGTTCCGACCACTGCTTGATTAATACTCGCTTGGAGCTGAGGACTCAGACTAGTCAAAAGTCTGTCCCAAAAAAAATAGTATAGCATTATTATAGCCATGCTAGCTGGGAAGGTTTAAATGCATTTTTTAAGTCTTTGATAATTCTTTGTGCTTTAGCAACAAAAATATTGACTTTGCAACCAATGCGATTAGTGAAATAATTCTTTTAGAGCAAATGCAGTATCAAAAATGGCAAAAACTTTTCAAAACTACAAGAGTGATTGAACTGAAACTAATAGGGCGAGCTATATCGCGATCAGAAACTGGTGTAGAAGGTAGTCATTTAGGTCCTCTACGATTCAATATATTTATTTCGTATCTTTCTGATAGTTTAGGTAATATACCATGTATTGCATTAGCAGACGAGCTAAAAATCTAGCAAGTAATCAAAGATAGTTCTGACAGAAGCATTATGCAATCAAAATTCAATGCATTACAGGAATGGAGTTTATTGAACAAATGAGAATTAAATATGCAGAAATGTAAATCTACAAGTTTTACCCGTAAAAGATCTGCTATGCTTCATGACTATATAATTCAAAATCTTATCCTAGAACGAGTATATAGTATTACTGATCTTGACATCCTTCTAGATAATAAACTTAGTTTTAAACTACATTACGACTTCATGATATCTAGAGCATGCAAGATGTTGGGTTTTATTAAAGGAAGAGCTAAAGAATTTAATAATACAGCAGTAACAAAGTCTCTTATTTAAAAACAAAGCATTTTAAAACAAATTCCAATAGAATAGAATCAGTTCAAAAACAATTTCTATTTTTGCCTTAAGAGATCTATTTAATTGTTCTGATTTTGCTAATCTTCCGAATTATTCTGTAAGACTTAAGTCATTAAACATGCTAACCTTGGCATCTCGTAGACAAATTATTCAATTTGCTTCACCTTGGACGTCTTAAAGAATAATATTAACGTTCTTCTTTAAATAGCAGATTTTTAATTAATTATGAGATTAGGCATACAAGACATATTTGATATTTAATCGAACACACTTATAGAAATGAGTACGGAAGAAATAAACCAATAAACAGATGGTGCACCAATTTCAATAAACACAGTCACCTCTTTTCTACATCCATTTCAAAAATTTAAATTTAAATTACAGCTACATTTCTCCATTCAATGAATTTACACAATACATCTACATTTATTAAGTACTAACTACATTTTTTTTAAGTCAAAAGTTTTTGTGTAACTAGCTTTACTTATATAGTTTTTTTTTTATACAAAAGCCGCAAACGTTTGCAACAATATTTTTCATAGCAAAACTAATACTGCACATAACAGAAAAAAAAATAAAAAATTTATAGGGTTGGGTACGTAATCCCAAAAATCAAAATTCCGAATTCAAAATTCCCAAAACAATATCCCGAAAATCAAAATCCGAAATTTCAAAATCTCGCATAGATAGACATATATGGATATAAATATTCCGCAAAAGGAAAATAGATACTCTGATTTTGAATCCAGCTATTAATATTTACATACATATATCATTCAAAAAAAATTAAATTTTCACATTTCCATTTCCCCGCTACAAAATTATTGAAACCCTGATTTTGAATCCAACTCTAAAATCAGTATGTTCATGCATACAAGTTTCCATGTAAAAGTATTCAATATTGACATTTCACTTAAAAAAAAAAGTTCCATGTGAACTGGATTCGAACAACATGACCCACACTTTTTAAACCTGTACACTTTCCTCTGCACCATACTACACTTATAAATGTTGCTAACAGATTACGAAGATAATAAAAAGCGTGACAGAATGACAAATAAATAAATAAATAAATAAATAAACCGACACCGACACCGACGAGTTAATATAAAAGCATATAAAATAGTGAAAATTATACAAATTTAGACATTTTTATGAAATAAAATTATTTTTAAAGGAAGAAGGAAAGCCCCACTACAAAATTTTTCTTTAATTTTCTTAGTGTTGTTATCTGCATTTTAACGTTTATTTAAATTTATTCTTATTGTAAAAAGTTAAGTATTCTTACTGATGAAGGGAACATAGTTCTCAAAAAAAGTTTTTAAGATAAATAAAAAATATATTAGAAGATATTTCTTTTTATTTCATTTAAAAGTTAAGTGACAAAAAACCAATATTATTTCTAGATTACTAAGATATCAGAATTAATAACCAATATTTTTTCTAGATTACCAAAGTGGCTACGCCGAGTTTATCTAGTTGTTTATTATTTATGGTACGTCCGTAAGGTTAGTAAAATGGCATAAATAATTAAATTTATATTGTAATACTTATTGCTTTTGTTTTCTTTTAATTTAAAATATTCAATTTTTATGATCTCAGAAAATTAACTCTTATCTATGCAACAATTTACCTTTTATATTATATGACAAAATTTTAATATTAAAAGTGTTGTATAAAAAATAAAGAAACCTAAACAAATTATTGTTCGCTTTTATTGTTATTTCTTAATAATAATGAACAATTTTAAATGCTTTTTTTCACGTATATTTAAGATATCAAATTTGTTTTATATTATCAAATATGTAATATAAACCATTGATACAGTATTTTAAAAAAAAAATTTTCTAAGTGAGTTATATACATATATAAATTTTAACTGTTAGTTCTAAGTCATCAAAATAATTTACTTCTTTTTTTTTACTCTAACTTTAATATAATTTTTAATTTAAGAATTTTTTTTTTTGTTGTAACGACCTTGATTTGGTCTGTATTAACAATTTTTTTTTTAATGCATTTCTCTCCCACATAAATGTAGACAGGAAATTACACAGCTTTTCCCGTTCAGGCGAGACTGTAAATGTCGTAAGGGGGAATAACTCATACAAAGTGTGTGGTGCCGTGTCATAGTCCCGGTGGCGGTGTCCGGTATGTTTTTACAGAAAAGTGTGTGTTATTTTCGCTATGTTATTTTCAATCACAATAGTGTGTTGTTTTCAAAGGTGTGTTAACACATTTTGTGTGTTATAACACACTTTTATATTCTTTATATCTTAATAACCGTTAGAGATAAAGAAAAATTTGTTAGGTACTAATTATAGGGCTTGAAAAGGTACTTGATTATAGGGCTAGGGTGTTTCTAAAGAAAATAGAGTTTGAAACATAATTTTTTCATTTTTAATTATTTTGAACCTTCATAACTTTGTAACTATTGGGTATATGGAGATCATTGATACACACAAATTAAAGCTGACAACCTACTCTACAAAATGTATTTTTATCTGTCTATAGCAAGCCGTTCAAAAGTTATAGATTTTTTTATAAAAAGTCGCTAAAACATCTTTAACCCCTCATATCTCGAAAAGGGTCGAGAATAGAGCCCCCTTCTATTATAATTTTTTGTTCGTTGTGTTGTTCTAGATCACCTCCTGCTCTATGTACAAGTTAACGCGGGACGCCCTGTATAAAAGGTGTTTTCCAGCTATTATTTTTCATTCTCATTGGTATTGTAATTGTACGTAGTTCTTTTGCATCTTGGATAATTTTAAGTAGAGTTTCAATTTCTACAACATTCTCATTTCTATTTGATGTTTTACTATGGAACGCATTTGGTTATAATTGATTTTGTTTACATTGTACGTTTTTTGATGACTCAATATTAATTGCTTTAATAGTTACTAATAATATAAAAATAATAATAATAATAGAAAAAGAATATTTTATTTATAAAGAAAAAAATTTAGATTTAAGTTTTATAGATATATCTGAGTCTTTTGGTAAAATATAATGTTTGTAGTTATAAGTTTTTATTATTCATAAATAAATATAAAATTCTAAAGAAAAAGGTGTACATTTCTTTTATTGTTTTTTTTATTTTCCAAGTTCAGGTTTATATGTTACAAAATTGATTTATTTAATAATTTTTTTTTCGTAAAAAGTCAGGTATTTCACAAAAGAGCCGAGAAAAATTACATCGTACATTAAATTTTTGAACCGTAATATAATTCTCTACTTTCAACAGATCTTTATGTATTTATTTTACTATTTGAGATTGTGACATGATTGTTACACCATCTTATTTATATATTCTGAAAACTTTGAATTTAGACTGGGTTCTACAGTATATAACGCAGTTCAATTTTATTCGTAAATCATTTTTAATTCAATTTTGGCAAAATATTTTACAACAAAAATGGCAGCTGTTTCAAAAATATTTCCATTTACTGAGGAAACTGCAATAGCAGTATATAAAATGAGATTCACGTTGATGAAATTACATCCACTGTAGGATAAATTAATGGAAACTGAATAAGAATATTTGTTTAAATGGATTTGTATCTACTATATAAGTTGCCGATTTAGCACCAATCTCCAACACTACTATTTAAATTAACTCCAAATTATGCTTATTTTGCTTATTCATTCATTCAACTTTGTACTACTTTCGATTTCATTCAACGTTGTTATTATTATCAACATAAATCATTCAACTTTGTATTATTAACGATTTTAGGAAATACTAAAATTTTAACCAGCTTGCAGGTTTTATCTTTGTTTTAAAATAAACAACGAATCAACAAAATATGCGATTGATATGTTCTGAACTTAAAAAGATTATCGATTAAATTCATTCTATTATTGATTTCCAATGTAATAAGTATTGAAAGTTTCTAAAAATAAAATTATTTAAAATATTAAGAAAAATTTAATAAAGTCTTTTTATTTAAATTTTCATATACGGAGTCTTATTAAAATTTAACTGGCGCTCGAGCAGGGACCACTAAGTAGTGTAACAGTGAGTCAAAAAGTGCATCTTACCTGAAAATAAAGGAAAATTTTAGTTTTATTAAAAGTAAAAAATTAAATAATATTTTTATTCACATTATAATATTGTAAAGAAAAATATAAAAAACATAAAAATAATGAAAACAATAAGAACAATAAAAAAAAAATAAAATGAAAAGTAAAGTGAACAGACTAAAACTATAAACTAAAATTATAGTAAGTCCATTTTTAAAAAGGCAAGCTTTACACTGCGTGTAGCAAGTAAGTAGGGACAAATTTTACTGAATTTGGTTCGACAACAGGAAAAGGAAACGAGGCCCCCGAGTAGTCATAGGACAAAAAGGAGCCACCGTACAGTGTAATTAAACACAACAAGTGCGAGTTGGCAGCCGCCTATTCCGTCGATCCTAAAGACTGCGAGTTGTTCCGCAATGGGACTCCGTGTAGCCATTTTTATGTAAGTCAGTATTTATCCTTTTTTTTTTTTGGGTATAAAAATTAAAAGGTTAAAGAAAACCAATAAGAAAAAAAATATAATAAAAAGAAAATATAAAAAATTAACAAGAAAAAGTAATATTTTTGTTTTATGAGATACTGTGACTCAAGTCTACTCGTCGTTACCTAAGGTGAGGCTGCCTTAGGCACAAGTTATCCATAAAACAAGCAAAAAAAAAGTGAGTTTGAATTTGAGAAAAAAGTGAAAAAGAATTTGAGTTTCACATAAAGATTTAATTCATTTTAAAGAAAAAATTTTATGAAAAAAATAAAAAATACAAAAAAAGCAAAAATTATATTCATAAACCTGCAGGAAAATTTAAAAGAAAAAAATTAATAAAAAATATATATCGTATGAAAATTGAATGATCATTTATTTTAAATAAATTAAATTAATTAGTATTACGCAATAAAAAATTAAAAATAAGTAAAAATTAAAAAAAAATTCTAAATAATTAATGATTTTATTTTAAGGAAAACAGTCAATCAATAAAATTTAGAAAAAAAATAATAAGTATCACTAGAATTAACTTTTCAATTAAAGTTTTTGTTATTTAAAAAAAAAAATAGTATAATATGTAATATATGCTTGAACTTCATTGTAATTTATTGATTTTTGTATCCTATAATCAAAGCAAAAGTGAAATAAGCAAGAACTATTTTTTTATATAAAATTAACTGCCTATATGAAAATTTTTTATTTTTCCTTTCCTTTTTGCTCATTATTAATTATCTCTTCTAAATTATATTATTATTTTAAACAAAATAAATATTTTCTTTTTAGTTCTGGTCAACGTTAAGAAAAAAAATCTACAATATAATATTTTTGTCTTAATTTAAATAAACTTTAATAATTAAATATCAACTTTTATTTTAAAAAAAAAAAAAAATTTTTTTTAGGTAAAAATTTTAATTGGCTTGAAATAAACCATTGTTAATCGACTTGTACTTAATAATTTACTGTATTTATAAGATTTTGAAATTTTTAGTAAAAGGGGAAAAGAAAAAATCATTATGACTCCACCCATACCAATACCATCTTTCTTAAATACAAATGAAATAAACCCAACTGCAGAAACAAGTTCTAATAATGATCCAAATTCTAATATACCAAACGAATCTTTTAGAAAAACTAATTCAGAAATTTTTCAGACTGAAATAAAAAATTTTTTTAAATCTCAGACTGCTGGGATAAATCAAGAACCTGCTGATACTGATGAAACTATAATAGCAGAAGATGATTTGAACTTGTCCGGTATGGATAAGATACCCGAAGTTATAAAGAGTTTGAGAGATTTTACAGGGGAAAAAGGGGAATTCGGTTCATGGAAAAAAAGCGTTGAGAGAATTCTCAAGATTTATGAAAATTTAAAAGAAACGTTAAAATATTATGGTATTCTTACTGTAATACGAAATAAAATAATAGGCGATGCAGATACTGTATTAGAGTCATATAATACGCCCCTGAATTGGGAAAAAATTATTAAATGTTTAAACATAAATTATTCGGATAAGCGTGATTTAGGTACTTTAGAGTACCAAATGACCACCATGATACAAGCAAATGATACGATTGAAAATTTTTATCAAGAAGTATATCAACATCTTTCACAAATTTTAAATAAACTTTCCTCAACGGATTATAATAAAGACCAAATAGATGCTATGGTACAGATATACAGAGATAGAGCCTTAGATACTTTCATCAGAGGTCTCAAGGGGGATCTTCCACGTTTACTCAGTATGCGTGAATCCCAAGATTTACCGGAAGCACTATAATTATGCCAAAAACTACAGCACGTAATTTATAGAATTAGCCATAGCCACAATCAATTTAACAATAAAAATTTTCATAATCAACCTGCTTTACCTCCTCGAAAACAAAATAAAATACACTATAACCAAGGATTTGGCCATTATAGAAATTTTAATGGAAAACTAAATTTTAATTCAGACCAATATCCGAGACCAAATTTTAATCAATACCCACAACCAAGATTTCAGAATGGTCCACAGAAAATTTTTATAAAAATTTCAATAAGAACTTTAATAATCCTTTTAATAAAAATTCATATAATTACACGCAATCTAAACCAGCACCTGTAAACCAAGCTAAATCGCAATATTCACATAAATTACCAAAATAGGGCTCAAACAACACCGAATTTTAATAACAAAAAAAATAATATTTCTTTACGAACTCATCAGCCCAATAAATATCAAAGAATTTTTCATACAGAAATTTATTAAAATAAAGATAAAGAAACAAAAATAAAATGCCCGAATTGTTGTGATACAAAAGAAAGTTCTAATCAAAACTTTTAGACTAAACAGTTCTTCACTTCCATATATCGAGCATGAGGTGAGGAACGCTAAAATGTTAAAATTTCTAATAGAAACTGGGTCTAATAAAAATTATACCCGTCCATATTTGATAAAAAATCCATTTGTTAATGTCCAACAATTCAATGCAAATTCAATAAATGGAAATACAGTTATCACTCATCATGCTCACATAAATCTTTTCGGTCCTAAAATATAAATTCGGTCCTTTATATTAATATAAAATAAGTTAATATTTTATATTAATATCAGAATCTGAAATTATTGTGGCTGGTAATTTCAATATCCATATAATATAAGCTCCACTACTCCAATGGCAATTCCCTCAGTCAAAACTTAATTGGAAAACAAGTTGAGCTTTTCGATTCATTATTCCATCTTACTCAACTTGTTCAAAATCCCACTGAAATTCCTGACCGGGAAGACCAGGTTGGTCATCTTCTCGACCTAGTTCTGACTACACACCTTGTGAAATATAAGGTCTCAGTTAACTCTCCTCTTGGTTGTTCCGACCACTGCTTGATTAATACTCGCTTGGAGCTGAGGACTCAGACTAGTCAAAAGTCTGTCCCAAAAAAAATAGTATAGCATTATTATAGCCATGCTAGCTGGGAAGGTTTAAATGCATTTTTTAAGTCTTTGATAATTCTTTGTGCTTTAGCAACAAAAATATTGACTTTGCAACCAATGCGATTAGTGAAATAATTCTTTTAGAGCAAATGCAGTATCAAAAATGGCAAAAACTTTTCAAAACTACAAGAGTGATTGAACTGAAACTAATAGGGCGAGCTATATCGCGATCAGAAACTGGTGTAGAAGGTAGTCATTTAGGTCCTCTACGATTCAATATATTTATTTCGTATCTTTCTGATAGTTTAGGTAATATACCATGTATTGCATTAGCAGACGAGCTAAAAATCTAGCAAGTAATCAAAGATAGTTCTGACAGAAGCATTATGCAATCAAAATTCAATGCATTACAGGAATGGAGTTTATTGAACAAATGAGAATTAAATATGCAGAAATGTAAATCTACAAGTTTTACCCGTAAAAGATCTGCTATGCTTCATGACTATATAATTCAAAATCTTATCCTAGAACGAGTATATAGTATTACTGATCTTGACATCCTTCTAGATAATAAACTTAGTTTTAAACTACATTACGACTTCATGATATCTAGAGCATGCAAGATGTTGGGTTTTATTAAAGGAAGAGCTAAAGAATTTAATAATACAGCAGTAACAAAGTCTCTTATTTAAAAACAAAGCATTTTAAAACAAATTCCAATAGAATAGAATCAGTTCAAAAACAATTTCTATTTTTGCCTTAAGAGATCTATTTAATTGTTCTGATTTTGCTAATCTTCCGAATTATTCTGTAAGACTTAAGTCATTAAACATGCTAACCTTGACATCTCGTAGACAAATTATTCAATTTGCTTCACCTTGGACGTCTTAAAGAATAATATTAACGTTCTTCTTTAAATAGCAGATTTTTAATTAATTATGAGATTAGGCATACAAGACATATTTGATATTTAATCGAACACACTTATAGAAATGAGTACGGAAGAAATAAACCAATAAACAGATGGTGCACCAATTTCAATAAACACAGTCACCTCTTTTCTACATCCATTTCAAAAATTTAAATTTAAATTACAGCTACATTTCTCCATTCAATGAATTTACACAATACATCTACATTTATTAAGTACTAACTACATTTTTTTTAAGTCAAAAGTTTTTGTGTAACTAGCTTTACTTATATAGTTTTTTTTTTATACAAAAGCCGCAAACGTTTGCAACAATATTTTTCATAGCAAAACTAATACTGCACATAACAGGAAAAAAAATAAAAAATTTATAGGGTTGGGTACGTAATCCCAAAAATCAAAATTCCGAATTCAAAATTCCCAAAACAATATCCCGAAAATCAAAATCCGAAATTTCAAAATCTCGCATAGATAGACATATATGGATATAAATATTCCGCAAAAGGAAAATAGATACTCTGATTTTGAATCCAGCTATTAATATTTACATACATATATCATTCAAAAAAAATTAAATTTTCACATTTCCATTTCCCCGCTACAAAATTATTGAAACCCTGATTTTGAATCCAACTCTAAAATCAGTATGTTCATGCATACAAGTTTCCATGTAAAAGTATTCAATATTGACATTTCACTTAAAAAAAAAAGTTCCATGTGAACTGGATTCGAACAACATGACCCACACTTTTTAAACCTGTACACTTTCCTCTGCACCATACTACACTTATAAATGTTGCTAACAGATTACGAAGATAATAAAAAGCGTGACAGAATGACAAATAAATAAATAAATAAATAAATAAACCGACACCGACACCGACGAGTTAATATAAAAGCATATAAAATAGTGAAAATTATACAAATTTAGACATTTTTATGAAATAAAATTATTTTTAAAGGAAGAAGGAAAGCCCCACTACAAAATTTTTCTTTAATTTTCTTAGTGTTGTTATCTGCATTTTAACGTTTATTTAAATTTATTCTTATTGTAAAAAGTTAAGTATTCTTACTGATGAAGGGAACATAGTTCTCAAAAAAAGTTTTTAAGATAAATAAAAAATATATTAGAAGATATTTCTTTTTATTTCATTTAAAAGTTAAGTGACAAAAAACCAATATTATTTCTAGATTACTAAGATATCAGAATTAATAACCAATATTTTTTCTAGATTACCAAAGTGGCTACGCCGAGTTTATCTAGTTGTTTATTATTTATGGTACGTCCGTAAGGTTAGTAAAATGGCATAAATAATTAAATTTATATTGTAATACTTATTGCTTTTGTTTTCTTTTAATTTAAAATATTCAATTTTTATGATCTCAGAAAATTAACTCTTATCTATGCAACAATTTACCTTTTATATTATATGACAAAATTTTAATATTAAAAGTGTTGTATAAAAAATAAAGAAACCTAAACAAATTATTGTTCGCTTTTATTGTTATTTCTTAATAATAATGAACAATTTTAAATGCTTTTTTTCACGTATATTTAAGATATCAAATTTGTTTTATATTATCAAATATGTAATATAAACCATTGATACAGTATTTTAAAAAAAAATTTTTCTAAGTGAGTTATATACATATATAAATTTTAACTGTTAGTTCTAAGTCATCAAAATAATTTACTTCTTTTTTTTTACTCTAACTTTAATATAATTTTTAATTTAAGAATTTTTTTTTTTGTTGTAACGACCTTGATTTGGTCTGTATTAACAATTTTTTTTTTAATGCATTTCTCTCCCACATAAATGTAGACAGGAAATTACACAGCTTTTCCCGTTCAGGCGAGACTGTAAATGTCGTAAGGGGGAATAACTCATACAAAGTGTGTGGTGCCGTGTCATAGTCCCGGTGGCGGTGTCCGGTATGTTTTTACAGAAAAGTGTGTGTTATTTTCGCTATGTTATTTTCAATCACAATAGTGTGTTGTTTTCAAAGGTGTGTTAACACATTTTGTGTGTTATAACACACTTTTATATTCTTTATATCTTAATAACCGTTAGAGATAAAGAAAAATTTGTTAGGTACTAATTATAGGGCTTGAAAAGGTACTTGATTATAGGGCTAGGGTGTTTCTAAAGAAAATAGAGTTTGAAACATAATTTTTTCATTTTTAATTATTTTGAACCTTCATAACTTTGTAACTATTGGGTATATGGAGATCATTGATACACACAAATTAAAGCTGACAACCTACTCTACAAAATGTATTTTTATCTGTCTATAGCAAGCCGTTCAAAAGTTATAGATTTTTTTATAAAAAGTCGCTAAAACATCTTTAACCCCTCATATCTCGAAAAGGGTCGAGAATAGAGCCCCCTTCTATTATAATTTTTTGTTCGTTGTGTTGTTCTAGATCACCTCCTGCTCTATGTACAAGTTAACGCGGGACGCCCTGTATAAAAGGTGTTTTCCAGCTATTATTTTTCATTCTCATTGGTATTGTAATTGTACGTAGTTCTTTTGCATCTTGGATAATTTTAAGTAGAGTTTCAATTTCTACAACATTCTCATTTCTATTTGATGTTTTACTATGGAACGCATTTGGTTATAATTGATTTTGTTTACATTGTACGTTTTTTGATGACTCAATATTAATTGCTTTAATAGTTACTAATAATATAAAAATAATAATAATAATAGAAAAAGAATATTTTATTTATAAAGAAAAAAATTTAGATTTAAGTTTTATAGATATATCTGAGTCTTTTGGTAAAATATAATGTTTGTAGTTATAAGTTTTTATTATTCATAAATAAATATAAAATTCTAAAGAAAAAGGTGTACATTTCTTTTATTGTTTTTTTTATTTTCCAAGTTCAGGTTTATATGTTACAAAATTGATTTATTTAATAATTTTTTTTTCGTAAAAAGTCAGGTATTTCACAAAAGAGCCGAGAAAAATTACATCGTACATTAAATTTTTGAACCGTAATATAATTCTCTACTTTCAACAGATCTTTATGTATTTATTTTACTATTTGAGATTGTGACATGATTGTTACACCATCTTATTTATATATTCTGAAAACTTTGAATTTAGACTGGGTTCTACAGTATATAACGCAGTTCAATTTTATTCGTAAATCATTTTTAATTCAAATTTGGCAAAATATTTTACAACAAAAATGGCAGCTGTTTCAAAAATATTTCCATTTACTGAGGAAACTGCAATAGGCAGTATATAAAATGAGATTCACGTTGATGAAATTACATCCACTGTAGGATAAATTAATGGAAACTGAATAAGAATATTTGTTTAAATGGATTTGTATCTACTATATAAGTTGCCGATTTAGCACCAATCTCCAACACTACTATTTAAATTAACTCCAAATTATGCTTATTTTGCTTATTCATTCATTCAACTTTGTACTACTTTCGATTTCATTCAACGTTGTTATTATTATCAACATAAATCATTCAACTTTGTATTATTAACGATTTTAGGAAATACTAAAATTTTAACCAGCTTGCAGGTTTTATCTTTGTTTTAAAATAAACAACGAATCAACAAAATATGCGATTGATATGTTCTGAACTTAAAAAGATTATCGATTAAATTCATTCTATTATTGATTTCCAATGTAATAAGTATTGAAAGTTTCTAAAAATAAAATTATTTAAAATATTAAGAAAAATTTAATAAAGTCTTTTTATTTAAATTTTTATATACGGAGTCTTATTAAAATTTAACTGGCGCTCGAGCAGGGACCACTAAGTAGTGTAACAGTGAGTCAAAAAGTGCATCTTACCTGAAAATAAAGGAAAATTTTAGTTTTATTAAAGTAAAAAATTAAATAATATTTTTATTCACATTATAATATTGTAAAGAAAAATATAAAAAACATAAAAATAATAAAAACAATAAGAACAATAAAAAAAAAATAAAATGAAAAGTAAAGTGAACAGACTAAAACTATAAACTAAAATTATAGTAAGTCCATTTTTAAAAAGGCAAGCTTTACACTGCGTGCAGCAAGTAAGTAGGGACAAATTTTACTGAATTTGGTTCGACAACAGGAAAAGGAAACGAGGCCCCCGAGTAGTCATAGGACAAAAAGGAGCCACCGTACAGTGTAATTAAACACAACAAGTGCGAGTTGGCAGCCGCCTATTCCGTCGATCCTAAAGACTGCGAGTTGTTCCGCAATGGGACTCCGTGTAGCCATTTTTATGTAAGTCAGTATTTATCTATTTTTTTTTTTGGGTATAAAAATTAAAAGGTTAAAGAAAACCAATAAGAAAAAAAATATAATAAAAAGAAAATATAAAAAATTAACAAGAAAAAGTAATATTTTTGTTTTATGAGATACTGTGACTCAAGACTACTCGTCGTTACCTAAGGGGAGGCTGCCTTAGGCACAAGTTATCCATAAAACAAGCAAAAAAAAAAAGGAATTTAAATAAATATCTTTATATTAATATTTTTATAGAAATAAAATTGATATTTAAGTTGGCAATAAAAAAAAAAAAAATTATTAATAATAAAACAAAATTATTAAAAGGCAACTAATTTAATGAAGGTACCTAAGATAAAATTAAACTGATATCAGAAGTGAAATTTAAATTCAAAAAAAGTATCCATCTGTATGGAGAAAAGAATTTGAGTTTCACATAAAGATTTAATTCATTTTAAAGAAAAAATTTTATGAAAAAAATAAAAAATACAAAAAAAGCAAAAATTATATTCATAAACCTGCAGGAAAATTTAAAAGAAAAAAATTAATAAAAAATATATATCGTATGAAAATTGAATGATCATTTATTTTAAATAAATTAAATTAATTAGTATTACGCAATAAAAAATTAAAAATAAGTAAAAATTAAAAAAAAATTCTAAATAATTAATGATTTTATTTTAAGGAAAACAGTATAAATCAATCAATAAAATTTAGAAAAAAAATAAGAAGTATCACTAGAATTAACTTTTCAATTAAAGTTTTTGTTATTTAAAAAAAAAAATAGTATAATATGTAATATTTGCTTGAACTTCATTGTAATTTATTGATTTTTGTATCCTATAATCAAAGCCAACGTGAAATAAGCAAGAAGTATTTTTTTATATAAAATTAACTGCCTATATGAAAATTTTTTATTTTTCCTTTCCTTTTTGCTCATTATTAATTATCTCTTCTAAATTATATTATTATTTTAAACAAAATAAATATTTTCTTTTTAGTTCTGGTCAACGTTAAGAAAAAAAATCTACAATATAATATTTTTGTCTTAATTTAAATAAACTTTAATAATTAAATATCAACTTTTATTTTAAAAAAAAAAAAAAAATTTTTTTTAGGTAAAAATTTTAATTGGCTTGAAATAAACCATTGTTAATCGACTTGTACTTAATAATTTACTGTATTTATAAGATTTTGAAATTTTTAGTAAAAGGGGAAAAGAAAAAATCATTATGACTCCATCCATACCAATACCATCTTTCTTAAATACAAATGAAATAAACCCAACTGCAGAATGTTAGGTTTTATTAAGAGAAGGGCTAAGGAATTTAATAACCCAGCAGTGACAAAAGCTCGGTAATATCGTATGGGATCCAGTGTTTCAATTACATTGCAATAGGATAGAATCCGTTCAGAAACAATTCCTTTTGTTTGCCTTGAGAAACCAATATAATCCTATAGACTATTCTACTCTTCCAAGCTACTCTACAAGACTTAAATCATTGAATATGTTAACCTTATCTTCACGCAGGCAAATGCTTTCATCCTGCTTTACTTTTGACATCATAAAAAAAATATTGACGTTCAATTCTTAGTAAATAAGGTTAGATTAAACAATGTAGTCAGAAATACAAGAAACACTAAATTTTTACTAGAAAATACACACATAACAGAATATGGAAGAAATGAGCCAATAAACAGATGTTGCACTACATTCAACAAACACAGTCATCTTTTTTCACCAGACATATCAAGAAATTCTTTTAAATGAACACACATAAATTAACACAGAAATTCATAAATGACTTAATTACTTAAATTACCTAATTACTTTTTAAACATTTAAAAAAACAAAAAAAATTATAATAATAATATATTTAATTCAAGTTCAAGTTCATATTATACATTCCACTTAATTATACACTCATACTGTGTTTTTGTTCTGTAAGCATTTTTTTTTTTATTGTTTTCAAATTTAATATATAGTACAAATTATAAAATTTTCATTGTAAATTTTTAGCTTAGTAATCAAAAATGTTTTTTATTTGCTATTGTTTGTGTATTTTGTTAGCTTTAATTTTTTTTAGCTGTAAGATTTTTTATGTAAAAACCTTGCTTTGGTTTAATAAATAAAAATAAAAAAAAATAGAAACAAGTTCTAATAATGATCCAAATTCTAATATACTAAACGAATCTTTTAGAAAAACTATTTCAGAAATTTTTCAGACTGAAATAAAAAATTTTTTTAAATCTCAGACTGCTGGGATAAATCAAGAACCTGCTGATACTGATGAAACTATAATAGCAGAAGATGATTTGAACTTGTCCGGTATGGATAAGATACCCGAAGTTATAAAGAGTTTGAGAGATTTTACAGGGGAAAAAGGGGAATTCGGTTCATGGAAAAAAAGCGTTGAGAGAATTCTCAAGATTTATGAAAATTAAAAAGAAACGTTAAAATATTATGGTATTCTTACTGTAATACGAAATAAAATAATAGGCGATGCAGATACTGTATTAGAGTCATATAATACGCCGCTGAATTGGGAAAAAATTATTAAATGTTTAAACATAAAATATTCGGATAAGCGTGATTTAGGTACTTTAGAGTAGCAAATGACCACCATGATACAAGCAAATGATACGATTGAAAATTTTTATCAAGAAGTATATCAACATCTTTCACAAATTTTAAATAAACTTTCCTCAACGGATTATAATAAAGACCAAATAGATGCTATGGTACAGATATACAGAGATAGAGCCTTAGATACTTTCATCAGAGGTCTCAAGGGAGATCTTCCACGTTTACTCAGTATGCGTGAACCCCAAGATTTACCGGAAGCACTATACTTATGCCTAAAACTACAGAACGTGAATTATAGAATTAGCCATAGCCACAATCAATTTAACAATAAAAATTTTCATAATCAACCTGCTTTACCTCCTCGAAAACAAAATAAAATACAATATAACCAAGGACTTGGCCATTATAGAAATTTTAATCAAAAACTAAATTTTAATTCAGACCAATATCCGAGACCAAATTTTAATCAATATCCACAACCAAGATTTCAGAATGGTCCACAGAAAAATTTTCATAAATTAATAAAAATAAATATAATTCATATAATTATACGCAATCTAAACCAGCACCTGTAAACCAAGCTAAATCGCAATATTCACATAAATTACCAAAATAGGGCTCAAATAACACCGAATTTTAATAACAAAAAAAATAATATTTCTTTACGAACTCATCAGCCCAATAAATCTCAAAGAATTTTTCATACAGAAATTTATCAAAATAAAGATAAAGAAACAAAAATAAAATGCCCGAATTGTTGTGATATAAAAGAAAGTTCTAATCAAAACTTTGATTTTTTAGACTAAACAGTTCTTCACTTCCATATATCGAGCATGAGTTGAAGAACGGTAAAATGTTAAAATTTCTAATAGAAACTGGGTCTAATAAAAATTATACCCGTCCATATTTGATAAAAAATTCATTTGTTAATGTCGAACAATTCAATGCAAATTCAATAAATGGAAATACAGTTATCACTCATCATGCTCACATAAATCTTTTCGGTCCTAAAATACCCAAGTTAATATTTTATATTTTACCTCAACTAACCTCATTTGATGGTATTACAGGAAATGATAGTCTAAAAAATTTAAATGCAGTAATACATACAAACGAAAATTTACTTATTCTAAAACTCAACATTAAAATTCCTCTCAAACAACATATTTCGGATTCAGTTCACAATATTTGTATAAGAACGTCTCACCTTAATAGTTGTAGGAAAATATCCAAATTTGTTCTCTGATCCAAAAGAAAGTCTTACATATACAACAGTTAAAGGTGAAATCAGAACTTCCCAAGATCCTGTTTATTTCAAATCATACCCATATTCGATGTGTTTAAAACAGGAAATTGATAAGCAAATAAAAGAACTACCTTTAGACTGTATAATAATACCATCTAGATCGCCCTATAACTCACCAGTATGGATCGTCCCTAAAAAGGAAGATGCATCTGGAGAAAACAAATATAGAATGGTAATAGATTATAGAAAATTAAAATTCTATTACCATAGCGGATCAATTTTTTTTTTTTTTTTTACGAGGGTTTGTGGAAAACTCGAAAGTCACCAAGAGGAACTGCACGTGCTTCCTCAAGGTAGTGTTGGACTTTAACCAACCAAAACCACCCCCCTTTTAAAACCAAACTTTAGGATGGAACCTTTAATACGAATGTACAGTTTGGTTTTGGGGATAGGGATGAAGGAAGGATAATTGGGCAAATTGGCTTTGGGAAATCTGGATTATGAGGGATAGGTAGGAAAATTTGGAGGGGCATTTTGAAGAAAGATGTTAATATTTTTCTTAAACTTAAGTAAATCGTACACATATGAATTACCAACCTTAGGGAACACATGCGATGGTATATGGTTCCACAAACGGGACGTGCGCATGACAAAGGAATTTCCATAGGCTGTATTTCGCCATCTTGATAACTCAACATGGTAGGTATCTGTTGCCCTCCTTGTTTCTCGTTGGAAAACTTTGAGTGGAGGCATTAATTGTTTAATTTCTTTGGAACAAGCGTTAATCCCTACGAGATACCTATAAAACAAGGTCAGTGACCCAACTGTGCGACGTTGGCTAAGTGAAGTGAGCATAGAAGTTACACTGGGGTCGTTGATTAAACGAATAGCTCTGTTTTGCACATTATCTAAATAACCCAGTGCTGTTCGAGGCCCTGCAGCCCAAATGTCTGCATTATACTCCATTTTTGGCCTAAGGTACGTTTTATAGATATTGAGAAGATCAGATGCGGAAAAGTAAGTTTTGCAGCGATACAAAAAACCCAAACATTTAGCTGCATCCTTAGCTATACCAAAAATATGATTTGACTTTTAAGTGACCTTATTGAACGCAGGTACAACCACAGACTCACCAAAAGCAAAACTTACCACCAGAAATTAATTAATTAAGTTACGGTAATTACTATGGTGGTATTTAAAAAAAAAGAGCGAATTGAGAGTCAAAGAAGAACACCAGCATGCATCATATGTGTATGAGGGAGATAGATATATAATTGTTTTGTTTACGACAAATTGATATTAAGATGAAATAAATAAAAAAAGAAAAGTAAATTAATGTAAGGTACGTTTTATAGATATTGAGAAGATCAGATGCGGAAAAGTAAGTTTTGCAGCGATACAAAAAACCCAAACATTTAGCTGCATCCTTAGCTATACCAAAAATATGATTTGACCAAGTCAATTTCTGGTTTAACCCGACGCCCAGCATGTTTAAATCCGTTGAATGCTGCAAGACTTCTCCCTGAAATAGTAGGTTAGGAACGGTAGTGGCTATTTTCCGCGAGATCAGACAGCATTGTGTTTTTTTGGTGTTAAACTCAACTCTATTGACTTCACCCCATTTTTGAATTTTTGCTAAATCGTTATTTAGCTCACTAATAGTGAAATTTTTTGCTGTTGTATTAATCTGGTGATTAATGTTACAGCTGCTTTGAAATTCATAGGAAGCTACAAGGGTGCTGTCATCTGCGAAACTATGGATCAGATTGGAGGTTAATGAGAGTAGGTCATTGATAAATATTAAGAAGAGAGTTGGGTATAAAACTGATCCTTGGGGGACACCAGCATTTATTTTGAATTTATCAGATGAATATCCATTGACCAGTACACGAATCGTGCGATTCGAAAGGAAATCTCCGATCCATTTTAGAAAGACCCTACCTAGACCTAATGCTTTGCACTTTGCCAATAGAGCATCGTGCCAAACTCGATCGAAAGCCTCGATCAAGAGCCAAAACATCAGACTCACCAGAATGGTGAAAGTTGATGCTTAGCTTTTCACAAAGGTAAGTCATGAGATCACCGGTTGAACGACGGGCTCTGAACCCGTATTGACGATCACGAAGCAAACCTTTGTGATCCAAGTATTTCAGAAGCTTTAGTTCACTATTTTCTCCATTACCTTGGAGAGGACTGAATTTATAGCAATAGGGCGGTAGTTGGAGGGATCGCTTTTATTACCTTTTTTGGGAATTGGGAAAACATGTGCAACCTTCCATTGGGTAGGTTGAATACCTGAAGTGAAGGAGAGGTAGAAAAGGTTGCGCAGAGGTTTTTGAAATAGTGGAGTAAGTATTTTTAAGTACCATGGTGGTTATACCATCTGGACCGGCTGACTTATTTGTATCAAGATTCTTTAAGATTTTCATCACTGCCCGCGTCCTAAAGTAAATTTTACCGAAGGAGCAGCCAGCTCCTGGAACAGAAGGTGGCATCTGAGCTGACTGTGACAGTGTCAAATTGAAGGCGAACTGTTTGCCAAATAAGTTCGCCTTCTCTTTAGAATCTGATACAGTTCTGTTATTTTTATCAATAAGTGGTGGAAAGGAAGACCCTCTAATGTCTTCCTTTAGACTTTTGGCAAATGACCAAAAAGATTTGCTATTCTTAGACATGTGGATTAGACATGAGATGAGATTTCATGAAATGAGGGATGAATAACCTCATTCCAACCAAAATAGTTTCACTAATCGCATTTGCAGCAAAGTTAACATTTCTGTTGCGGAAGCAGAATGACCAATCAAAGGCTCTAAAAAAATTGTTAAGGCCCTCCCAGTCAGCATGGCTGTAACGCCAAACTAATTTTTTGGGAGGGGACCTTTGTTTGGAGATTGGGCTTACCCGGACACTAGTATTAACCAAACAATGGTCGGAATTACCCAGGGGGCAACCAACTGAAACTACATATTTTTCAGGGTGTGTGGTGAGAAACAGATCCAAGAGGTGACCTTCATGATCAGCACGGTCCGGGATCCTAGTGGGATTTTGGACAAGTTGAGAAAAGTGGAACAGTGTGGAGAATAGTTCAACTTGTTTCCCAATTGAGTTTTGACTCGGGGAGATGTTGCTAGAAAAATGAAGCCAGTCGTTGTTATGAATGTTGAAATCTGCCACCAGAACAATTTCAGTTTCTGGAGATGCGTCCAAAATTTCATTGATCTGGTTCGATAGATTTTCAATTTCCATAGCAGTTTCTTGTTCATTTGAGTTGGGTGATCTGTATAGGAAACAGAAATGTATGATATGCTTTTCAACGAGAATTTTGACCCAAATGTAATGAAAGGTTGGGCTAGAACATTTATATTTTGGAAGTGTGTTGAAAGCGATGTTTTTATATAGATAGCGATACCTCTTTTGGGTACGAAGTATGAAATAAGTGAGTAGCCGGTAACATTAAAGTTATCATTGTGGTTACTGACTTGTGTTTCACAAAGGGCTAAGACTGCTGGTTTAATTGAACTAAGATGGCAATCGATGGAATGAAAATTCGTTTGCTGCGTATGTTACAGAAATTAACATTAAAAGTGGTAATTTTGATGGAAAAAATTAATATGAAAGAAAAGTTAAAATAATAAATAATAATATTAAAATTAAAATTGAAATCTAGTTCAAAATTAAAATCAAAAGGCAAAATTAAGATGAAATCAGAGTTGAAATTGTAATTAAAATCAAAATTAGACTAAAAATCAATTTCGAAATTAACCAAGATCAAAATCTGACTTAAGATAAATAAAAGTATGTAAATTAAGTAATTAAGTATGTATAATAAAATTTAAAGCAAAAATTAAAATTAACAAAAACTAATATTTATTCAAAATTAAAATCAAAAGTAAAAGTGCACGATTTAAATAACCCGAACTTGACAACACTTTAAAATAAATTACTATCAATGTCAATAACAATACTTTATATGAACATTAATACATTACTTTACAATACTTTACAATACTTTTTCAATATTTTGCCTTGAGTGAGCAAACGGTTTTTAACATACACTTTTAAGTGACCTTATTGAACGCAGGTACAATCACAGACTCACCAAAAGCAAAACTTACCACCAGAAATTAATTAATTAAGTTACGGTAATTACTATGGTGGTATTTAAAAAAAAAAGAGCGAATTGAGAGTCAAAGAAGAACACCAGCATGCATCATATGTGTATGAGGGAGATGGATATATAATTGTTTTGTTTACGACAAATTGATATTAAGATGAAATAAATAAAAAAAGAAAAGTAAATTAATGTAAACAAAACCAACCGAGCGCGTTTAATTATAAATTAAAATCTGAATCAAAAAATTTAAAAATTATTTAAATTTAATATAGTTCAAAAAAAAAATAAAAAACAAATCAAAAATAGAATAAAAAAAAAAAAATTTTGTTTTAGTGTGTAGATAAACCAATAAGCGTAAAAAAAATAAAAATAAAATAAAACTTGTATGTAAATTGAACCAAGATACTTATCTTGCCGCCATTGGAGTGCAGCCATATAATTCAGAATCTAAAATTAATACACCACACTTATAAATATTTTTTTTTTAGTGAAGGAATTAATTAAAAAGTTCACTAATTTAATTTTATGTTAATAATTTTAGAAAAAAAGATAAAAGTCCAAAAAAAAAAAAAGTTTACATAAAAAAGTTTTAAACTAATTAAAAAAGAAGTGTTGTCACTTCAAAGGCTAACTTAGAACTTCAAATATCCCATACCAGAAAATAATGAGGTAATAACAAACCTTGGCCAAAATAAGTTATTTTCGATAGTAGATCTAAAAAGCGGTTTCCATCAAATTCCTTTAAGGGAATGCGATATAGAGAAAACTGCTTTTTCAGTTAATAATGGGAAATACGAGTTTACTCGTCTTCCTTTTGGACTGAAAAATGCACCTGCGATTTTTCAAAGAGCGCTTGACGATATATTAAGAGTGCATATAGGGAAAAGATGTTACGTCTATATCGATGATATAATTATTTACAGAAAGAACGAGGGCGAACATTTAAAAAATCTTGAAATAATTTTCGAAACGTTAGAAGAGGCCAACCTTAAAGTTCAACTGGACGAATGCGAATTTCTTCAAAATGAAATTGAATTTCTAGGATTCATAATAAACTCAGAAGGAGTTAAGGCAAATCCTAAAAAACTTCAAGCAATTTGTGATTTACTTATTCCTAGGACACCGAAAGGTTTAAGATCGTTCCTTGGTATAACGGTATGTCAGAGTATTATAGGCGTTTTATTCTCGATTATGCGAAAATTGCCAAACGCCTGACATCCCTTTTAAGAGGGGAAGGAGGACGAGTGTCCAAAGATAAATCAAAACACGTTGCCATAACTCTTAACGAAGAAGCAAAAAAATCTTTTGAAATATTAAAAAATATGTTAACATCAAAAGAAGTGCTGTTGTCTTATCTTGATTTTAACAAACATTTTGAACTTACTACGGATGTTGTTGTTGTTGGCAATCGTATGGGCTCTGACGTTTCTCAGAAATATCCTTTATGGATCAAAGAAAGTCCTTATTTATACCGACCACCAACCTCTTACCTATGCATTGAGCAATAAAAATAGCAATAGTAAGATGAAAAGGTGGAAGGCAATAATTGAAGAATATAATTATGAGCTCAAATATAAGCCAGGCCACACTAACGTAGTGGCTGATGCTTTATCAAGAATAGTTCCAGAGACAGAAATTAACACATTGACTATGACTCAACATAGCGATGATAGTGCATCCCATAATTGCATTCAATTTGTAGAAGCACCTTTGAATAGTTTCCGCAACCAAATAATATTAAAAGTAGGCAATAATACTACTTATGAATTGGATCATCCTTTCCCAAACGTTAATAGAAATATTCTTATACAACCCGAATTTTCTGAAAATAATTTAATTGACATCTTAAAAAAATATCTTAACCCCCACAACTTGAATGGTATTATGACAGGCGAAAACATCATGGGAAAAATACAGCAGATTTATCCACATCATTTTCAAAACTACAAAATTCGCTTTACATGAATCTTTTTGATAGATATCAAAACTAACGATGAACAAGATGAGATAATAATGACAACACATCGTCGTGCTCATAGAAATTCAGAGGAGAATAAACTACAGATACTTCAAAAATATTACTTCCCAAAAATGGCTAGTAGAGTGAGGAATTTAGTAAAGAATTGTTCAATCTGTCAAGAAAAAAAATACGATAGACATCCTACTAATCCCAAAATTCAAGAAACACCAATACCAACCTACTCAGGCCATACTTTGCATATTGACATATTCTCAACGGAATCACAGTTCGTTAAACCGCAATAGATAAATTAACTAAATTGGCTCAAGCAAGAATGATTGTAAGCAGAGCAATAGAACATGTGAGACTGGCATTACGAGACATTTTGTTTTATTACGGTAAATTATTTTATTAAAGCCATGATGGAGGATGAATTAAAAATTAATCTATTCACCACTCCACCGTATAAAAGCGAGGTAAACGGTCAGATTGAAAGATTTCACTCGACTCTGTCTGAAATAATGAGATGTCTCAAAGCTGAGGGTACAAATCGATCATTTGAAGAACTTCTCGAAAGAGCAGTAACGAGTATAATTATACCATACACTCAACTACGGGAAAAAAACTGTTTCTTGGGAGAACTCCTAACACGACCCCAGAAGAATTTGAGAAAACTAGGTTATCTAATATAGAAAATATTAAGGAAAAACAGTTAAAAGATTTAAAGTTCCATAATAAAAATAGAAAACCTCTAAAACAATATGAGATAGGTCAAACTATTTATGTAAAACATAACAAAAGGCTAGGGTCTAAGTTAACACATCGTTATAAAAAAGAAATAGTAAAACGAAATAATAACACTACAGTTATAACTAACTCTAACAGGAGAATTCATAAATCAAATATTAAAAATTACAAATTAACTTAACTATTTTAAGTTTTTCTTACAACAATACTAGGGGAAATACAGATTCTGGACTATACCAATTCACAAATAATAGCCATTCATGTTGGAAGAGCCAAAATACAGGAAGAAAAATTTAAATTAGTTCATGTTACTGAGCTCAGCATTTTACAGCAGACAGTAGAAGAAATTGAAAGTGCCATTGTAACTCATATAAATGGCTCACATCCGCTTCAACCTTACATTAATCATGAGATATCCCAGATAAAAGAGTTCTTAAAGGAATTTAACCAAGGTAGAAAAAAAACGATCATTTAATTTTTTAAGAACAACGTGGAAGTGGATCGCTGGAACTCCAGATCATGATGAATTTGTATTAATAAAGAAAAAACTTCATAACATATTGGATAATAGTAATAAACAGGTAATAATTAATAGTATTTATAATGATAGGTTAAACAATATAACTCAACGTACAAATCAAATTTTAAAAGAAATTAGGCAAAATAATATTGTAACTAATCAACCTATATTAGAGACACAATTTAAATTAAAACTTATTAAGGAAGAGATAATTAATTTAAAGTATGCTATCCACTGGGCAAGAGTAGGAGTCATAAATTCAATATTGCTTTCGAAATCTGAAATTGAAATTGTAACATATGTTCTAGATAAAGAAAGGTTAACCGTTACCGTTAACTAGTTTAGAAATATATGGTAAATTATTATTAAAACCAATAAAAATAAATAATGTTGTAAATGAAATAAATTTTTCAAAAATTTTAACTAATAATAATGTAATGTTTGATATAAAAAATAATTATTGTAAAAAAGATAATCTTATAAGTTTGGAGGACTTCACTTGCATACCGAATCTTCTGAAAAGTAGAAATTCAATTTGCAGTATTAGATGAAAGATGCAGTAAATCAGTTTAACGGCACAATATTAATAAATCGTGAGCACCACAATCTTACTGGTACTTACTTTATCAAGTTCCCATCTCTTTACTGCAGCAGCTATTATTATTATTATTACTATTATTATTATTATAATTATTGTTATTATTACTATTATTACTATTATAATTATTGTTATTATTACTATTATTACTATTATTATTATTATTATTAATCTTATTATTGTTATTATTATTACTACTATTAATTATACGATATACATTATTACGATATAAAAGTACTGCATATTTTTTTTTTATTTATATGACCTGACCGGGGTTTGACCCGAAGACCCTTCTATTGAAAGGTTGGCGACTTAACCACTGCGCCATGAGTCAGTGGCGCAGCAAAAATGAATTTCGTAAATTCAGTAAAAAAAAATGTGTAAATGTTGGTTTGAAAAAAAATAGTTGCAATAAAATTTATGATGAAACACGTGTAATGGCAAATTAAACTGCATCATTACGAAACCATATAATAGCTTAAAAAGAACAATGAATAAATTAAAAACAAAAAACATTGCCAAAATTACTTAGAAGTTATAATGGATCTTAGTTACTTCCCACTATGTTAAATAAAAAACCAAACATGTGTATCTTTTCTACATTCATTTATTATTTGTTTTATTTATACATCTTATGTGCTTCTTTTTCTTATGTGCTGTTTCTCCAACTTGCTTATATCAAGCTCAGTTTCAAAAATACAATATTATTACACTAATACATCATTACATTATTACAGTAATACATCATTACTAAAAAATCAATAGAATTTATACAATAAAACTAATCATAATTCATAATATGCAACTCTAATAAAAAATGTTACTCATTATCGATAAAATATTAAGTTATTTTGTATTTGTGACCCAGCTGTTTATTAAAATTTAGAATATTAATAATTTGGGTATACATATGCATGGTGCATCTGACAAATACTTAACTTCAATGGACAATCCATTTTTACGTGTCATTAAGCTTTATCAGGTTCACACTACATACTCCCTTCCCAGTGTGAACGATCAAATTATATTCACAATAAAAATATTAAGATTCTAAATTGTTATTATTGTCATAGTTAAATTATTATTTATTAGATAAGTAAAAATTCAATATGTGCTATTTGACCATTTTGAATCAAGCAAACGCGACCGATTTTCGTTGTTTTTTTATTGCTTAAATAGGTTTACTTAAAATTCCGAATGCAGGCTTCAATCTTCCTATAGATATTTAAACATCTATCTTTTATTTTGAGGCAAACTGTTTTCGAAATTTTCTTAGTACTAAGTAAGGACTTTCGTATAGAGGCGGGAGTCCACTTTTTACCCTGTCGACTCTTATAAAAAGATGTGTGCAGTTTTCTAGTGTTTTGGATAAATGTTCTTTTGGAGGTTTTGTCGCTCGTGTTTCAGTCGGCTGAATTGTTCTGATTATCAAAAGACAATGATGCATTCTTTGAAAAAAATTCTCTTGGTATTCTTAAATTTTCCCCGTACAGCATTTAAGCTGGCGATTTCGATTTAGGTCTTCTTTTACTGTAACTCGAATTCCTAATAATATTAATGGTAGTTCTTCGAACGAATTTATTGTATATGAGGAATATGTATATGAGCTTATTATATGTATATAACATAATATATTATACAAATTATAATTTAATTTTTTTTTTAAATCTTTTTCTTATTTAAAATTTTAAAATTTATTAAAAAATTTTTTAATTTAGCTATTATTTCATTATCATTAAAATATTTTTTTTTTCAATTTTTCTTGCTGACGGTAAATTGTACATAAGTTGACTTACTTGATCACTTCAAGATTCAACTAACATAGATTTTAGAACTTCAACAAAACTTGATTGCCCATCAATCAACTTTAATTATTATGTTTTTTTTTTATATTTCTGCTTAACATTTTGCACTCTGTTATCAGCTTTATATTTGGTGTTTCATGATGCACATACAAGTGATGATTTTAATTTGCAATATAAAATTTTGCTTGTAAAATTTTATTATATAACATGTATATATATATATATATATATATTTTTTTTTAAATGCATTTCTCTGCCACATAAATGTGGACAGGAAATTGCACAGCCTTTCCTATACAGGCGTGGCTGTAAGTGTCGTAAGGGGGAATAACCCTTACGACGTGTGTGGTATTCGAACCCACACTCCCTCGGTGTTTACAGCGTATTTTATACGCTCTTACTCATTAGGCCACCGAGGCCCATATAGATATTGATTTTAATGTTTTATTTTATTTTTGTAATTATTAATATAAAACAAGCTATATATTTATTAAATAATATTTTATTATGTAATGGATTATAAAAAGTTGGGAGGGTCAAAGACCCAATCGAAAGTGGCATGCCTATCTGGGTTATTACTCAGCTGGGAGGGTTCGAAGAAGAAATTCGCTCATGGTCCATTACAAAAGAATTTATATACAATTTGTTTTTTTTTCTTAATATAATAATAATCATCACAACAAAAATTTAATACTTTAGTTTTTTTTTACATTTCGTTTATAATATTCTTTTTTTTTTTTTCAATTCTTTTTTTTTTTTCAATTTTTCTTAATTTCTACTTGATTATTTTATTATTATTATGATTATCTTAGTAGTTTTTTTTTTTTTTATAATTTCTTATATAATTGTTTTATTCAAATTACATAATTGTTTTCTTTTTTCAATATATATACATTTACATATTTTTTTTTAATTATTGGTTTATTTTGTTTCAATTTTAAGGTATTTTTTTATATTGTTACATACTATTTGATTTATATATATAAATGTTAAATAAATTATTAAATAAATAACTATATACTTATTACTATATGTATATTTCTGTATTCACTGTGTAAATTTTTTTTTTTGTTTTAATAATTTCCGTTCATATTTCAATTATTTGTATTAATTAATAATATTATTTTTGTTAAATTATTTTTTTTTTTTTGATATAATTCTTTTGTTTTTTTTTAGAATATATTATAAAAAAAATATTTTTTTTTTTGCCAATATTTTTTTGTAAATGGATTTATTTAAAGGCATATAATAGAAATTGAAAGTTATTTTCACATTTATAAGAAAAAGCTGGTTAAAATTTTTAAATCTTTATAATTGAATATAAACTTTAAATTTTCATTTAAATTTTTTTCGATTAAATTCAAAATTTCTTTAATTTGAGAGAACCATGTGTGATTAATTAATTTATTAAATTAGATTAAAAAAAAATATAAAAAAATTTTTCTAATATTTTTTCCTCTCTCTTCTACGATGACTGTTCCGGAACTGACCTTTTTTTTCTTTTCCTTCTTTTTCCTTTCCTCAACCAAAAAAAAACACATGTTCCATCTTTTCTATATTTCACCCCCTCTAACGTTTCACCCTTTTAATTACGAATTGGATAGCAGTTTTTACCACGTGTTGGTTCTTGCCTAGGATAATAATTGTTACAAAGGTAACGATAAAAAAATTTGTGGCCAAAATACATTTGTGACAATAAAAATTTGTGGAACGCATAAATAAATTATAATTTCATTAGACGTGGTAAAAAAAAATTTAGCAAATTAGGGATATTATATGAAAGTCCCCCAACCCAAATAAAGCAATAGGTACTGGACATTACAACATAGTAAGTTCGGACTAGTGTTAGACGGGCGGACGAAATTATTAAAAGTACAGTGGTTTTTTTTTTTTTAATTAACGTTGAGTAGAAAAAAAAAGAAGAAAAACAAAAAAAATCAAAAATCGAATAACAACAAAAAAACTATCACTAGGTACGTAAATTTTTAGAATGATATACGCCAAGCTTTTTGCCAGAGAGATCTTCTAGCTCATAAAGAGATTTGCCTGCACCTTTGATCACTTTGGCTTTAGTGAACTTAAATGCTAGTTTAGCATTAAAGCCTTTAGACTGGTCATATAGCTGAAAGTTTCTCTTATACACAATCTGACCAAGAGTGAGATTTATTTCTCTCGAGCGTTAGTTGTACCGTTTCACGTTAGTATCAAAGGCTCGTTTGATGATGTTCGTAGCTTCATCCCGAACTAGCCCCAGGGCGTCAGGTTTTGGAAGACCTTCAAACCCTTCCTCTAGATTCACCAGGTTCCTTAACAATTTGTAGGTTTCGAAAATAAAGGTTAGAAAATAAGGCGACTGACCAACAGATTGGTGAACAGAAGATCGAAGTGCACAACTAATGGCGCTAAGCTCTTCGTCCCAGGCCTTTTGGTTTTTCCCAATGTACGCTCGTCTACCTGTAATTAGCGATCGATTTACGCCTTCTGAAGCGTTAGATTGTGGGGCGTAAACTTCTGTGTTTACATGGTGGATACCATATTTTCTCATTACGGTTCGAACAATTTTGAGGTAAACTGGAACCCGTGGTCGGAGATCAATTGTTCTGGCACCCCCATTAAATAGAAGATATACTCCTCCAAGTACGCATATACCAACCGAGAGTTGATGGCTCCCAATGGTTTGGTTAGTACAAACTTGAAGAGGTGATCCAGGACGACAATATCCGCTATATTGCCTGATCTAGAACGATGATATGGCCCAATTAGATCAACAAAGATTGTCTGAAATACCCTTTCAGAATTGATGTAGGTGGTCATGGGGGCTCTCAAGGGAGCGTTCGGAGATTTAGTTTGTTTACACATTTCGCAGCTTAACACATATTCCTGTATGTCTTTCGTCATTTTTGGCCAAAAGAAATGTTGCCTTAATCGACACGCGGTTTTAGCTAATCCGCCATGTGCGACGAGAGACGGATCATGAGCACGAGATATTAAATTTTTCTGCAATTCCGAAGGCACCCACAATTTCCATGAATACGCTTCCTGCTCAAGGTTGCCTGAGGCACAGTCCGTTCGTTTATAGACAAACCCATCCACTACCTGCAAATCAGGGGAAGGGTTTGCCTCCACTTGACCTTCTAGGGCTTCGTACTCTTCCGATTTGAAGGCTGGCGCAGAAAGATCGACAAGCGGCTCGACAATATTTATTTGTTCCGTATAGAATACGCGAGAAAGTGCGTCGGGTACCTGTTGTTCGCTACCCCGCCGATCTTCTATTGAGAACCGGTAACCTTGCAGTGCCAGGCTCCAACGAACTAGGCGACCTGAAAGGTAAGTTTCGCCCATTAGCCATTTCAGTGAGGCATGGTCTGTCACAATCTTGAACTCTTGACCCTCAATATAGGCGTGAACTTTTTTTATGCCCAGTACGGCCGCGACACATTCCAGCTCCGTAACGCTATAGTTGCGTTGAGCTACATTTAATTTTTTGCTCATAAACGAACTTTCTAAGTTGACGTACTGATTTGGGAATTGGGTAGTCAGTAATGGCCATTATCTTTTCTGGATCCACTTTAAGAATGCCCTCTCCTACGATAAAGCCCAGATACTTCACTTGTAGCAATAGTAATTTACTTTTCTCTATATTAATTGTAAGGTTTGCTTTGCGATCTGTTGTAAAGTAATCAGGTGCGTGTCTAAATCCTCTGAAATCACAAGGAGATCATCAAGGTATACAAAAATCCGATTTTTTAATACATGCGGAATCCCTTTGTCCATTAATCGACACATAGGTTGAGGAGCATTACACAGCTCGAAGGGCATTACAGTGAATTGATATATTGGTCTTTCGGGTACTGTAAAGGCTGTTTTTACTCTTGATGATTTTTCCAAAAGTATTGGCCAAAAAGCGCATTTTAAATCTAAACTAGAAATAAAGAAGGCCTAAAGGAGCAATTTTTCAATTGCTGGAGATACCGGGTAGTGTCTTTGTTTTATTGGCGGATTATCTCCTACATCTATGCAGTGCTCTAATAAATTTGTTTTACCCAATTCCAGCTTAGAAAAGGACGGAAAAAGTTTGATGGTGGATTCTAATATACCTTTTTGCTCGGGGGGTAGTGCGCTCACTAAATTGTCTGATTCTAAGTTTTCCGACGCTCTATTTTCTATTTTCTACGATTTCTGGAGCCAGTTCAAAGTTTCGCCACAAATCAATCCCAAGGTAAAGATCTTGCTTTAACGTAGGAACCGGAAGAAAATTAATGGGCTTAGATTTACCTCTAACGATAACATCTATCTTAAGCTGGCCTAGGACTTTTTGAACAGCCCTATCAGCCGTTAGTACCCGAGAGTTGAAAACATGAAAATTTCTCTTAGACTTAAGTATTTCGTTGGCTAATTTCCCACTAATACAACTAGCTGTAGCTCCCGAATCTAGAAGACCGACCCATTTGGCACCCAATAAGGTGACTTCAGCGTAGGATAGCAAATTGTTTTCTACGTTAATTATAGAAGCAATGGTTCTGTTGTTCAAACTTTTCATCCTAGACCAAAAATTTTTGCATTCGCCGGGATGATCTCTAATGTCTCGAAAGTTTTTTTTCAGGATTGTTTATCGACCTTAAGGAAAGTGATACATAATTATCAAATATACGCTGGCGGCCCGTTTTATAATTTCGAACTCGCTCTTGGTAGGTCACAATTCTCGGTTTTGGATTAGCGGCTTGATAGGGTCATGAGTAGTTAATTTGGTTTTCCAAGTCGGTTGGAGCGAACCTGGATGTTGTCCGGTTCGCTTTTTTTTTGTTGGCACTTATCGCAACTGGGCCAGTAGGTCTCCTTTTTACCGCAACACCAGCAAAATACATTAGGTGGCTATAGGCAATCGGTGAACCGGTGTTCTTCAACGTTACAGTTCCAGCACTCCAAGGTCCGTGCAGGATCTCTAACACGATTTGCAAAAGCCGAAATTCCATTGTCCGGTTCTTGGACATTGATTATTTCGGAAAAATGCCTGGAACCTGTCGCCAGACTTGGTCGCGGATTCTATGATGATCTCTGAATTCCAAGAGAAGCCACTCACGCTCGCGGTATAAAACTCGAAGCTGTTCAATGCTGTCCACATTAAAAAAAGCAGATCTTTACGGATTTCATATTTTAGGTTCCGTTTTAATATTGGGAGAAGTTCCCTTCCTGACAGCGTATCATGCAGCTTGTCAGACAATTGTAAAATTTCATCATAGAAATCATCAAAGGATTCACTAGCTTTCTGTTTTCTATCGCGAATCTGATCTATGATGTCTTCATCGGTGTGTTGATCCCGATATTGGATTCGCAGAGCTTCCAATAAGTCTCGCCAGTTAAACGTCCGGCATCTTTTATGAAAGCGCCAGTACCACTCTGAAGCCTTGCCGTCGAACTGCATATAAGCGTTATCGCAGATAGCATCGAAGTTGCCAGACAAGGTTAATCGCATAAGGGTTTACACGCGGTAAATGAACGAGTCGACACTGAGCCCTCTACCTGTACCGTGGAGTATTACATTCCAATTTTTTATGATGTTGGAAATCTTAGAGTCATGGGTGGCCCTTACGTTATGACCTCGGTCTGACTCACTGCTTCGGGAACGATCTTCGGATCTATCAAATTGTTCTCGTGCAGGTCGGTTGGACCTAAGCCCCAGTGGCCTCGAGTTAACAGCAATAGTATCGTCCAATGTCCATGAAGGAGCTTGTAGCGATTGATAATTCTGGCGAAGCTCTGCGAGCCTCGTTTGCAAAATAGTCAGGTCTTGACGTACAGTTTCTAAAATGTGTTCCTGGTTTTTTCTAAACAACTCCTGCATCATTTGTTGTAACGTAGTGATATCTACTTCGGAAGTGCTAAAAGTCGTGCCTATTTTCTTAGTTTCCGGATCGGAGAGTATATTACGGGTGCTCCGGCGGATATCGTTTATTGTACAAGTAATTTTACAATTTGGACAAATTTCTTTGGTGGCCAACGATTGTGATAGACAATCGGTGTGAAAATGATGATTGCATTTAGTGCCCACAATCGAATCGAGTAGGGCCAACACGTCTTGGCAGATACCACAATGAGTGTTGAAATCCGCTATTCCACCAAGCGCGCCGTCATTCATTATGAAATACTATTTACTATTAATATTAAAGGACATAAAACAAATGTTCTTTTATTTCTTTTTTTTTGTTATTAATATATTATAAAATTATAATACCCTAATCCTAACTACGGTCAAGGTCTCTGAGAAAAAGAAAAAAATTAAAAAAAAAAAAATTGTATATCCGAACTTGTGTTTAAGTTAATTAAAATTTGATTAACAAAATGAAAATTACAACAATGAATTATGATACCCTAATCTTAATAACAAAAAAAATTGTATATCTAAAACTCGTGTTTAATTTTATTTAGAATTTTATTAATGATTATCAAAATGTGAAAATGACAAAAAATAAAAGTAAAAAAAAAATTTACAGTGAAAGAAAAAAATTATAAGAAAAAAACATAAGTTTAAAAATGAAAATTAATTAGTGGTATTTTTTCTCTTACTTTTCGGTTTACTAGATTATTATCCCCTCCCTGGCCTAGCTGGTAGGAACGCAAGTATTGCAATCATACCAGCTACGACTTTCTCGAGTTCGATTCCCGATGGGGGATACCTTAATATTAATATTAGCATAATCCTCATATCAAGTAATTTTCATATATATATTATAACGAATTTTCAATTCATATCTATAACTCACAGATACAATAATCTCCAAATAACCCTCATACCAGAATAACCAATATACATAACTACTTTCACTTTATAAATATAACTCACAGATATAATAAGTTGTCAATAATTAATAATTCAATAACTCAATATAGCAAACAAATAACTTATATTCCTAGCAAACACTAGGATCGGTTGCAATAGGCCAATCCCCTATTCAGCTAAATTGAAAAGGATTCAAGAAACGGAAGCAAAAAGGCTCGGATATAAAATTAGATATGGAAATACGGCAATGACCTTTGGCATGAATATAAGGACACGAGTAGGACAGTGGAATGTTAGGACACCTAGAGAAGCATCCAGGCTTGCGCAATTAGAGCAACAAGCGGCTGCATATAAGATAGGCATATTAGGCATAAGTGAGCTAAGATGGAATGGAAGTGGTGAAATGATATCGGCAAACAGCAACATTCTTCTTCTGTACAGCGGCAAAGAATACAGAGGAGAAAGTGGTGTTGGAATACTAATTGAGAAAACCATAGTTAATATGCTAATCTCATGGAAAGCTGTATCAGATAGAATTATTACGGCTCGGTTTCGCGGCAGAGCATGTTTCGGTCATTCAATGTTACTCCCCAAAAAAAAGCGCACAAGATGACGAGAAAGACGATTACTATAGCCAACTAAGCGGTGTTTTAAATGATATCAGCAAAGGCGATTTGGTAATCCTGATGGGTGATTTCAACGCGCAAATTGGAAGCAACAACGTCAACCTAGAAAACACAATAGGGAAACATGGTCTGGGAATACGTAACAACAATGGTGATAGACTGGTAGAATTATGTCAAACCAATCAGTTGGTTATAGGAGGTACACTGTTCCCCCACAAAGATATACACAAATACACATGGGTCTCACCTGGTGGTAGAAGTAAGAACCAAATTAACCATGTATGCGTGAGTAGAAAATGAAAAAACTCATTGCAAGATGTAAGGAATAGAAGAGGTGCTGATATACAGAGCGACCATGACCTTATAACAGCTGACCTGAAGATTCGGCTAAGGCGTAATACTACCAACACGCAGAAGCCCAAAGCCAAATTGAGCTTAGACCAGCTCAGAAACGCAGCAGTAAAATCCAATATCATAACGGCTATCCAGCAAACTGTATCAGAAAACATGCAGCAGTCATGGGAGGAAAAAGCTAAAGCCATACGACAAAAATCAGTAAACGCTCTAGGCATAGGCGTCAAGAATAATAGAAAACCATGGATCTCTGACCATACATGGAGCCTGATCAAACATAGGCAACAACTAAAGAACCAAATGAATACTGATAACTCTATCTCGCTAAGGCAGCAGTATCAGACCCAGAGCAAACTAGTTAAGAAAGGAGTGGGGGCTGATAAGAGAAAACACATTGAGAAAATGGCTAGAGAAACAGAAACAGCAGCTGGCAAGAATGATATAAGATCAGTACACAATATCGTAAATAGCCTTACAAACCGATCTCACAGAGTTAACCGCCCTATAAAAGATCGAAACGGCAACGCTCTAACCAACGTTTGAGAACAAACCCAGCGATGGAAAGAACACTTTGAGGAAATAAGCAACATTTATCCAACACACAGCCCTCAATAGGAAGTAACCGCCAATGACTTCAGTGAAGAAAACACCGCCATTCTCAGCTCAGCACATTCTATCCGTGAGATTAAAGACGCCATCTTAAGATTGAAAAGTAATAAGGCAGCAGGAGACGATGGTCTACCAAGTGAGATACTAAAATCAGATCCACAATCATCTGCAGAACTCATCCAGCCGCATATAACAAATGCTCGGGCATCAGAAACAATACCATCATCATGGAAAAAAGGAATTATTATCAAAATTCCAAAGAAAGGTGATCTTTCTGATTGCAACAACTGGAGGGGTATTACATTACTGAATACGATATATAAAATCATCACAAACATTATTCAGAATAGACTCCAAGAAGAGGTGCAGAACACGCTAAGAAACGAACAAGCTGGCTTCAGACCGGGTAGAAGCTGTCTCGATCAAGCCAACACACTAAGAATAATAGTGGAGCAATCAGGCGATCACCGCTGTGTCTGGTTTTCGTTGACTTTAAGAAGGCATTCGACTCTATACAAAGAGGAGCCATATGGAAAGCCCTTGTGAACAGGAATATACCAAGAAAAATCGTGAATATAATTTGTGCTCTCTATGATAACGCCGAACTCTCGGATAATGAGAGAAATCAGTAACAGCTAGGATGGCGTCAATTGGTCAGATGATAGGAATCTCTCTGATCTCGACTACGCTGACAACATCTGCCTCTTGTCGCACAGCGAAGCTGAAACACAGTCGAAACTGAACCTTCTACAGCAGGCGGCACGGAAAAGAGGCCTCGAAATAAACATTAACAAAACTAAGGCAATGTTTATTCACTGCCCAAGCAACACCCCCATCATGCTAGAAGACCAACACATAGATAGCGTAGACAAATTCTGTTATCTCGGTAGCATAATAACTCCTACAGGTGGTACTAGGGAAGATGTACAAAATAGAATCAGCAAGGCAAGGTCAGCATTTGGCAGACTTCGGCCTATATGGGAACAGCAACCAAATATCTAGAAGAATAAAAATTAGCATATTCAACTTCTGTGTTAAAACCACTCTAACATATGGTAGTGAGTCATGGATTCTAACGAACTCCATCAAGAATAAGCTGCAAGTCTTCATAAACAAGCACCTAAGAATCATAAGCCGAATTTTCTGGCCGAACAGAATCAGCAATAAAGATCTATGGAACTTAACAAATGAAGAACCCCTAGTAAAACAAATAACCAGGAGAAGGTGGAGATGGATCGGGCACACATTGAGGAAAAATGAAAATGACATAAACAGAGTTTCGCTATGTTGGAATCCACAAGGAGGTTCTAGTGCTAGAGGTAGACCCAAAATGACGTGGAAGCGCACTATCCTAAGTGAAATAAGCAAATGCAATTTGCCCTGGAACATGATTGAAGAAAAAGCGTTAAGCAGGGAAGATTGGAGACTTCAAGTGGAAGCCCTATGCTGCCTAGTGGAGTAACAGGAAAAAAAAAAAAAAAAATAAAAGATTATTAATAAGTGGATTATAAAAACTATTTTTTTTTTTCGAAGTTCTTAGTTTTTCTTTTGATTTCCTTATATACGTTATTATATATGTTATATATCCTTACGTATATATAACAAAAATGTATATTATACTAGATTTATGACTGCATTTTTTTTCGTTCTTTTTTTTCAAATTTTTTCTTTTTCAAAATGTAAAATGCGGCTGTAATTAAATAAAAAAAATTTCTTGCAATGATTTACAACTGCAGTAATCAATTTTATATATGTACATATGCAAATACAAATTGTGTACAACAATCAGAAAAATAACTGGTTCAGCTTCTTATCAATTATCTATGTTAATTTCGATATAATAATAGAAAAAAAATTTGGTTTGATTTTCTTTTCAAATTTTAGATACCATATGATTTATTTTATTTTTTTTTTTTTTTTTAATTCCTCATCTACTTCAAATTATACGATTATCAAAGAAAAAAAATATACATATATACATATAATATGTATATGCATACATATACGGGTATACAATATATACACAAATATAAGTACTTAAAAATATTATGAATGAAAAAAAAGAATATAATATATAAAAAAAGCAATTTCAACATTAAGCGGCAAATGTATGCATACACAAAATAAAATTTAGAGTACAGAACATTTAAAACAACTTTAAATCGATTACATAAGAATTAAAAAAAAATTTCCAAAATTGATGATTCGAATATTTATTTTTTTTACTTTTATTTTTTACTATTTTTTTTTTGTATTATCTTCTATAGTAGAGTCGAGCTGAGCATATTAGTTTTCAACGAATAAAGGTGAATGACGGAGCTTGTTCTTGCTAAATTTAGCTACCTGCTACTTATGTCGCTACCGCATACATAAACTTTGCCAAACCCTGAAAAATTAAGATTTAGCGAAACGAGAACATTTAAAAAAATTAACATGAGAAGTTTTAAAACTTAATAAAATGGTTAATTGTCGACAGGAAACGGGGTGAAGTTCGAGCCGTTAAGACTCAGCGTGAATGCACTATCTTTCTTCAAAGTAATTCCAGAAATAGTGGTCAGATATTCGCAATTATATTGCATAGCAAAATGAAATTATTTATCATTTCATTTGGCCTTTCCAAAGCTAATTTCTGGTGAAAATTCTGAGTCATTTAACGACAGGAGAGTCTTGAATGAAATGAATCAAGATGGCGTACAAGATCGTATAGTAGAATGCACCATCTGTACTCAAAGTAATCTCAGAAATAGTGGTCAGAGATTAGCAATTTATGTGCCAATATAAGCATAGCAAAATGAAATTATAGAAACTTCATTTGGCCTTTCTAAAACTAATTTCTGAAAGAAATTCTCAGTATCCAGATAGTGGGCAACATTACATAATAGAATTTGGGAGTTCTTCATTTGACAACCTTCCGGAGTCCTTGTGAGGACTGGTCGTATCAGCCCTTGGTCAGCTTTCAAGACTTTTTTCAAAAAAAAAACTACATGTCCTAAGAGCTGACTACCAGTACATTCCTTGTCAATGGAGCAGTGAGATCATTCCATATCTTAGAAGAGAGAAAAAAAAATTTAAAATACAAAGTTAAATTTAATAAAAAAAATAAAAAATAATATATATAAAATTTCTAGAGACCATCAAGGTGAAGCCTAATATCCGGAATATTACTCAGCTGGGAGGGTTCGAAGAAGAAATTCGCTCTTGGTCCATTACAAAAAGAATGTGCATGCCAAGATAAACAACACCCCTGTCCAAACTATACTTACTTCATGATTTTGGCTGGTTTAATTCATTACCGCTTCGGACCAATTATACTCAGCTCGAACTCCTTATTGTTATATTTAAAAAACTCATTTTCAAAATAAAAACAAAAAATCAACAAAAAAAATATACATGAAGTTCTACCCTTAAGCTTAATTCTTTAATTTTTTTTTCATTTATACACAATTTGTTTTTTTTCTTAATATAATAATAATCATCAAAACAAAAATTTAATACTTTAGTTTTTTTTTTTTACATTTCGTTTATAATACAATTCTGTTTTTTTTTTTCAATTTTTCTTAATTTCTACTTGCTTATTTTAATGTATATTTCTGTATTCACTGTGTAAATTTTTTTTTTTCCTTTCATATTTCAATTATTTGTATATTAATTAATAATATTATTTTTGTTAAATTATTTTTTTTTTTTATATAATTCTTTTGTTTTTTTTAGAATATATTATAAAAAAAAATGTTTTATTTTTCCAATATTTTTTTGTAAATGGATTTATTTAAAGACATATAATGGAAATTGAAAGTTATTTTCACATTTATAAGAAAAAGCTGGTTAAATTTTTTAATTCTTTATAATTGAATATAAACTTTAAATTTTCATCTTATTTATATTTTGTTTGTTAACTATTCAAACAAAATCAGCACCAACTCCAGATGTTAAGTTAGATGAATCAGCTTTTGGAAGTACATATTTTAATATATTACTTCCGAATAATGAAACAGTGAAAGTAAATTTATCAGTTCAGTTATTAAAACATTCCATTTCCCATGCGCTAAACAAATCAACATCAATAAAAACAACTATAACAACAACACCAACTACTACTACTACTTTGAAAGCAGATGATCATTTACTTGGAGACAAAGCTGATTCAGAACCCCATTATGTATCTGTAGATCAGGCTATTGAAGCTTTTAGACAAGAATTGATTTTGAAAGAACGTAATATTGGTGGAATAATAAACAGTGATTATATATTCTATAGGCATTTTAAATTGGAATATGCGGATACTAAAGAAATACATATAAGATGTGCATATGATAGCAACTTTAAACAAAAGTCTCTCAAAATGCAATGCTTTGAATATCGCGAAATTTTAGCAGATAGAATCTCAAATGGTGGAGAATCTGATTATACAGTACTTGATTTGCGGTCAATAAAACAGAAGTCGTCATATCAAATGGAAATTCTTTAATTTTACAAATAAAATAAATATTTTATAATTATTAAATATTAAAATAAAAACATTTTTTTATAATATATCATTTTTATTTATCCATGAATTATGATTAGTAGAAAATCCTAACCATTTAACAAAAATTTTATTATTTTTAGTTTTAAGAATTTTTTCAATCAAGTATACTTGTTTTTGATCAGCTGTTAACAATTCATATTCATAGAAGCCTCCTTGTATTGGTTAACCTTGATAATCTTCTAATAAATATGTTACTGGGTTGGTAATTTGAACTTTCTTGATTTTAAATATTTCAGTTGTCCAATTTGGTGTATAACCTTTTTCAAAAATATGTTTATATTTGCTTATTCGAACTGAATCACCAACTTTAAATTTAACAGGTGGAACTATTTTTATATGATTGTACACATTTTTAATTAAATCCTTAGCATTATATTTATTAACATCGGATTGACGTTTTTTAATTGTTCGATGTTTAGTGTTGTTATATTGTTTGACTAGTCCTTCAATTAGGCTTATCCATTTATAATTTCCATTAAAACTAAACTCTTTCCACATTTTTTCTTTTAAAGTTCTATTAAAACGTTCAACAATAGATGCTTTTAATGTACTAAATGTTTAATAATGATTTATTTCATATTTATTCATTAATTTTTTGAATATTTTATTGAAAAATTCTTTTCCATCATCCGTTTGCAAATTTTGCGGATGTCTTTTAAAAGTCATGAAAATATTTTGCATTGCTTCTGTAACATTCTCTGCTGTTTTTCTTTTTATGGGAATTGCCCATGCATATTTGGAGAAAGTATCAATCACAGTTAATAAAAATTTAAAACCTTTATTCTCTTTAGCATATGATCCCATTTCTACTAAATCAGCTTGCCAAAGATCATCAAAACCTTTTATTATAACTCTACGTCGTTTAAAATTTTTCCGCGCAGGTTTATGCAACTCATCAACAACCTTTCTTTTACTCATATTTAATGAAGTAAAATATTTTTTTGCAATTCTATTTATTGCTAAAATTTGTAATTAATCAAAAAATCTTTCATTAAAAATTTGTTTCCGATCACTACTATCTAGAATTTTAGAAATAATATCATCAGTTTTTTGAATTCTTTGGTTGAACCTCCAGCGATCGAGTGCTATCAATTCCCAATATTTTTGTCGAGCTAATTTATACGCTGTATTCCATTTGTATAATATATTTATTTGAGGCTTTAAATTAAAGTTAATTCGCTTTTTTACGTTTTCTTCTTCATCTTTTTTTCCTTCAACAGAATCTGAAATTTCAACTTTGTTCTCCTCGTTTACTTCATCGAGCCAGTCAAGTAAATCAACAACAACAACCTCACCTTTACTCATTTAAAATATAAATAAGTAAAACAATTTTTAACGGAAAAATATTTTATTTATTTTTAATTCTATTATATAAGTTTAGCAATTTCACAATTCTTAACATGATTGTTTCAGCTGATATACAAGGATAAGTTTCAGGAAATGAATCAGATGTATCTGATGAATATATCCCAATGAAAACCATATTCTTTTGTATCTATTTCTCTTGAGTTTTTAAATTCCAGTAGAAAATTAAAATGATGAGTCAGTTCATGATAATACTCCTCTAGTAAAGTATCTTCATATTTATTTAAAAAATTATTTAGAGTAAATCCGATTTGATGTATATCCATTTCAAAAATTAAATGAAAACTGATTCTAATTAATTTTTTTTTAAGTTATTAATTAAATCTAATTCTGATTGAGCTTTAGCTTCAGCTTTTTGTAGTCTCTCATTAATAAATCCAATTGGTTTTTTAATTTGAAATTGAATAAAATCATTTATTTCTGAAAATTTTTCACTTAACATTGTAGAAAATTTGTTGTGGACTTCCTCTAAACTATCTTCCATTTCTTCTTCTAATGTTTTTAATTTTTCTTGTGTTAATTTAAGTTCATTAGTTAAAGTTTCGAACATTTCTCTAATATTGATTTTTATTAATTCTTTGTGAAAGAAAATTTGATTATTCACATAATTTTGTGTTGCTGCGGCATTTCCATCAATTGGATCTTGAACATTTGGCAAAATTTTATTATCTAAATCATAATTACCTCCAGAAGTTAGTTTGAAACCTATACCTGGAGATCCTCTAATATTGAATTCCCTAAAAGAAGATGAAGCTACGCTACGCCCAAACTTGTCAAGTGGAATTTTGATTTTTACTGATTGCTATTACAAAAATATTATTCAATTATATTTGCTTCTCGCAACTCTTCAATTATAGATATAATTTCATTATGATGATTATTGTTACCAGATGATTGTGACCCAATTAAAAGTTTTAATCTATCAACCAACTCATTAGGATTATCCCAATAAACATACTGATTTGGTTGTTTGATATAATTCAAATGTGTTTTTGTTGTAGTAGGTAAAAATTTTGTAAATTGTTGTTTTGTGTATGCCATACCAATTTTTTTCCTTCTAGTGTTATAATCATGTTCATATAATTTTCTTAAAATATTCTTATATTTAAAACCTTTGTTTCCACTTATTTGTTCTGAATTTTTATAATTTTTTCTATGTGCATTTGTTTTATCAAGTATTTGACGATACACATTTAGATCATTTTCAGTATAGTTGATAGGCTTTTTTTTAAATATTCATTCATATTACCCATGTGTTCCTTTAAAAACTTCATCATCAATCACTAATTTTTAGTAATTTCATCTATTCTATCAGCATTTCCAAGTATTTGAGAATTTGACGACTTATCAAAATAGGGTCCATATGTTTTGTCAAGTTCTGATTTGTTAGAAAAGCAATTGTGAAATTGTGAAATTGGATTCACTATTAGTGTTATCAATTTCAGATGACGTTTCAAATTTTATAGTGTTCGGTGTTGAAGTTTTAAATTTGCTCCAAGAGTTACTTTTGTTTTTAGGTGATTCAAAGAACTTATCGTCATCATGAAGCGGTTGTTTTATTTCTGATTTGTTTTCCGGTATGATAAAACTTTTCGAATATTGTTGTTGTTTCACAACATCAGTTAATTCTTTTAACGGTTTAATAATGGAGGTAAATGATGGTTCCAGATTTTGATCTTTTGCCAGTTTCCCAACTTTCAAGGAATGAAATTTTTTTTTTAAACTTTTTCGAGTTTTGATTAAATCTTTCATGCGTTTTTCATTCATTCTTGAACTTATTTTTATTAACTAACTCTACTTTTTCTATTGTTATTCAGCAAGGGCTAACTGCTTCGTTGCTAGCTGATAACTGGTCTATTCTTAACTGATAACTGCTTTGTTGTTAGCTAATAACTGCTCTATTCTTAACTGAAAACTGCTTTGTTGTTAGCTGATGATTACTCTGCTGTTAACTGTTAAGTTATATGAAATATTAACCTCATATAAACTTTTAACTGATATCTGTTGTCAGCTGTTAATTGAAATTGTTTTAAAATTTTATAAATTCATCAAATTTTTTCTATAGCGACCGTTATTTAAATTTTTATCTTTATCGATTAAGAGAAACCCGTACTCATCATTCCAGCAACATGCACTCAATTTTCGGAAATCATTGTAAGACATATCTGAATTCACGTGATCGTTATAAATATGCTTTAAATTTAAATCATCCTGCTTGAATATAATCAAAAAGTTTGCATTATCTCTAACTAAATGTTTTGGAATTTTTGTATATGATTGGCATAAATAAAAGCTATCAACTTCTTTATGCTGCTCCATGCAAAAGTAAGCTCTTATACTATCTTGTTTATCACAAGCTACATCATCAAATATAAATACTGAGTTAGATTTAGAAGCAGATGGATTAATTATGTCAGCATTATTAGAAAACTCACTGTAGCCCATTCCTTTAATTGGTTTTATTAATTTCTTTAAGTATTGATATTTAGGTTGATGTAGTGTCTTCGAATAAATGTATAGGTTTCTAAATTTAAGTCCTTTAGGGTCTAAAAGCATTCTCAGCATAATATTAGTTTTACCGCAGTTTGAGGGCCCTACTATTAATCCTCTTATACTATCTGGAAATAAATCACCATGTTTTTTCTCTTTTTTCTCGGAATTTCGATCAACATTTTTTATTTTTATTGCATTATCTATTTTTACAAATTTCATTTTTTTAACTACCGATAGAAAAATAGTTTTAAATGGTTAATGTATAAATAAAGATGATTAGTGCCCGATGAACTTTCTTAAACTAAAGTAAGCATGATTAATCATAATAAAAGTATAAACAGTTATAAAAAAATTGTTGGCGGGGAAGGTATTATCAATACTATAATTAATAAATTGCCATTTGAAGCACATTTACCGGGCTATAATTATTGCGGACCTGGAACAAAATTAACAAAACGATTAGCTCGCGGTGATAAAGGAATTAATGATTTAGATGAGGCTTGTCGTGTACATGATATAGCATATTCTGAAAGTACAGATAAACATCATCGTTATAGAGCTGATAACACACTCGCTGATAAAGCTTGGGAAAGATTTAAATATAAAAACTCAAGTTTGGGAGAAAAAGCCAATGCATTTTTAGTTACAAACACAATGAAAGCTAAGGTTAAACTCGGTATGGGTTTGAAAAAGAAAACGATAAAAAAACAAAGAAGAAAATCGATAAGAAATATTATAAAGGAAGCCAGAACAGCGGTTAAAACTATAAAAAAACCTATGAATGATAAAAATACTATAAGAATTGCTTTACAAGTAGCTCGAAAGTTTTCTAGAGGACAGAAAAAAACAATTGATATCCCTAGAATAATTCCAGTACCAAAACTTGGAGGAATTTTACCTTTAATTCCTATATTTGCGGGTCTTTCAGCTGTTGGTACATTTTCAGGTGGTGCTGCTGGAATAGCTAAAGCTATAAACGATGCTAAAAATGGTTATAAGGAGTTACAAGAAAGTAAACGCCATAATAAAATGATGGAAGCCATAGCATTAAAAGATGGAAAAGGATTACAATTAAAACCATATAAGAAAGGGTTGGGTCTTTATTTGAATCCAAAAAACCAATAAATGAGCTACCCAAAAGAGCACTTAGCAATTATGATTTAGAAGAATTTGGAAAAAAACACTTAAAGCATTTCCGTAGAGTTTTTATGCGAGATAATTTACCAACACACAAACTTTTGAAATACGAATGTGGTATAATAAATTTAGATAATTCTATTGGAAATGGAACGCACTGGGTAGCTTATTATAAAAAACCTCAAACCATACAATATTTTGACAGCTTTGGAAATTTACTACCTCCATTAGAAGTAATTAAATATTTTGGAAATAAAATTGTTTATAATTATGATAGATATCAAAACTTTAATTCATATAATTGCGGTCATTTATGTTTAGAATTTTTATTTCATGTTGTTAACAAAAACAAAAAAATTATCAGTAAATAAAGCATTATTAAAAAACAAAAAAAAATTCTTTTTATAATTAGTTTAGCTATATTATATTCTTGATCTACTTTATGATTTTGTTCAAGTTCAAGGTTATTTTATTTTTTGTTTAAATGAAAGAAACAAAAAAATTGTAAATGGGATAAATGAACTTTATATATAAATTATAGGGTATAAAAAACATAAATATGTCAATTAAGCTTTGAAATATATAAAAGTAGGATACATATCTAAATTATCCCATTCTCTTAATTATAGCTAGACATGTCGATAACAATAACTTTAAAAGGAAATTCTTCTGTATTAACAAATACTTTTTTTCCATCTATAGATTTAAAAGGAAAAGAATATACTTGTGGATTAGTAGATTTTCAAACGTATCATTCTATACCGAATATAGATGAGGGGAATAACACATTTATTATTGATGATAAACCAATCATAATTCCCACAGGTTCATATGAAATTGAAGATAATGAAAAATTTCTCAGAAAAGAGCTGAATATTGTTAAAACAGATGCGGATGAATAAATTGTATGAGCAAACAATAATACATTAAAATGTGAAATTTTTGCTCATAAAGAGATTGACTTTGAAAGAAAAGATACTATTGGCAAATTATTAGGTTTTAGCAGAAAGAGATTATCCCCTAAAAAATGGCATACTCAGATCTTTTTGTTGATATTAACAATATAAACATAGTGAGAATAGAATGTAATATTATCTCAGGAGCATATATGAACGGACAAGAAGCACGCATTTTGCATGAATTTCCCATTGGTGTTAGCCCCGGTTATAAAATCATTGAAGTTCGTAAAAATGTTATTTATTTACCGATAACTGTTCATCATATAAGTTCTCTTACTATTAAATTGCTTGATCAGAACGGAAATTTAATTAATTTTCAAGGAGAAACAATAACAGTTAGATTACATTTAAAAACATCAAAATTATAATATTTAATCAGAATCAACAACCGGATATACATTCTATGAGTAAAATACCTCAATCTAGGATATCAAAGCCATTTCGGGAAGAAGGAAGCCAACGCTTGCAGCAAAAGAACAGTTTAACGGCAGTCAATCAGCAATATCTCAAATTACTGGGATATAAATTTAAAAAAATAAAATAAAACGAGTTTTTTTAACCTGTTTTTGATGATAGTATAGTTAGTGCTCATTGGCATTCATATTTACCATTCATAAACTATTATGGATTGGGTCACTCTATAAAAATACAAATACAAAATCAGAATTTAAATATATTACCTTCAACAAGTTTAATTTATATAGAAGGATTTCTAACAAAACATGATGGAACAGCTGTTGCAAGCACTAAATTAGTTAATAATGCTATACCATTTCTATTTGAATCTATTCGCTATCAGCTTAACGGCAAAGAAATTGATCAGAACCACAAAGTTGGAATAACTTCAACATTAAAAAATTACATTTCACTCAATCAAAATGAAAGTAGTGCTCTATACAATGCAAGTTAGTCACCCAACGAATAAATTAAAATGAAGGGACTTTATTTTAATTTTTGCATTCTTTTAAATAAATTACTAGGTTTTGCAGAAGTATATAAAAGCATTATTCCTAATGCGAAAGATGAATTAATATTAACACGTTCTGAAACCGATAATAATTCAATGATATTTTCTGCTAGTGAGAAACCGAAAATTTCCATTACAAAAATATGCTGGAGAGTTCAACATATTAATTTGTCAGATAATCAAAAATTAAAGTTATATAAAAGTATTGAAAGTGGTTCTAACATGAAAATTGCTTTTAGGCATTGGGAATTACAACAATGTCCTACATTAACAGCAGGAGTTACTCATTACATTTGGATCGTTCAAACAGTTTCATAACTTGAGAAACCTTCTTTTTATTATTTTAGCTCTACAAACTATCAAAATCAAAAAGGATCTTTCAAAATTTCATCACTGTGATGTCACAGATATAAAAGTGAATTTAAATTCTGAAGCATATCCATATGAGGATATGCATTTAGATTTTAATAGAGATCGTTATGCTTTAGCATGTGAAGCATATTCAAGTTTTAGAAGTTTTTATTATAATCATTCAATATCATTCAATCATTCAGAACCTTTACTTTCATGCAAAAAAATTAAAAATGATTCACCAATCTTTGTAATTGATACTCGTTATCAAAATGAAAATGTTAAAAACAAAATACAACATTTTATAATTAAATCTCCATTTAGCTATCAGTATCTAAACAAAAAAGCCAAAAATATAAATAAATGGTTGACAAAGAACCATCATGGATTCAAGTGGTTCGATGGTACAGCATATTTTTGTGAAGTCATCAAGTTTTTAGAAATATATGTAGATAACTATAAAAAAATTTATGTAAAAGGCAGCGAGAAAAAATTTTGGGTTGAAAGAAATTTAAAAATAAACAATATGTTTGATTTACATGAACAAGATTCAACAAGTATAAAAATTATGAAAAATAAGCAATATTTATCTAACAAATGTTTATTCAATCATAAGGGTTACTGTGCGTACGAAAATGTTTATTTATTGAAAAAGCTGATTTAATTATTTTAAAAATTTAAAAATGAACCAATGTTTTAAATAATATCATTCACAAAGTTTAATTGGATTATGAAAGTCATACAATTAAAACCTTTTTTTTTATAAAATGGAAAATAAAATGGAAAATAAAAATCAAAAAAAATATCAAGAATATAAAAATCCGTCTAAATCTAGGACTTCAGCATCATGTAAAATATCATGTGTGCATTCATCTTCATCAAGCAGTGTAAAAATTAAAAAAGACGAAAAAGGAAAAAAATTAGATTGCTGTAAGATGTCATAAGCCGACAGAAATCCTGAAAATTATAAAATTATAAAATAAAATAAAAAAATTATATGTATTTCTTTTAAAATAAAATTCTTTATTATACATATTTTTATTATAATTAAATTTGCTACATAATTCAATAAATAAATAAATAAATAATTAAAATTACTAATTTGTATTATTATTTTCATTTAATAAATAATGACCCCAAGGTAAAGTTTCATATGAGTCATTTAATAAAAATCTTTTATCATCATTTGAATCTAAAGCTTTTTTTTCTGTCTTATACTAGTTACATTATGATATTTTGATTTTATTAAATTTTGTATAATTATTTTATTTTTATTTTCATCTAAACCTTTTTTGTAATCACTAAATTCTATTTCTTTTTGTACAATAAATTTTAACACCTTTAATTTTTTTTATATATTCTTCATTTTCAACTTTAATTGTATACATTTTTGATCTTAAACCAATAAATTCTATAATATTTTTACCATTCATTTCATCTTTCATTAGTCCTATAATTTTTTTGTTTACTAATGGAATTTGCCACTTATTGTTCATAGGATAATCACTAGTGTCAAATCGTTCATAACAGTCTTCTTTAATTATATCATATATATTTTTGTTATTAAGTTCTAAAATAAGACTGTCAGTATCAGTATATAAAAGACTACAATTCTGTTGTAATTTTTTTTTCTTGTAATCATAAAAAAATTCATATATTAATGTTTTTAAAATATCTAATATGGCCATACCTACATAAATTGGTTTATTGAAAAATATTTCAGTTTTATAGAGTTCTATTGCAACTAAATTTTCTTGAAAAATAGTAGAACTTTTGAAATATGGATATGCAATTAATGCATTAGCGCCATAACGCCCATGCCAGGAAGTTTTAAGTTTTATATCACAGTATTTTCTAACATTTTCTATAGTTTTACCGAATATTGCATTATTCATTAGCTTATATAGTTCTTTTTCAAACTTATCTATTGCTTGTGTACGTAGTTTAGTATTCAACTCTATGTATAGCTTAAGGTAATCTGATTGTGTAAATTGTAAAATTTTATGAATTTTTTTTATTTCTAAACCATTTTTTTAGAGCTAATTTCAAATTTCTATAATGGATAACATATTTGTCTTTATCAAATAGAGTAGCTAATAATTTTTTATCACCTGAATTTATTGATAAATGTTCAGGGCAAAAGGGTAAATCTCTGTGTAAATCATGAAGCTCGTTAGGATATTTTATATCTACTTCGAATATATATCCAATAGGATTTTCATCAGAAATACCTAATATAAATTCTTTATTATATTTATTAATACAATGGGTTGCCAAATTATTAGGGACAGTAAGAATTTTCTGAAATTTTGTTATTTGGATGATTTTATGATTGAAAAAATTGTATTTAAATACATTTCTTGTTTTGTTTCTATGGTTATTACGATTTTAAATATTTTGAAAATATAACAATAAGTATGGTGGCCGTTTTCTGTCAAAAAATTTCGTAAGTTTTAAAAAACTAATATTTTTAGTTAAACTGTGTATTTGAGTTATAGTGAAAAATTATATTTAATTAATTAAGTTTTAATAGTTTTCGAATTTAAAAGTTATTTAAAGGTAAGTTCTGTTTAAGTTTTGCTAATTTTGAAGCGAATAATGCAATGTTTTTTAAATTAAATCTTTTTAATATGAATCTTTGGGTTTTAGTATGGGTAAGGATTCAGACATTTCTCCGAGGAAATGTGCAGAAATAAAGACACTTTTAAACAACACCACATATTCGCAATGACAGATAGCATCGATTTCAAACGTTTCTAAATCGGTGGTTAATAGGATTAAAATAAAAATCGACAAAAATGGTCATATTGAACCCGATCGTAAAGGAAAATGTGGCAGGAAACGGATAACAACACCACGTACTGACCGTAAAATTAGGGATATTTGCCTGCAAAATAGAAAAAAGAGTGTAGCTCGCCTGACAACCATAATCAACGAAGAGGGAATCCATGTTTCTAAAAGAACAATTCAGAGGCGATTGATTGATGAGAATATTAGGAGTCATCGACCAACAAAGAAACCACGTTTAACTGAAGCAATGAGAAAAAAAAAGACTTGAATGGGCTAGGACATACAAAAACATGACTGTTGAAGACTGGAGCAGTGTAAGTATGATTTATTATTAAATAATTTTTGCTTAACAGTGACTGCTTAATATTTATATTAATATTTTATAGGTGTGCTTCTCCGACGAGTCAACATTTCAAATATTAGTAGATAAAAGTTCATTTGTGCGACGACGTCCTGGTGAGAAGTTTCATAATGACTGTCTCGTAGAGACGGTCAAATATCCCACAAGTATTATGGTGTGGTCCGTAAAATCTTCGAAAGGCAGAGATGGTTTATATATAGATTATATATCGTTGAGGGAACAATGAGGCAAGACCAGTATAAGGAAGTTTTAGAAAAACGGTTTTTACCTCAGGTAGCAGAATGATTTCCTGATTCCGAGCAGTATATATTTATGCACGACTCAGCTCCCTGCCATAAAGCCAAAAGCGTGACTGCATTCTTGGCTGCAAAAAATGTTAAAGTATTAGCTTGGCCAGGTAATTCCCCAGACATGAATCCGATAGAAAATCTGTGGGAACTCACAAAGAGAGAAATCGCGAAATCACTAATAACGAAGAAGCGACAATTGATTGAAAAGTTAATACAGGTATGGCATCACTCTCCTAAACTAAAAGACCATGCAAAAACATGCATTGAAAGTATGCCACGACGTCTAGAAGCGTTGATTTCCGCAAAGGGTGGAATTACGAAATATTAATTTTTGTTTTCATTTTATAATTTATATCATTTTGTTTTATAATTTATGTTATTTTGTTTTAATTGTATTAGTTCTAGTTGTCAAAATGTTGTTTTGTTTTTCAAAAACATTCAAATAAACTTAAATTAATTAAATATGATTGAAATAACTATAATTTTTATTAATTCCTTACATATAAATATAAAAACTTTATTTTTTCAGATTGTCCCTAATAATTTGGCAACCCACTGTATCTTCCTCCCATTCAAAATTGTTTAAAGGTAAATATTGGGTCATAGCCCAACCGTATTGATTGTTAATATCAAAATAAGATGATGATTTGTTTGAATCATAATTTGCCATATATAAATTATTAGTTTGAGAATAGCGTTTGCAAACTTGTGTAAGACCCCCTCTTATACCATTTTCAATAAACAATAACATATCAACATCTGTTAATAAATTTAATTTACATCTGTTCATCTGTTCAAAATTTAATTTACTATATTTCAACATAGCATCCCAGGAATATCCTGGTAAAGTAAAATAATGCGCCGGATCTAAATCATAAGTGTTCATACAATTTTTTCTGAATTTTTCAAAAATATCTGTCCACAATAAAACGTCTGTTTTTAGATATAAGTCAGAATATTCTCCTAAGTTTTTAATATTAAATTCATGCCATATTGTTTGACCATGATTGTATTCACTATCAGTTATACTAGACTTATTTAGTTCGTTATAAAAAAAATCTTTTTGTGGCAACATTAAATCTAGAAACTTTTCATGATTATCAATATAATCATAAGGATAAATTCCTTTTTGTGATAGTAAAATATATTGACTTTCCGCTAAATTTTTAAATTGAGATTTTAAATTCGGAAATTATTTAAAATTTTTTGATAAACTATCTAAACTACTTCCTAAAAATTTATATGAGTCTATAAATCTAAATTTAATATCACTATTTTCAATATATTTTGTAAAGCTTATATATTTCTCCTTATTTAAAGGAAGTAAATCTATCTTACCAATTATTGTTGAGTTCAGTTCTTTTATAATGAAATGAGCGTCATATCCACTTAAATTATGAAATATTACCGGAACATAAAATGAATTTTTACAATTTATGTTGCAACTATTGTGAGTAGCCCCACGGTATTCACCAGTTAAATGATCGTGATCTTTACATTTAACTTCGTCTGCAGAAAATGGTGCTTCACAAATAAAACAAACCTCTGCCCTTTTGAATGCATCTTGTTGTTCTCTAGTTAGTGCATTCATTTTAACAGGTGACTTTAAGTCCGTCTCCAAAAAACAAGCAATCATTTTTAGTTCATTTAAAAACCATTCAATACAATTCTCTCCTCTTAAGAAACGGTATTCTGTATTTTCTATGTAACTTGATTTTATATAATATCCTATAGAACATGCAATATGTTCTTGATAACTATTATTTGAACTACTTTTTTCCAGTATACATTCTATGTCAGCATAGACACATGGAACCATTATTTTATTTTTAAAGTTGGTAAATTTAAGAATGTTATTTTCCTTGTTTGGCAGTACAATAGCTGATTTATTCATTTTATCGCAATATTTTTTATGATTATTTAATTTTTCATTTGATGAAAAATAATTAAGACATCTTTCACAAAAGTATTTTTTTCCTGTTATTTTTGCTAACATCAGCTGAATTTGATATATTTTTAATCAAAACATAATGATATTTAATGTTCTCATCATTTTCAGTATTATTTTCATAATATGTGTTAAATTTTTCTTTTTTATCATAAATATTTTGAATTAATAGAAGATTAGCATGTTTTTCTTTTTTTAATTTTGTTAGATAAAATGGTACTATTTTTCTTGGTACTACTACTTCTAATGGTACTACTTCTCAAATTTTGAAATATCACTTATTAAAACGGGAAAGCTGATATCTTTAATTTAATACATCTCCATATGGTTGATAACTCGATTCACAATCAGAATGAACTGCGTTTGAATTAAGTAAAGCCATTATACTCCATGCAAAACAAGCATTTTCATTATTTTTAATATTAATACATGCTTTTCTTCTTTTGATAGATTTAGGCAAATCTATGTAAGATGATGCTGCAGCAAATGATGCGAAAGAATTTATATTTATAACTAAATTTACTATGGATGATAAAGCCCAACCACTTCCTTTTTCTTGGAAGTCACAAAATTTGATTAGAATTTGTTCCATTAATTGTTCATACCATTCATTGTTCCTTTCCATTCTGAGTACAATTAAATTTCCAGTATTCAAATACTTTAAATCATAATCAACTTCATCTTCATTGTTTTTTGGAGGTAGTACAAATTCTCCACAAAATACACTTATTCACGTATTCACGTACTCCACGTATTCACTTTGATTGAATTATATTTTACCAATATTTCATCTATTTTATTTATTACAATATCTATTTTATTTATTTCAATATCTATTATATATCTATAAAAATTCGATTCTGGAACGCCGATGATACATTTTTCCATTCTAGCTTGTGATTATATTCAAATAGTATTTTGTATTTTGTTTTTGTTTTTAACGACTCTAAATGTGCTATTACGGCAGCTATGCCATGATTTAACACCATTTTTAGAGTTTTTATTTTCTTCTAAAATTTTTTCTAAAACTATTAAATCTTTTAATAGTAAAATAATATAAGATTTTATTTCTATCTTTGTTGCTTTCATTTTTATTAGAAAGCTCAATATGTTTAATTAAATTTTTTTTGATATTTCGGTCATGATTCTAACTCTTACACGAACTGTGAACTGTTTTATACTAAATAATATTTTTTTTTTCAATCTGAAAATAAAATAATTTAATTTCTGTTTAATTTCTGTTTAATTCGTATACAGAGTGCCTCAGTGAAGGAAATTTTAATTTCAAACAGACATCAAACAGACTAGGGTATCTGAAAATTTTTAAAGAAATATAAATAGATTAGGGGATCTGAAAATTTTTAAAGAAATATAAAATAAAAAGATAATATAATTTAGTTTTAATTTTTATTTATTTATTTAATTATTTATTAAATTAATAATACAAGTAGGTATACATTATTGATTAATTGCAAGTTTTTCTTGCGAAAAAATATCTTCCTGAATTAGTCGATATTTTTGTTTGCCCTCGCTTATCATATATATGTTGACTTGATTGTTTAGTTGCACAATTTCATTATCTGCCAGAAAATCCACCATGTATGCTGGTAGAAAGAAAATAACGTTTTCAAACTCCAACAATATCCTTTTCCCATACTGAGTGTTGAGTTTAGTGATGTTTAAAACATGGTACAGTTTTTGTGGTATTACTTCTGCAGCTGGGAAACTCTTTTTAAAATTAATTTTCTTCTCCACTTTTTCGTTAAATTTGTTCAACAAGCTTGCAACGCTTGTATCTGCTTTCCTTTTATATGGATTGCTAGGCCCGGGTTGAGTATATGTCTTCATATTACTCGTACCAGGTTGATTATAATGGTTCCAGTTGCTCCAGACTGGATATAATTAAACACACTAAGTCCCTGGTGGTTTGTTGGTGATACTATTTGTATATCTTCAATTATTTGGATATCTTCAGAGCTCATCTTGTTTTATTGTTAAATTTTAGTTTTTATTTATTTATTTATTAATAATATGATCTTAATGAAATAAGACTTTCTTTCAATTTAATGAGTTAATTGTAAATTACTCTCCTTTTATATGAAATTTTTAATTTATGTAGGTGGTTTTAAATAAATTTAATTATTACATATTTTAATAATCACAATTTCCACTTTTTTTATTTTAAATTACTCGTATTATAGAACTTTTACAAAATTAGGCACTTATATTATAATATGGTTAACATAATTTCTAGATAATATGTTTATATTATCAATTACCATTTACCACAGAAATTGTTATTAACACACTTAAATTATTTTAAAATCAAATTTAAAATAATTGTACAGGTGAAACCGCAATTTCCACACTTTAAGATCATTTCTAGCTAATATAAATCAAAAAACATTGCAGTATTTCATTTCACAATTTTAAAAAATTTGTAAAAAGTTATGATTTAAATTCTGTTACCTATTCAAGTCTTTTTGTATGATAAGAATTATTTAACGATTACAATTTACCACATAGCTTGTCATTAACAAATTTAAATTACTTTAAAATCAAATTTGAAATAATTGTACAGGCAAAACCACAATTTCCATAATTTAAAATCATTTCTAACTAACTTAAATCAAAAAAACATTGCAGTATATACATATTTGGTTTTGTGCTTTTTATTATGTAAACTAAAGGAATCCCCTGTGACGTCATTTTAGATTCTACATTATTCATTTTATAATTTAAAAAAATTTGTAAATAGATACGATTTCAATTCTGTTACTTATTCCAGTATTTTTTCATGAAAAGAATTTTTTCTTCATAGCGTAAAAAAAAAAGGAATTCCTCTGACCGCACACACACACACACACACACACTCAGAATTCTTTCTTCAAACATAAGATTTGAAAATTTCATTAATATAATATAACAACAACAACAACAACATCATTATAATTTACTAAACTTTTTCTTTGTTAATATAAAACACACTTACCATAATATGTATATTATAAAAACAATAAAAATTTCTTATCATAGAATGTAACTACAAACAAATAAAATTGAAATAATAAAATGTTTTAAATTCTTTATCTAAACAATATGTTCGCCTGGTATTTAAAAATTTAAAAATCTTTTATTATCACTTCTTTTGATCTATGACTCATACTCTTATCTTATCTCTTATCACCACCAATATCTTTACCATCTATGACTCATACTTCTTATCTAAACCGGATGTGACGTCATTTCCTGGTCTAGAACCAGTAATTAAAGTTTGTATGGTACTTTATTTAGCTACCTTAATTTCACTAACGATTTTAAATTTCACTGTTGTCACTTCCTGATCTAGAACCAGCCTAGCTATACTACTTTATACAATCTCTGGTTGACTTTGAACGTTACTATTTGATTGATTGTACCTTTAATTTTGTACCAACATCAACTTGTTATAAACAGTTGATAATAATTTGCATTGCCTATACCGAGCATATAAGTACAATTTTTTTTTTTTTTTTTAATTGAAAAGAGTGTTTTATAGTTAAACTAGGTAAACCCGGCGACATTGGTTAATAATACTGGTATTTTAGCAATCTAGAAATAATATTGGTTTTTTGTCATTTAATTTTTTAATGAAATAAGAAGAAATATCTTTCTGTTCTAATATAGTTTTTATTGTAGGTCGCGACAGTTCCCGTTCCTTCAAAAATAATTTTGATTTTTTTTCATAAAAATGTATAAATTCGTATAAAATTCACTATTCTTTAAGTGAAATGTCAAAATAGAATAATTTTGTATACGAAGTTTTCAAAATTAATTATTTTCCATATGGAAATTGGAAATTTAATTTTTTTTAATGAGCTTTTGGTATATATGCATACTGTAAGTATTAATAGTTGGATTCAAAATCAGAGGCCTTTTTCGGAATATTTATATCCATATATGTAAGTCCATTCGAGATTTTGTTTTCGGGATTTTGGAATTTGATTTTCGGGATTCCTGGGAATTTCGGGATTTGAATTTGGGAATTTGATTTTCGGGAATTTGGGAATTTGATTGCATGTACCCAACCCTATAAATTTTAAATTTTTTTAATTCTTTTTTTCTGTTATGTGCAGTGCAGTATTAGTTTTTGCTATATCAAAAATAAAGAAAATTGTTGCAAACGTTTACGGCTTTTATATAATAAATAATTTATTGTATAATTTATAATTAAAAATTTTAGATATATCCATTTGCATACATACTAATGAGTAATAAAAGTCAATTAGCATATACTCATATATTTCAATGTATTAATGCAAATTATTTTGAACTCAAGCCAAAAACATTTACAACAGATTTTGAATGCGGTTTCGGGTTTGCGAAATGCTCTCAAAATTGTTTTTCCGGATGCTGGTGCTATAAAAGATTGTTGGTTTCATTATACTAGAGCACTACGACGTAAAGCTGCTAAAATACCTAATTTTTAGCACATTTCCAAAAAAAATTTGAAAAAATGTGCTTATTAGTTTCACTTTGTCCGTCCGTCCGTCCGTCTGTTTACAAAACTTCTACACGGTTAAAGATAGAGCAATTTTAACCATCATATCTCATAAAAAAAATAATTTTGTGGAACAACTTTTTCATGTAGCCCCATCCATTACGGAGCTACAGCCCCTCAAACTTTGAAAAAGCCCTATTTTTAAATGCATAATCTTATGTTCTGCTAAAGATTTTTTCAATCTGAAAACGTTATGCGACAGTTATTTTTTTTAACTTTGTAAATTTATATCAAAATTATACAATTTTTTAAAATTTAGTATTAAATTTACCGTTATGTGAAATGATTTTGCATGATTTTTCTACTTCCATGACTCCGGCACGCTTTTAGATAGAGGCTTGAAATTTTGAGGCAAGAAAGAACTTTTAGAATTAGTATAAATTTGCTCAGAAAATTTTTTTGCACCAGCCCCTGTTTATGAGCTATTAGGGCTCAAAAATTGAAAATTTGTTATTTTTAAACACCTGTAACTTAGGAACCTGTGCACATTTTACTTCGGAAAAATTTAAAAATTAAAGCTACAGTAATATATTTTAACGTGTATTAAAGGTTTATTTTACTTATATAGAGTTCCAAGGTTACAGCTCTTCAAAATTGCAAAAAAGCCCCATTTTCAGATGTAATAGTTTTGCAATCTAAAACCGCCAGATGACCGAAAATTTTATTATCTACATAAAACAATATCAAAATTATGCAATATGTTGTTATTTACTATTTAAATTTACCGTTATGTAAAAACCACATTTTGCATGAAATTTCTTTTATCATAACTTCGGCAGCCTTTTAAATAAGAACCTGAAATTTTGAGACAAGAAAGAACTTTTAGGATTAGTATAAGTTTGCTTCGAAAATTTTTTTGCACCACCCCCTGTTTCAGAGGTATTAGGGTTGAAGCATTGAAAATTTGCTATTTTTAGGCACCTGTACATATTTTTCTGCGACAAGACATAAAAATTAAAGCTCCAGTAATATATTTTTACGTGTGTTAACGGTTTTTCTTAGTTATAAAGGGTTCCGGACTTACAGCCCCTCCAAATTTTAGAAAAGTGTTATTTTCAAATATTTAACATATTACAAAAATTTTTCTTAAATTTGATTTTTTAAATTTTCAAATTTTTGTGCAAGTCACAATTCTAAACAGTTTGTATTGTGTTTTGGAAATGTATGCTTTTAAAAACCGTTGGTTTACATTCTACCTTGTTTACCAACATTTCACAAGGATGCAACATTACGTAAAATATATTTAAAGTTTCTTGCCCTTCCTACTTTAAAAACAGAGGATATACCAATTAATTTATTAGAAAAAGAATGCGAAAATTTACAATTTTTAATCCATTCATAAAATATTATAAAAAACAATGGATTAAAAAGGTAAGAACTGCTATAACTAAGTATTTATTTTTTAAAAAATAAAAACTTTATTTTGTCATTATATTACCTATATTTTTCCAGGAAACTCCATTAAAATTTTCGGTATATAAAATGAATATGCGAACAACCAGCAGTCTAGAAAATTACAATGGAAAACTGAATCAAAAATTAACAAAAAATAGAATTTTCTTCAAATTTGTAGATATAATATTGAAAAAATAATTTAACATTTCAACTGATTTTAGTTCTGCAGCTGAACATGGAACGTTAAAATGTTTTCGTCACCGAGATAAAAGCATAGTAGTAGAGAAACGTATTTAAGAAAATTGACTGGGAAATTAGATAAAAAGCGTATTACTATTTATGAATTTAATTTTTATTAAAAAAAATTATTTGTATCACTTGTAATGTTCTACCACTATAATATGTTTTATTTGCTATTAATCTAGGTAATTTTTGAGCTACATGAACGTGATTATACTGAAAATAAAGGGGTAAAATTGGGAATAAATACAATTAATAAAATTGAGGAGTTAATACCGACATTTTTTTAATAAAAGGGTAAAAAAATGTTTGTTAAGAAAAAATTGAAGAAAATTTTAGTTTCAATGATAATATCTCTTGAGAAGCATGACCTATAGTCTTACTTAAAAATACAATTCAAAGCATATTTTGATGAGCTTTCAAATGCTCTATAAAATTTTATTCGGAGTCAATTGGCTCCAATTTTATAAGGAAAAACTAGAACTTTTGTATTTTGGATATAAAAACTTTAAGCCCCAATATCCCGGAAAATGGTGAAAATAGACACTCCAATATAAAGGTATTTTTTATTTGTTTTAATCTCCTATATCATCTTCTGAATTTATTACACTTATTCCCGGGACACCCTGTATATACCAAAACCAAATATTTTTGACTCTCTTGATGAATCTTCTGAAGCATCTGAGGAATCACCATCAGAAAATGCAAAGAGCTTAGAAATAACGCAAAACCTTTCACTTCCGAAAAAGAGAAGAAAATAACAACAAAATCATTTTTGTGTTATACAAAAAGCGAAGCAAAGAAAAAAATTACAATTCCAAAGAAAGAATAATGAGTATGTAATATGTATACATTATACATATTTGATACCATGTATCATGTATACATATTAACATACACAGTAAAATTCAATGAAAAAACAATAACAAATTTGTATTATGTATAAATTGTTGTAGTATCTATAACAGTACCTAATTTACGAACTCTTCTCGTATGTATGTATTAAAAAAATGTGCACCTCATATTAATTAATGATGCATATGCATTATTTTCATTAAAATGACAAAAGTATATTTTTTTGCTATAGTGTATTAATATTAAAATCTATAATTCGACAAAATATTTTTCTGGTATCTCATACTGCATACATACTTATAAAAGTACATAAATATACACAATTTTATCAAACATATTTTCTTAAATAATAGAGTAATAGCATAAACTAATATACTACTCTACATATCCACAAAAACAAAAACTTCATATTTTTCAGCAGCGAGATGAGTTCGTAAATTAGGCACTGTTATACCACAACAATTTCCATATAACACAATTTTGTTATTGTTTTTTCACTGCATATTCTAAACTTCTGAAAAAAAAAGAAAAGAAGGAAATAACAACAAAATCAATTTTGTGTTATACAAAAAGCGAAGCAAAAAATAATATAATTATATTATGAGTTATGACTATGACTATACAAATTCCAAAGAATAGAATAATATGATTATGAATACATTATACATATTTATACTATTTACTACATTGAAAATTACATAGTGCATGTGAATGTTTATCGTATACTGTAAAACTTTATTCTTGCCTTTAAAAAAAAACTAAGGAATTATCCAGACAGATTGCAATCAAAAGGTGAATTCTACAACCATGGAAAATGATTTTTGATTATTTTATGTATATTGGTTTTAATAAGCAAAAATTGTTACTGGACTGTTAAAAATTTCAAACCGAAATTTAAAAAAACGGCTACATCACATCATCGTTTAAATATATTAAATTGTACCAACATACAATTTAACATTACTGTTTAATTTTTCTAAAAATTAACTTATGTTATGTATGGTTTTTAATTATTGTTTGTTGTTTCTCTTATGATTACATTCTTTCTATTCTACATACAAAAAAAAGAAGGAAATAAAAAGGAACTTTTTTTATTTTTTGTTGTATTTTTTATTACTTCGATTCTTGATTTTAGAATATTCAATTTTCATTCAATGCAATCAGCAATATATGTATGTGTGTACATATGTATGTATGTAATTACTATGCCACAAAATTACGTTTTCATATTATTTTAAATTTATATACTTGACTTGACAATAATACTTTACATTTTACAACATATTATGTAAGCACATAATTTAATTTTATACGAAATGCGTAATGCGTTCAGAATTATAACAAAAACTGAGAATAGATTTTTCTTATTTAGAATTTAATTTTATACCATAAAACTTCTTTTTTTTTTTATTTATAAATTTGTTTATTTCAAAAACTTACTTTGAAAGGAAAAATTGAAATAATTTCAAAAAAAAAAATTTTTTTTTTGCAAATCCTTAAAAGAAACCTCCTTAATTCTTATATTATGTATTTTTATAACGAAATCATAGTTATACGTCAGTTATACATAAATCCATCACTAACGATCCCAAGCCCTTAGTAAAAAGGATAAAGGGCTGTTTCTGCTAACATTTTGTTTAATATTGGATTTTTTATAAACTTTTAATAAGTATGTATAATAAGTTTCAAAATAACAATATATCCGATGTTATACGATTCGTTGTTTTTCCATAAATTTTATTTGTCTAAACTGTAGTTGTCGATTATATGAATATTGATTTGAATGCAACATAAGATTTAATAAACACCAGGGGCAGGAGCCCCTGGTAATTAATAATTTAAAACAATGATTGATAATGCAAAATACAAAACAAATAAAATATTATAGACAAATAAAAAACCGGTTCTTTTCAGAACGAAAAATATTATTGATTATAAATATATATAAAGAAATAATAAAAAAATCCAGTATTCTTTTCGTTTCAGTGTTCTTTTGAGCCATTATTATTTCAGTGTTCCTAAGCGTTTGCAGTTAGGATGTTTATCCAAATATAATAGTTACGGGGGCAGCTAGTTTAGTGTGTATAAATCTCATACTACCAAGGGGTATAGGTTTTCTTGGTGTCTTTTAAAGATTACACCTCTCATTCAAAAAAAACCCCAATCCGTTCCAATGCTGAGCGCTTGATGACATTCGCTCGAATTTGGAGAGCTGGGCGACACTAGTATTTTATAATTTTAAAATTTGGTTTATTTCTTTATTCGTTTCTTTTTTTCTTGTTTATTATTTGTTTTGTTAGAGATTACCTATAATAACACGTTTATTTTCTCTTTTAAAAATCACTATTAATTCGATTTCTTTAAGTGCAGTGCGATTACTTTAAGTGTTTATTGTAATTTTATTGTAATTTTATTGATTACAATTTTAAACTTTTATATAGGCAGTTTTTATTTCTGGGTGCTTAGTCTTGAATAAAGAAAGGTAAAAATTCGATCTATTGAGCGTATTGTGCGTATGATGGTCAATCATTCTATTCAAAACGAAATTGTGTTTTATCTTGTTATTAATTATTTTGTATACTGTGAGGTATAACTCTCGTTTACACATATTATTAAAGCAGAGATACTTTCCTATAACATTAGACTCATTGGATACAGATATATAATTTTAATTGCTGTTTTGTTTATTACGTCGAGCTGACCTAGCATTACTGAGTTGCACTGCTCCATATGAGGTTCAGGTGTACAATGTGGGGCATTATATAGGACGAGTAAATTGTGTACAATGTGTCTGTAGAGATAAATTTAGGCAATCTGCGTAATATAAAAAGCATTGGCGATATTTTATTAATACTAAAATGTACATGTTCATTCCATTTAAATTTTTTGTCTATTACCAACCCCAGGTAGGTAAAATTATTTAGAGTTTTGATTCTTTTGAATTGAAATATAATTTTTCTATACTATACAGTTTATAACCTAATATAAGAATCTTTATTTTTTAATATTTATACTTCTTAATTTATGTTTTGTAATCGAAACCTCTTTATCTTTAAATAGTTTTCGATGTGATCCCTCAGTTCATTTTCTGTGTTCGCAGAATATTTAATTACAGTGTCGTCAGCACACAATTCAATAGAGCCTTTGAGATTCAGACGTGCTTTATCATCGATATAGATTTTCAAAATGTCTGGACCTAAAATTAACCTTTGGGGTCTTAAAACTTATGACTTAAAAAATTGAAGCGTATTTTGAGAAAAATCGAGATTGGCTATTTTGTTTAAAAGTATTTCGTGGAATACTTAATCAAAGACCTTCCATAATATTAAAAAAACCTTTTTTCCGAAAACTAATTATGCAAGTGTCAACAACTATCACTACAACTGTTTAAGTCTTTGAACTTAAGATGACACCTTATTTGCATAAATATTGCTATCTTTTTCTCGCACCAAACTCCCATGATCTACTTATTCTGGTAGTATATTCTGACGATATTTTGTTATATATTCAATATCCATTGCATAACAATGTATTCGTAAATAATATGATATGTTCCTGGTTAGTATTTAGTAAATTTAAATTCATATCATCTAATGTTATTGAACTTTTATAAACCGAAGTAATATTGTCTAATTTATGAATGAAGTCTACTACACGGGTTTCGTGTGATCTGTAAATACCTATAATACTTATATTATGACTATTTAATTTAGTAATTATAATATATTCGTTTTATTAAATTCTTCGTTCATTACGAAATTGGAGTTAATATTTTCCTTAATGTATATAGCAACTCCACCATGAACCCTATATATTTGAGAAGTTAGACACGTAACCACTTATATTGAAGACATTATTTTCTGTTTTGGTTAAATTAAATAAATTAGAATTTCTAGATCGTATAATTTATTTCGATAGCTTTGAATATTAATATATTATATAATATCCAAATTTGATTTGGAATTTATAAAAGAATTTAGGTTGCCAACATCTGCTGTATGTACAACATTCATATTAGAAGTATTTGTACAGAGCACTTATCATAGTACAAAAAACTCAAAAAATAAACAAACTGTGCAATTATATCAACAAAAAAAAAGAAAATAAATTCAACATGTGCTTTAGTGATAAATGATAATTAATGACAAATAAGAAAAATGTATGATTGGGACTTTATTGTTGTTGTAAAAACACAACTTCGTTTCAAAGAGAGTAATTTGGATTTGTTTAGTAAAAAGAATTTTAGCTATAAATTCGTGTGTGGTAAAATAAATTTTATTATTTAAAACGTGATTATTTATAAGAATTGATTTTGGAAAAATTATTTTAAAATTTTATAAAATGTATAAAAAATAATAATTACTATAAGGAATATTGTGAATATATTAATGTTTTAAAATTAAAAAATATGATGTAATATTGAATATCGATAATAATAATTGTGAAATATATTGGAAATATAATTTATATTCGTACGTGGTGTGAAAATAATTATTAATACTACATTTGATTTGTAATAAAATAAAATTTTAAAAATACATGTGTGACAAATATAGTGATTCCTTTAAATTAAAATTATATTGTAATATAAAAGTCAAAATAATGTAATTAATGTATTTAAATATAATAAACTTTATATAATAATTTAAAAATAGAAAAATCGAGTATATTAGAGTACACCAACAACGTTCAAGATGCACAGGCATGAGTACATATCTAGTCTATACATAGCTACTTGTACATATAAATGTATCAATCTATGCCTGCACATTTTCAACACTGTTAAATACATCAAGATCAAATAATTTTGAATTGTGTGCGTAAAAGTAAAAATAGTGTAATTAGCTTATTTAAATGTAATAAATTTTATATAATTTAAAAATAAAAAAATTATTAAAAATTAAAATTACAATAATTAAAAATTTAAAAATGTATATTTATATATACACAAATACATATAAACAAAACAAAAAAGAAACAGAAAACGTGAATTACGTTTGTTTACAAGATATGTTAGTGATTCTCAAAAAAATTAATATGCAGAAGTTTGAAATTTTATTAAAAATAAAATTTAAGAACTGGCGATATATATTCTAGTATGCTTAAAACTTTGTCACATATTTCTATTAATAAGTAAAACGACTTTTTTCGATTTTCGCATTTTTTTCAACTTTCTTTGCTGCAAAATGACCGTTTTCGGTAATTCTTCGTATAATTTGACTTTGAAGTGATTTCGGCACAACCAAGATTTCTCGACCATCTTCAACTTTGTAAATTATGTTATCTTTAATATGAAATCTTTATAAGGACCTTTTTCAAGTAAGTCTTTTATGGTTTGTATGTAATCGTCTTGTGCTTGTGCTGCTTTTATTCCTAGGCTAATACTGTTTGTAGAAATAGTCATAACGTGCATCTACATATGGCGCATACGGGTCGCTGATTGATGTTCGATAGATTGATAGATACTCCTCCAACATGTATGCCCATCTTGCTATTTTAGCACATACATCTTTTTTATTCATAGTTTTCTGAAAACCTGAACAGTCTGTAATTATTTTGAATTTTAATTTCAAAAGATAAACCATAAATTTTTTAATGGCCTCAATGACAGTTTAAACTGCAAGTTCATAACTGCTGTAGTTTTGCTGTACACTATTAGTTTTTTTACTCATGTAGTAAACTGGATGGAATAAATTATCATTAATCGACTTTTGCAGTAGTGTTGCAACAAATCCGAATTTTGATGCATCCGTACGTAATTCGGTTTCTGCATTCCTATTACAAATTTGTAAAACTGGTTTGTCTGCTAATACTTTCTTTAACGTGTTAAATGCTTGCTTTTCTTCATCTTGAAATTTAAATATGCTATTTTTCTTTCATAAATCGCTCAATGATTTAGCGATCAAAGAATAGTAGGGTACAAATTGACGAAAATATCCAGATAAACATAAAAAACTTTCTCCTTGCTTGATGTTTTTAGGATTGCTCAGGAAATTTGATTACAGCAGCAATTTTGTCTTCTGATGGATAAATTTTGCCATTTTCGACTATGTGTCCTAAGAAATGTATGCGTTTTTTAAAAAATGTAATTTTTAAAATTTATTTCAAGGGCATAATCAGATGATATTTTTAAAACTTTCTGTAGTCTAATAATTGCTTGTTTTTCATCCGAAGCTGGAGTAATGTGATCGTCTAAGTACACCAATACAACACCTTCACTAATTAAATCTCTAAAAGTAAAATTAATAAATCATTGGAAAACGGCTGGTGAATTTGACAGTCCGAATGGTACTTTACAAAAAGAATATTGGCCATTTTTTTGTAACAAAAGCAGTGTACTTTCGGATTTCAGCATCTACATCCACATGGAAAAATCCATTTTCCAAATCTATCGTACTAAAGATCAAAGCAGCTTGTAGGTTGACAATTGCTCTTCAATTAATGGAAGCGGCTGTCTATGTTTTACTATTATTTTTTTTAGACGACGGTATCAATACACACACGGTGAGAGCCACATTTTTTAGGAACAACTACCAATTGACTTGCATATTCGGAGTTCGAAGGTTCTATAATTTTTTCTTTTAGCCATTCTTTTATTTGTGTCTCAACGATGTCTTGTTCTTTGAATGGTAGTCTTCTTGCGCGATAGTAAAATGGTGTATCATCTTTAACAATTATTTTCATCGCGCCATTAGTTGTTTTAATTTTAACAGGCTGGTAACTTGAAGCAATTTCTGTTATTTTTTTCTTAGTTATTTCAGAAAATTCTTCACCAATATTTAATTCATTTTCTGGGTTGACTTTTATGTTCATAATTTCTAAAATATCATTTAGTTCAGTAATCTTAAGACCCTGCGCGTTCACAATTAGTTCGGCTTGTTTTAAAAGTTCTCTACCAATAACAGACCTACTGATTGCTCCAAAGTTTTCGATGACGAACGAATCAATGTTCGGTATCGAAAACTTTGGAGCAGTCAGTAGGTCTGTTATTTTTATACATATTTATACAGTCAGCAGCAGTCAGTAGGTCTGTTATTACATTATACATATTTATACTATTTACTACATTGAAAATTACATAGTGCATGTGAATGTTTATCGTATACTGTAAAACTTTATTCTTGCCTTTAAAAAAAAACTAAGGAATTATCCAGACAGATTGCAATCAAAAGGTGAATTCTACAACCATGGAAAATGATTTTTGATTATTTTATATATATTGGTTTTAATAAGCAAAAATTGTTACTGGACTGTTAAAAATTTCAAACCGAAATTTAAAAAAACGGCTACATCACATCATCGTTTAAATATATTAAATTGTACCAATATACAATTTAACATTACTGTTTAATTTTTCTAAAAATTAACTTATGTTATGTATGGTTTTTAATTATTGTTTGTTGTTTCTCTTATGATTACATTCTTTCTATTCTACATACAAAAAAAAGAAGGAAATAAAAAGGAACTTTTTTTATTTTTTGTTGTATTTTTTATTACTTCGATTCTTGATTTTAGAATATTCAATTTTCATTCAATGCAATCAGCAATATATGTATGTGTGTACATATGTATGTATGTAATTACTATGCCACAAAATTACGTTTTCATATTATTTTAAATTTATATACTTGACTTGACAATAATACTTTACATTTTACAACATATTATGTAAGCACATAATTTAATTTTATACGAAATGCGTAATGCGTTCAGAATTATAACAAAAACTGAGAATAGATTTTTCTTATTTAGAATTTAATTTTATACCATAAAACTTCTTTTTTTTTTTATTTATAAATTTGTTTATTTCAAAAACTTACTTTGAAAGGAAAAATTGAAATAATTTCAAAAAAAAAAATTTTTTTTTTGCAAATCCTTAAAAGAAACCTCCTTAATTCTTATATTATGTATTTTTATAACGAAATCATAGTTATACGTCAGTTATACATAAATCCATCACTAACGATCCCAAGCCCTTAGTAAAAAGGATAAAGGGCTGTTTCTGCTAACATTTTGTTTAATATTGGATTTTTTATAAACTTTTAATAAGTATGTATAATAAGTCTCAAAATAACAATATATCCGATGTTATACGATTCGTTGTTTTTCCATAAATTTTATTTGTCTAAACTGTAGTTGTCGATTATATGAATATTGATTTGAATGCAACATAAGATTTAATAAACACCAGGGGCAGGAGCCCCTGGTAATTAATAATTTAAAACAATGATTGATAATGCAAAATACAAAACAAATAAAATATTATAGACAAATAAAAAACCGGTTCTTTTCAGAACGAAAAATATTATTGATTATAAATATATATAAAGAAATAATAAAAAAATCCAGTATTCTTTTCGTTTCAGTGTTCTTTTGAGCCATTATTATTTCAGTGTTCCTAAGCGTTTGCAGTTAGGATGTTTATCCAAATATAATAGTTACGGGGGCAGCTAGTTTAGTGTGTATAAATCCCATACTACCAAGGGGCATAGGTTTTCTTGGTGTCTTTTAAAGATTACACCTCTCATTAAAAAAAAACCCCAATCCATACCAATGCTGAGCGCTTGATGACATTCGCTCGAATTTGGAGAGCTGGGCGACACTAGTATTTTATAATTTTAAAATTTGGTTTATTTCTTTACTCGTTTCTTTTTTTCTTGTTTATTATTTGTTTTGTTAGAGATTACCTATAATAACACGTTTAATTTCTCTTTTAAAAATCACTATTGATTCGATTTCTTTAAGTGCAGTGCGATTACTTTAAGTGTTTATTGTAATTTTATTGTAATTTTATTGATTACAATTTTAAACTTTTATATAGGCAGTTATTATTTCTGGGTGCTTAGTCTTGAATAAAGAAAGGTAAAAATTCGATCTATTGAGCGTATTGTGCGTATGATGGTCAATCATTCTATTCAAAACGAAATTGTGTTTTATCTTGTTATTAATTATTTTGTATACTGTGAGGTATAACTCTCGTATACACATATTATTAAAGCAGAGATACTTTCCTATAACATTAGACTCATTGGATACAGATATATAATTTTAATTGCTGTTTTGTTTATTACGTCGAGCTGACCTAGCATTACTGAGTTGCACTGCTCCATATGAGGTTCAGGTGTACAATGTGGGGCATTATATAGGACGAGTAAATTGTGTACAATGTGTCTGTAGAGATAAATTTAGACAATCTGCGTAATATAAAAAGCATTGGCGATATTTTATTAATACTAAAATGTACATGTTCATTCCATTTAAATTTTTTGTCTATTACCAACCCCAGGTAGGTAAAATTATTTAGAGTTTTGATTCTTTTGAATTGAAATATAATTTTTCTATACTATACAGTTTATAACCTAATATAAGAATCTTTATTTTTTAATATTTATACTTCTTAATTTATGTTTTGTAATCGAAACCTCTTTATCTTTAAATAGTTTTCGATGTGATCCCTCAGTTCATTTTCTGTGTTCGCAGAATATTTAATTACAGTGTCGTCAGCACACAATTCAATAGAGCCTTTGAGATTCAGACGTGCTTTATCATCGATATAGATTTTCAAAATGTCTGGACCTAAAATTAACCTTTGGGGTCTTAAAACTTATGACTTAAAAAATTGAAGCGTATTTTGAGAAAAATCGAGATTGGCTATTTTGTTTAAAAGTATTTCGTGGAATACTTAATCAAAGACCTTCCATAATATTAAAAAAACCTTTTTTCCGAAAACTAATTATGCAAGTGTCAACAACTATCACTACAACTGTTTAAGTCTTTGAACTTAAGATGACACCTTATTTGCATAAATATTGCTATCTTTTTCTCGCACCAAACTCCCATGATCTACTTATTCTGGTAGTATATTCTGACGATATTTTGTTATATATTCAATATCCATTGCATAACAATGTATTCGTAAATAATATGATATGTTCCTGGTTAGTATTTAGTAAATTTAAATTCATATCATCTAATGTTATTGAACTTTTATAAACCGAAGTAATATTGTCTAATTTATGAATGAAGTCTACTACACGGGTTTCGTGTGATCTGTAAATACCTATAATACTTATATTATGACTATTTAATTTAGTAATTATAATATATTCGTTTTATTAAATTCTTCGTTCATTACGAAATTGGAGTTAATATTTTCCTTAATGTATATAGCAACTCCACCATGAACCCTATATATTTGAGAAGTTAGACACGTAACCACTTATATTGAAGACATTATTTTCTGTTTTGGTTAAATTAAATAAATTAGAATTTCTAGATCGTATAATTTATTTCGATAGCTTTGAATATTAATATATTATATAATATCCAAATTTGATTTGGAATTTATAAAAGAATTTAGGTTGCCAACATCTGCTGTATGTACAACATTCATATTAGAAGTATTTGTACAGAGCACTTATCATAGTACAAAAAACTCAAAAAATAAACAAACTGTGCAATTATATCAACAAAAAAAAAGAAAATAAATTCAACATGTGCTTTAGTGATAAATGATAATTAATGACAAATAAGAAAAATGTATGATTGGGACTTTATTGTTGTTGTAAAAACACAACTTCGTTTCAAAGAGAGTAATTTGGATTTGTTTAGTAAAAAGAATTTTAGCTATAAATTCGTGTGTGGTAAAATAAATTTTATTATTTAAAACGTGATTATTTATAAGAATTGATTTTGGAAAAATTATTTTAAAATTTTATAAAATGTATAAAAAATAATAATTACTATAAGGAATTAATGTTTTAAAATTAAAAAATATGATGTAATATTGAATATCGATAATAAAAATTGTGAAATATATTGGAAGATGCACAGGCATGAGTACATATCTAGTCTATACATAGCTACTTGTACATATAAATGTATCAATCTATGCCTGCACATTTTCAACACTGTTAAATACATCAAGATCAAATAATTTTGAATTGTGTGCGTAAAAGTAAAAATAGTGTAATTAGCTTATTTAAATGTAATAAATTTTATATAATTTAAAAATAAAAAAATTATTAAAAATTAAAATTACAATAATTAAAAATTTAAAAATGTATATTTATATATACACAAATACATATAAACAAAACAAAAAAGAAACAGAAAACGTGAATTACGTTTGTTTACAAGATATGTTAGTGATTCTCAAAAAAATTAATATGCAGAAGTTTGAAATTTTATTAAAAATAAAATTTAAGAACTGGCGATATATATTCTAGTATGCTTAAAACTTTGTCACATATTTCTATTAATAAGTAAGTCGTTTTTTTTCGATTTTCGCATTTTTTTCAACTTTCTTTGTTGCAAAATGACCGTTTTCGGTAATTCTTCGTATAATTTGACTTTGAAGTGATTTCGGCACAACCAAGATTTCTCGACCATCTTCAACTTTGTAAATTATGTTATCTTTAATAATGAAATCTTTATAAGGACCTTTTTCAAGTAAGTCTTTTATGGTTTGTATGTAATCGTCTTGTGCTTGTGCTGCTTTTATTCCTAGGCTAATACTGTTTGTAGAGATAGTCATAACGTGCATCTACATATGGCGCATACGGTTCATTTTTTTCAACTTTCTTTGCTGCAAAATGACCGTTTTCGGTAATTCTTCGTATAATTTGACTTTGAAGTGATTTCGGCACAACCAAGATTTCTCGACCATCTTCAACTTTGTAAATTATGTTATCTTTAATAATGAAATCTTTATAAGGACCTTTTTCAAGTAAGTCTTTTATGGTTTGTATGTAATCGTCTTGTGCTTGTGCTGCTTTTATTCCTAGGCTAATACTGTTTGTAGAAATAGTCATAACGTGCATCTACATATGGCGCATACGGTTCGCTGATTAATGTTCGATAGATTGATAGATACTCCTCCAACATGTATGCCCATCTTGTTATTTTAGCACATACATCTTTTTTATTCATAGTTTTCTGAAAAGCTGAACAGTCTGTAATTATTTTGAATTTTAATTTCAAAAGATAAACCATAAATTTTTTAATGGCCTCAATGACAGTTTAAACTGCAAGTTCATAACTGCTGTAGTTTTGCTGTACACTATTAGTTTTTTTACTCATGTAGTAAACTGGATGGAATAAATTATCATTAATCGACTTTTGCAGTAGTGTTGCAACAAATCCGAATTTTGAAGCATCCGTACGTAATTCGGTTTCTGCATTCCTATTACAAATTTGTAAAACTGGTTTGTCTGCTAATACTTTCTTTAACGTGTTAAATGCTTGCTTTTCTTCATCTTGAAATTTAAATATGCTATTTTTCTTTCATAAATCGCTCAATGATTTAGCGATCAAAGAATAGTAGGGTACAAATTGACGAAAATATCCAGATAAACATAAAAGACTTTTTCTTTGCTTGATGTTTGTAGGATTGCTCAGGAAATTTGATTACAGCAGCAATTTTTTCTTCTGATGGATAAATTTTGCCATTTTCGACTATGTGTCCTAAGAAATGTATGCGTTTTTTAAAAAATGTAATTTTTTAAAATTTATTTCAAGGGCATAATCAGATGATATTTTTAAAACTTTCTGTAGTCTAATAATTGCTTGTTTTTCATCCGAAGCTGGAGTAATGAGATCGTCTAAGTACACCAATACAACACCTTCACTAATTAAATCTCTAAAAGTAAAATTAATAAATCATTGAAAAACGGCTGGTGAATTTGACAGTCCGAATGGTACTTTACAAAAAGAATATTGGCCATTTTTTTGTAACAAAAGCAGTGTACTTTCGGCTTTCAGCATCTACATCCACATGGAAAAATCCATTTTCCAAATCTATCGTACTAAAGATCAATGCAGCTTGTAGGTTGACAATTGCTCTTCAATTAATGGAAGCGGCTGTCTATGTTTTACTATTATTTTTTTTAGACGACGCTATCAATACACACACGGTGAGAGCCACATTTTTTAGGAACAACTACCAATTGACTTGCATATTCGGAGTTCGAAGGTTCTATAATTTTTTCTTTTAGCCATTCTTTTATTTGTGTCTCAACGATGTCTTGTTCTTTGAATGGTAGTCTTCTTGCGCGATAGTAAAATGGTGTATCATCTTTAACAATTATTTTCATCGCGCCATTAGTTGTTTTAATTTTAACAGGCTGGTAACTTGAAGCAATTTCTGTTATTTTTTTCTTAGTTATTTCAGAAAATTCTTCACCAATTTAATTTATTTTCTGGGTTGACTTTTATGTTCATAATTTCTAAAATATCATTTAGTTCAGTAATCTTAAGACCCTGCGCGTTCACAAATAGTTCGGCTTGTTTTAAAAGTTCTCTACCAATAACAGACCTACTGATTGCTCCAAAGTTTTCGATGACGAACGAATCAATGTTCGGTATCGAAAACTTTGGAGCAGTCAGTAGGTCTGTTATAAATTCATATTCATCAATTTGAATCTTCGTTCTCAATTTTCCTATTGTTTTTACTGATGAAGAACCAAATCCTTTTAAAGAAATGTGAAAATCAATAAGTTTTGGAGATCCTCTTAAAAGATTTATCTCTCTACCAGTATCTATTAATACGGAAGTGTTGAAGTCATTAATTTTAATATTTTTGGTTGTGAAATTGATGTGTATGCAATTTATTTCTTGTATCTTTTCTTTTGGTCTTTCGCGTTCGGATTGTTGACTGCATTCCGAAGATTTGTGAACGAAATTGTTACATTTGAAAAATTTTAAACCTTTCTTTTTTGCAAAATATATGCTCCTTTGTTTTCCTTCTTTTTTCTTTTTTTTTCCGAATTTTATGTTTCTATACAATATATGTTATTGCTATACATATAGTTTGAAATTTGAATATGAATGATATACAAATGCATTTATAGAGCTACGTAGTGTTAGGTATCTATAGCTATACGTATTTTTTGTTTTATTTCTTTTTTATGTTTCTATACAATATATTCTGTTGCTATACATATAGTTTGAAATTTTAATATGAATGATAATATAAAAACGTATTTATATAACTACAGTGTTAGGTATCTATAGTCTATGGCTATACGTATTTTTTGTTTTATTTTCTTTTTTATGTTTTCTATATATGTTTGATATGAATAGTATAGATATGTATTTATATATGTATGCAATGTAATGTTAAGTATTTATTTACATATTTTTTGTTTTGTTATGTTTCTTTTTTGTTTATATTTAGTAAAAATAAAAGCTAAAAAATGTGTGCATTGTATATAAAGATTTACTATTATTGAAATGAGTATTCGTAATTATTCTAATAAAAATTCGTCGCTTCCATTGAGGTATGTAATATAATAATTTTGAAAAATGATTTGTAGTTTTATTTTAAAAATTGAATTGAATTGTAAACTAGTAAAAAACAAGTATGTGCATATGTATGTATGTATTTTTGAAATTTTTTAAGAATAAAATTTAAGGGTTGATTTTTAAAATTTATAAGAAATGTACAAAATAATTTTCATGCAATTCACAAAATTATTTGTTGAAGTTTGCATCAAAATTAATATTATTATACATATGTACACATATTATTTATGCATCACAAATTCAATAATATTGCACTTTTTTCATTCAAATCAAATATTTTTTTTCTTAAAAATTTGTTAAGAATTAGAAAATTGCTGAAAATATAAGTATTCGAAAAGTTAAGTACTAGAAAATATTTCGCCAGTCCTTAAATTTTATTTTTAATAAAACTTCAAACTTACTTGTCAAACTTACAATCCGTTGATTTATGCCCTATTGTTCCACAGTTGTAACATCTTAATTTTTCCTGTGTTCTATTAATTCTTGATTTTGATTAAGTTGAATATAAATTTCCCGATTCTTCTAAACTTTTACTCCTAATTTTGGAATAAATTTTCAATTTTTGTTTAAAATCATTATAATTGTATGCTCCGTACAGAATGGACTTATTTTGTTCTTCATCTTCTATGCCATCTAAAACGTATTGTATTAATGATTTTGGTTCAATTCGTCCTCTATTTGCAATTTCTTACATTACTAAGAAATATTCACTTGGCGTTTCTCCTTTTTTATTTTTCGTTCACACAAAACTCGATGAAGCGTATTACTCGTCATTTCGCTTCCAAATTCTCTAATTAAATCTTTTTTTAAAATTTCCCAGTTTTTTAGAGATCTTTCTCCTTGCACAAAAATTTTTGCAACTCCAATTAAATGCTTTTTCGCAAAAATAAATTTATGTAGATCAGATCAACCAACCAAGGAAGACAAATCCTCAACGTCCTGAATCTATTTTGCAACTGGATATGTATTTTTGCAATCAAAATTTGGTATTGACCCTTCTAAGTCTTGAAAAGTGATTACGGTTGTTTGCTGTTCAACTTCTGCATAAGATATTACTGTACTTGCTGTTGAACTGCATTCAATATCGTCGTTTTTGTCGCCGCTATCTTCATTATATTTTAATTCAACTATATTTAACAAATTATGTACAATTAAAGGTATTATTTGTCCTGCATTTAAATTTTCGTGCTCCAAACGTAATAAATTTGCCACTGATTTTATTTCTTCCAAAGATAACTCATTTTCAATTTACCTGATCTTGCTTGAAAATTCTTTACTGTTGGTTTGAAATTGAAATCCTTTAAATTCACGCAAGTTTTTCCTGTTTTGTCTTCCACTGTCTACTTCAAAAACAATTTTATGAAAATTTGTTATTAATTTTTTACCCACAGCTTTGATTCCGCTCGATATGAATTTTATAATTCCAAGAGAACACATTTTTTATCGTCTTTTTGGTGGGATATGCTTGACACCTTTGTAAAAAATTTAAGTTTCTATCTTTAGTAATTTCGAAGATTACTAGTGCTTGGGAGGTGTGTGTAAGGTACCCAAATTGCCACTCCAATTCATCGAATCCAATTTTTCGAAATTTTATGAAAATTTGTTATTAATTTTTTACCCACAGCTTTGATTCCGCTCGATATGAATTTTATATTTCCAAGAGAACACATTTTTTATCGTCTTTTTCTTAAAAGCCTTCTTTGAAGTCGTCTTTTTCCAAATCGTCTTTTAATTTTTTTTTTTTAGATTAATAAACTAATTATTAACCCTTATTAACAATAATAAAATTAATAATATCGTAAGAAATTGATTAAACATGTGCTTCTTTGTTACTTTGTTGCCATACATTGCAATATTTCTTCAAAAATATTTCCATTCATAGAATAATTTCTTATAAGTACAATACAATACAATAAAATACATATATGTATGTAAATACGGCGCTATATAATATACATCTATACTCTTATCATTCATTCATCAGTGACATATGCGATATGTAAATAAACATAACATTATATAAGTATGTATGTATATCAATATCAAGTAAATAAAAATTTTTCAAGTAACCGTTACGTTGTTTATTTATTTACATTTTTTTGTATTACGCATTATATCCTCAACAATTTCAAATTATCGAGTAAAACAAAATGCAAAAAATTCGTTAAAGAAATTTGTTAGAAAATTTGAAAAAATCAAGTAACACTTTCGTCAATTATAAAGTAACCCTATATTATTAAAAAAAAGTTGTTAACAGAAATAACAAGAAATAAGAAAATAACAAGAAACAGAAATAAGAGAATAATGTTGAAGCTTCAATTTTTATGTATTACTTCAAAAAAATTTGAACAGGTGTTCAAGTTACAGGTGTTTAAAAATAGGAAATTTTCAGTTTTTGACCCCCTACAGGGGCTACAGAACAATTAATATTAACATAAAATTAATATTTTTATGATATCTATCAGCAGTTAAAATTTCATGGCTCTATTTGAAAAAAATTGTGGAGATCTAAAAGTTAGTTGTTCGGGAGCTACCCGAAGTTTTGGTCGGAACTCAACCAAAAAAAATAGGGAACCTACAAATTGCTCCCAGAATATTTTGTGTAAATTTCAAGATTCTAGTTTTCTTAGTTTTTCAGTCAACGTGCTGACGGACGGACGGACGGATATGGCTTAATCGACTCAGAATTTGATTCTGATCCGATCCATACCTTTGAAGGTATATCTAAGTCGCTTATTTCGAGGTGTTGCAAACGGAGGAGTAATTTTATTATACGCGATACTTATCGTACGGGTATAATTAGATACATAGGTATATAAAAATTCAATTAAAAAAAATAAGTTCGAGATTATCATAAAAATTAAATTTAAAAATTATTTATCAAAAAAATCAGTTCAATATTGTTATAAAATTAAATATAAAAATTAGTTTAATTCTATTATAAAAATTAAATATACAAATTATTGTTAATAAAAAAAAATTTAATTTAACAATATTATAATTTCTTTTAAAATATACATATATTAAAATTTGCTACTTATTCTTCGTCTTGATACACGTCTTGATGCTAGCTCGTCTTTTTTAAGAAGAAAGCAAAATCGTCAAATTATAAAACTGGTTCTTGTTATTTGTTTTATTTTATTTTTCTTTAAATCTTTTTCAGTATGTCCTTTGCCTATTGACATTTTTAGAGTGACCAGATTATCCTATTAATATATTGCTGGTATTAATTGAATCCCACATCTATATATAAATCATAATATTAATTTTGATGCATACTTCAACAAATAATTTTGTGAATTGCAAAAGAATTATTTTGCACATTTATTATAAATTTTAAAGATGTATTCTTAAATTTTATTTTTAAAAAAATTTAAAATTAGATATGAAGATATGTACTTGATTTTTACAGGTTTACATTATTCGATTTTTAAAGTAAAAATATATATAAATAATTATTTATATAATACTACCTCAATGGAAGATCTGAATTTTTATTAGAAAAATCACAAATACTCATTCTAATAATAGCAAATATTTATATACAATTCACACATTTTTTCGCACCATATTTTTCTCTAATACAATACTTACACAATACTTATACCACATTTTTATATTTTTCACTAGTATAATACTTGTAGACTTAAACGTATTATTACGAATACAATACTTATCTTTTTCATTTTTACTTTTGTTTTTTTTTAAGTACAACTTAAGAAACTTAGCTTTCAATTTACCTTTCGATTTTTTTTTTACTTTTAATTGGAATATCTGGATTCAGCAGAAAATATCAAACAAAAAAAAAACAATCATAAAATGTACAATCGTAAAATACAGAAGAAAAAAAACATTGCAAATACATAAATATCTATAATTATAATTTAGTAGTTTTCAGCCACACACTATACGTATTATGAACTCCGTTTCAAGCTTTGAACATCATTATGGAGGTACATATTATTAATAATAAAACATAAACAACATATTTCATATTTACATTACAGTATTATGGTACTACGCTACGATAGTCGATTCGGTAGTAGAGTAGTAGTATAAAACGTACACAACAGAAACAGAATAACAAAAAAAACTAAAAATTTTAAGAGCATTATCTCTCTTTAAAATTGTATATTTTTTTTTTTCTTTTGTTTCCTCTCGAGTCACGACTCGACTACTCTTTGGCTATTACACGTAATATGTATGTATGTATTTTACTTATGCATGTAAAAATTTAAAATTTGGTAAAAATCATCATTTACCACAATATGCATTGAAATTTTAAAATAATGATGAATGACATTGATCTGATATTATTATTAATAATCAATATGTATCTAAGTACGTGCTAATTATGTGTGACCAGTGGGCAGTGTCTTTTAAAATTCAAATACATATGTAGGTAATTGTTTTGCTTTTGTGCTTTTCTATTAAATTGTTGTATTTACGTATGAATGTTTGTGTATTATTTGAAGCGATTAAACTTTTCTAATTGTATTCTTTTTTGAATTCAATTTCTTCTCATATGTGTACTTAAATTTGCGTACAGAAATTCTTACAGCCAAAATTAAATTTGAATAATTTTTTATTTTTAAATACTAAGTATATTGTATATCAATTTTATGCAGATTTACCATTCGTACAATCGTGGTAATATTTACGATTTTGTAGCCCTCTGTAAAATGTACAATCTTGATCAACGATTGTAAGCCAAATACACGGTCTTTTTCATATTTTAAACGTGGTCTATAAAGAAATTTTCAAATGAATTTCTCTACAAACTTTGTTTGTGCATTTTACAAATGTTTTACGAATACCTATTCCGTTTTCTCCACATAAGTTTAAAATATTTATTTCGAACTCGATACATAAATAAACGTAATAGTCCTCACTCACAATACGAAATAACTTAAATATAAGTACACTACAGGGTCTTTATATAATTTAATTCTGTTTTGGCGCTATTTTAAAAATAATTATAGTTACTGTTTTCATGAATTTGGTTTTGCTTCCAGATTTTTTACGGATTGTACTTTTTCCATAAATTCAATTTTTCTAAACTGGAACTGTCCATTATATGAATTGGGATTCAACTATATGACAACACATTAACAGGGGCTCCTAGTAATCATATAATATATTAAATGAAATGTTATTCTTACGAATTTAAGATAAATGTAGAATTTATGCGGCTAAGGGATAATAATATAATATAAAATATAATTAATAATATATTTTATATTATATTTATATATACCTATTTGTTATTATATCCAAAATATTATTATCAACGATAATGAATCATAAAGAAAATCATAACATTTAAATTTAGAATGGAGATGTAATTTGATCTTCTTCTTTACAAAAAAATAAAAAGTGAATTTGTTTTTTTATTCATTTTTGAATGTTACTTACTATAATAAACATATGTATGTAATTGACCATACAAGTTAACATAGTTAACAAACCTCAGCGAATCACTAAGTCCCTGAATAATTGTCTTATGTTTAGCTTACATCGTGTGATTACAATTCTAAGAAGTGCATCATACGATGTCAGCAGAACAGTTAGATAATTAAAGAATAAAAATAAATGTTTTATCAATACCATTATTTTTATTTAGTCATATTTTAACATTCATGAAGATAGCTTTAGCAAGAAAATTAAGAAATAAAGGAAAAATAAAGTTTGTTTGAACCCAAAAAGTAAAGGAAGAAGTAAATAAAAAATAAAAAAAAAAATTAACTGGCTCCCGAGCAGGGACTTGAAAAAGTAAAATTCAAAATAATTAATCTAATTAAAAAAATTTTTAATCAAGTCCAACAATTTACATAGCTTAATTTTTAGTTTATATTCCTATCATAATATTTTTTTTGATATTTTTTTTTTAATTAAATGAAAGTTTAGTTTGTAAGAAACTATTAAAAAAGAAAAAATCATAATAAAGTGTGGTGAGCAATTAATAAAAAACTAATTATCTATAAAACTAATTTTCAGTTTTCATTTTCCTTTTAATTTGGAAATAAAAATGAATTGGAACTGTAAAAAAATAAATAAAAAAAATTTTTTAAAAAACAGCTTTTTTGAACTAAAAAGAACAAAATAAATTTTTAATAGCAAATTTTTCTGTAATTTTCTAAACTATATTGTTACAGTCGAGATTTCTTTCAAAAAGTTTATTTCAATATGTCAAATATATATATAAATATAAGTATATATAAATTTAAAGTCTGTGAAATTAATATAAAAGCTGGAGGCAACAAACGCATAACTATAAACTTATATTTTTAAATTTTGCCTACAGCTTTTGTATTAATTTCACAGACTTTAAAACTTATATATACTTATATTTATATATATATTTGACATATTGAAATAAACTTTTTCAAAGAAATCTCGATTGTAACAATATAGTTTAGAAAATTACAGAAAAATTTGCTATTAAAAATTTATTTTGTACTTTTTAGTTCAAAAAAGCTGTTTTTTTTAAAATTTTTTTTATTTATTTTATTTTATTCTTTTTAGTAACGACAAATATAAGTATTCAAAATTTAAAAAAATTATTGCAATTTTATAATGTTCTTTATTTCCACTTAAAAATGCAACCCTTTAAAAACTTTGATTTATACACTGCCTTGTTTTTTCTTTCTATTCATAGCATAACATTTAAATATTTCTTTTTTTCTATTTCTTATGTGGGTAAATATAGGATATGCACATATACATAAGAAATAAACTTTAAAAATATTTAAAAACAATCAAAGTAACATTTTTTGTTCTCTTTTTTTTCTATTCGTTTTTATTTTTCTTTCAGTATTACATTTTACTTTTTTTTTCTGTTATTTAGGTACGCTAAGAACTTATTTTTTTTTTTTAATATTAAATTTATGCATACAGTCTATTTAAAAATATAAATTATTAGCTATAGAACATTCTGAATTTATTTTTGTTCGTTTATGTTAACCGTCCATTCATATGCATACATAAAATTTTTTTTTGTTCGTTTATGTTTACCGTCCATTCATATAAATATAACTGTTACCTACATATTAAAAAATAATAAATCGATAAATCAACTAAATAATAATAGTGGGGAATTTGGGAATTTGGTGTGACATGTAGTCTCTGGTGTGACTGTGTTAGCAGATTTTTAATAACACACATAAAATATGCATACCATTTTTGTATATGTTTGTACCTACATATGTAGTAAAAAAATTTGGTTTTAAAAGTATGTAATTGAGAATATATTAAATTGCTTACTTCTAAATGCTAATGTTTTTGAATTAAAAAAAAATTATTTTGCATTTTCTAGACGATGTAGATATATATGTATGTATGTACATAACATATATTTTATGATTAATTCATAATTATTGTTATTGAAAAGACAAATATTGTTGTTATTTACTATTTTTAAAAAAGACTGGATTTCTTATTTTTAATATATTCTTTTTGTTGTTTAATGTTTTTACATAATTGGAAATATATTCTTAGTTTTTATACTTCAGAAAAAGACATTAGTGGTTCAGATCATCATTCCCTAATAGATCTTAATTTAAAGGCAGCTCCCAATTTAGGTATCAATGTTAGGGCCATAATAGGCGATTTTAATATGTTAAGAGTTTCGAAAGAAAAGCCCTATTTTAATTATAATTAAGAAAGGAAAAACACATATCTATATAAATATTATAAATAAAGACATTGCTTTTATAAATAAAACTAGTAAAAAAGCCCGTCATACGAAGGGTATAAGTAGAAAAATATAGCTTTTGTGAAAGTTTCCTCAGTTTTATGAACAATTTAATTTTAGTAAATTTATTCAAATACTTATATGTATTATATTTAGATATTGATAAATGTAAAATTTATTGCTAAAGTGTTTTAAATAATGAAAAACGTCAATGATGCTGTGAAGTAGTTTCTTTCAAAAATGTAATAAAAATGATTATTTAATAAATCTAATCTCTTGTAAATTTCTTTGTCAAGCTTTGGATTAAAAAACCAAAGGTTGGATTAAAAACCAATGGTAAATAAATTTTTGCCAATAGTAACAAAAATTTTCGCTTCGAAAAAAATACAGTATCAAACTTTATAATTTTGAAACTAAACTACACTGATCTGATGCATTTACCTAATTATAATATACTAGTAAAAAAGCCCGTCATACGACGGGTATAAGTAGAAAAATATAGCTTTTGTGAAAGTTTCCTCAGTTTTATGAACAATTTAATTTTAGTAAATTTATTCAAATACTTATATGTATTATATTTAGATATTGATAAATGTAAAATTTATTGCTAAAGTGTTTTAAATAATGAAAAACCTCAATGATGCTGTGAAGTAGTTTCTTTCAAAAATGTAATAAAAATGATTATTTAATAAATCTCATCTCTTGTAAATTTCTTTGTCAAGCTTTGGATTAAAAAACCAAAGGTTGGATTAAAAACCAATGATAAATAAATTTTTGCCAATAGTAACATAAATTTTCGCTTCGAAAAAAATACAGTATCAAACTTTATAATTTTGAAACTAAACTATACTGATCTGATGCATTTACCTAATTATAATATATTTTCTATGGTTGCCATAGCAAATGCTTCAAAACTTTCTTTGTTATATTTTTCAAACAAATTTTTACTCTATCCTCTATCCGTAATAATATTCTGTCTCTTTATCTATCGCTTTCTCTACAAAATCTTCACACCGTAAGTTTTACGCACCTTTTATGTAAAACAATAAAAATTGGCTGTGCATATAATGTTGAAGTTTTAGAAAATAAAAACCATAAAAGAAGCATAAAATTAAGAAAATGTTACACATTCAAAATTTAATTGAAAATTGTGATTTTATAATTTAAATTGCGCTCCTTTAAAAGCTTTGGTTTTACGCACCGCTTTATTTTTTTATAATTTCTACTTAAAAATTCAACTCTTTAAAAACTTTGATTTATGCACTGCCTTGTTTTTTCATTCTTTTTATAGCATAACATTTTAATTCTTTTTTTCTATCTGTTATGTACCTAAATATCAGATGTACGTTTCTTTCTCTTCATAGCATAACATTTAATATTTCTTTTTTCTATCTGTTATGTACGTAAATATCAGAGGTATGTTTTTTTCTTTTAAAATCATAACATTTTAACAGTTCTTTTTTCTTTAAAAATATTTAAAAACAGTCAAAGTAACATTTTTTGTTCTCTTTTTTTTCTATTCGTTTTTATTTTTCTTCGCAGTATTACATTTATTTTTTTTTTGTTTTCTGTTATTTACGTACGCTAAGTATTTCTTTTATTTTTTTTAAATATTAAATTTATACATCAGTCTATTTAAAAAATATAAATTATAACCTATAGAACATTTTGAATTTTTTTTTGTTCGTTTATGTTTACCGTCCATTGATTCATATAAATAACTGTTGCCTATATAAAAAATAATAAATCTATAATAAATCTAATATATGTATACCCATATTTTTATTCATATATCTATATTATGGGCTAAACATCTGATTCTAAAATTGTACTATATTATGGCAAAATTTTTAAAAAATTAAGAAAATGTTACTTAGCAAAATTTAAATAAAAATATTATTGCAATTTTATAATGTTCTACTTAAAAATACGAACCTTTAAAAACTTTGATTTATACACTGCCTTGTTTTTTCTTTCATTTCATAGCATAACATTATAATATTTATTGTTTTCTATCTGTTATATGGGTAAATATCAGATGTACGTTTCTTTCTTTTCATAGTATAACATTTGTTAAATTAACATTTAACATAACAGTAGGGCACGCTACTCAGCAGCAGCAACTTGTCTTTTATTATATTTAGATTGTATACTAAAAATCAATTGATTTGATGACAAAAAACTTAAATTTAACACTTGTTTACTAAATTTTAAGGAAATGCATATTAAATTTTACACTGTGTTCTCAAGTGCGGCACATTAATTTGTTTACACATTCATATCTTTCAAATTCATCGCTTTCAAACCAAAAATATTTTCGAAGCACATATTATTACATGTATATGTATGCATACAATGCAATGGCCTACATAAAAAACAATAGTCTTTTATAGAAAAAAAAAAACATTTATGTATTACGTATACGTATTCGTATTGGTGAGTTTAGTAAATTTAGATCAAATGTTTTATTTTTGTTCTGTAATAATTCTGTTAAAAATTCTGTTATATCTTTGTATGAAAATTTAATTTTGAAATTAAGCTAATTTATCTAATGTTTTTCGATATTATTATTTCAAAATCATGTATTGTCATCGAGATCTGATCTAATGAAGAAAATTTCAAGTCTCTAGCTCAACGGGAAGTGTGTTTAAAATGGCTTCTAAGATTCCATCCTTTACCCAACCAAGTTAATAAAAAGCTGTTAAAATGGAAAAATTTTAATAAAAATATTAGAATTAAAAGGAATATCCTATATGCTATAAGGATATAATAGAATAGAATAAATAATATGTTACAATTAATTTTCAATTAAATAAAATTTTATGTAAAGAAATTGTGCGTAAATAATAAAATATATAAAAAATATGTGTAAAAAGAAAAAAAAAAAACAAGTAAATGTAACAGTAAGTCGATGCAACCGACTTATTAATACCCTACACCTGAATAATTCGAATTAAATTAAAAATCCATAAGCTTTTTTGGCAGCTGCTTGAACTTCTTCCCTTTTCTGACTTATTCAACTCGAATTTCAAGAACGTAAAAGAGGCATCCTCTTGGGATATGCTTGACACCTTTGTAAAAAATTTAAGTTTCTATCTTTAGTAATTTCGAAGATTACTAGTGCTTGGGAGGTGTGTGTAAGGTACCCAAATTGCCACTCCAATTCATCGAATCCATCTCAGGAACATAAAGAAAACATGCCAGAACACCATTGTACTAAATTTAAAGGTTCTACTTTTGTTGGTTTTGGAGATATGCTCATTGTTCTTGTGCTCGTTCGGAAGTATCCAAAATACGAAGCCATGGTTCAAATTCTTTCAAATGTCAGTTCCCAATTTTACAGAAAAGGAAACATAACAGAACACCTTTGCACTAAAAATAAAAGTTCTATCTTTGTTGGTTGTGGAGATATACTCGTTTGCTCTGGGGCTCGTCCGGAAGCTTCCAAGATTTGAACCCATAGACCAAATCCTCACAAATTTCAGAAACATAAATCAAACACGAAGGAACACCATTCTACCTAATTTAAAGGTTATATCTTTGTTGCTTTTGGAGATAATATCATTTGCTCTGAGGCTCGTTCGGAAGCTTCCAAATTCCGAACCCAAGGACCAAATCCTCTCAAATTTCAGAGACCTAAATCAAACATGAAAGAACACCATTCTGCCAAATTTAAAGGTTATATCTTTGTTGTTTTTGGAGATAATCTCATTTGCTCTGGGGCTCGTTCGGAAACTTCCAAAATCCAAACCCATGGACCATATCCTCTTAAATTTCAGACACATAAATCAAACGGGAAGGAACATCATTGTAAAAAATTTAAAGGTTCAATCTTTGTTGGTTTTGGAGATAATCTCGTTTGCTCTGGGCGCGTTCGGCAGCTTCCAAAATACGAATCCATGGTTCAAATTCTTTCAAATGTCAGTTTCCAATTTTATAGAAAAGGAAACATAACAGCACACTCTTGTACTAAAAATAAAGGATCTATCTTTGTTCGTTGTGGAGATATACTCGTTTGCTCTGGGGCTCGTTCGGAAGTTTCCAAGATAAGAACCCATGAACCAAATCCTCTCAAATTTCAGAGACTTAAATAAAACATGAAAGAACACCACTCTGCCAAATTTAAAGGTTATACCTTAGTTGGTTTTGGAGATAATCTCATTTGCTCTGATGCTCGTTCGGAAGCTTCCAAAATCCAAACCCATGAACCAAATCCTTTTAAATTTCAGAGACATAAATCGAACGGGAAGGAACATCATTGTACAAAATTTAAAGGTTCTATCTTTCTTGATTTTGGAGATAATCTCGTTTGCTCTGGGGCTCGTTCGGAAGCTTCCAAAATCCGAACCCATGGTAGAAATCCTCTCAAATTTTAGAGACATAAATAAAACATGAAAGAACACCACTCTGTCAAATTTGAAGGTTATATCTTTATTGGTTTTGGAGATAATCTCATTTGCTCTGGTGCTCGTTCAGAAGCTTCCTAAATCCAAACCCATTGACCAAATCTTCTTAAATTTCAGAGACATAAATCGAGCGGTAAGGAATATCATTGCTCCGGAATCATTCGGAAGCTTCCAGAATCCGAACCCATGGACCGATTTTGTCCAGATTCGAACTTAGCCTTCCTTTCGTAATTAGTAACCCACTATATAAATTTCATCAAGATAGCTTTATTAGTTTTTGAGTTATCGTGCGAACGGATGGACGAACGGACGGACATCGTTAAATCGACTCAGGAGGTGATCCTGATTCAGAATATATATACATGTCCATATCTAACTCGCTTCCTTTTGGTGGTTACAAACATCATACCAAAGTTAATATACCCTATACTTTAGGTGTAGGGTATAAAAAAAACACATAAGAAACTAATACTTCTACTGCAATTGATTATTCAGGTAATAATACTACTTTTAAGACAACAACAACAACATCAAATAAAATAAATACAACAGCTTCAACTACATTAGCTACATCAACAAAAGCAACAAACACAAATTTAAACAGTTTAACGACACCGAAAATTCAATAGGAACATCAATAAATAATTTAACAACTGAAATAAATAAAGGAATTGCTCATAACAATAATTCAAATAATATTAATTATAATAATAACAATAACAATAACAATGATAATTATAATATTAATAATATAACTAATAATTATAATAATAATATTAATAATAATATTAATAAAAAATAGTAATAATAGAAGTTATTGTGTCATTAGTAAAAAAATTATCTTCAAATAAATTACAATTAGATCAAGAAGAAGAACTTAAACATCATATTAATGAAAGAAAGAGTAAATAATGAAAGAAATCTCAAAACAGATTTCAATAAAAAAGAAACGAAGTAAATATTAAGTTTGCTTCCAATATCACAACAACAACAACAATAGTTATCAACTTGCGGAAACAACAATTGGTAATTTTTTTTGATTCTAAACATATGATGTGTAAATTTAAGTAAATGAAAAAGAAAAAAATTTAAATATTTAAAAACAAAAAAATTAAATTTAAAAAAAAAAACACATATATAAAATTACAATTTGAATATGAAATAAATAAAATAAAACAAAAAATTAAAAAATTTTTATTGAATTATATTTAAATTGACTTAAAAATAAAAAACAAAAAATATAAGAAAAAAAAAACAAATTTCGATATAACTTAATTGTAATTAAATTTAAAGAAATAAATTTTTGTTTTTGATTTAAAGATTTAACAAAACAAACAAAGAAACAGAAAAACAGAACATTATTATTAAAAACAAAAAATTTAAATATTTAAAAACAAAAAATTAAATTTAAATAAAAAAACACATATATAAAATTACAATTTGAATATGAAATAAATAAAAAAAAAAGAAAACAAAAATAAAAAATTTTTTAATGAATTATAAAAATAAAAAACAAAAAAATATAAGAGAAAAACAAACAAATTTCGATATAACTTAATTGTAATTAAATTTAAAATAAAATAAGGAAAAATAAATTTTTGTTTTTGATTTAAGGATTGAACAAATAAAACAAAACATTATTATTAAAAATAAAAACAAAAAAAATAAAAAAAAACAAAAAAATTTTATTGAATAATATTTAAATTAAATTAAAAATTAAAACAAAAAAAATATAAGAGAAAAACAAACAAATTTCGATATACTCGTAACTTAATTATAATTAAATTTAAAATAAAAAATAAATTTTTGTTTAGATTTAAGGATTTAACAAAACAAACAAAGGAACAAAAAACAGCATATTCATATCTATTAAAAACAATAGCTAATTATACAACTTTAATGCACATTTTCATTGTTAATAGGTACAAATATAAATTTCTTGCGTTAAATTTAGATTTAATTAAGAATATTTTTTTTTTTCATTCCTTATTATACCCTACACCTAAAGTATAGGGTATATTAACTTTGGTATGGTGTTTGTAACCACCAAAAGGAAGTGAGTTAGGTATAGATATGTATATATATTCTGAATCAGGATCACCGCCGGAGTCGATTTAGCGATGTCCGTCCGTCCGTCCGTCCGTACGCACGATAACTCCAAAAATAATGATGCTATCTTGATGAAATTTATATAGTAGGTTACTAATTACGAAAGAAAGGCTAAGTTTGAATCTGGACAATATCCGTCCATGGGTTCGGATTCTGGAAGCTTCCGAATGATTTCGGAGCAAACGAGATTATCTCCAAAAGCAACAAAGGTAGAACCTTCAAATTTTGTACAATGATGTTTCTTCCCGTTCGATTGTTGTCTCTGAAATTTAAGAGGATTTGGTCCATGGGTTTGGGTTTTGGAAGCTTCCGAACGAGCACCAGAGCAAATGAGATTATCTCCAATACGAACAAAGGTAGAACCTTTGAATTTGGTACAATGGTGTTCTTTCGTGTTTGATTTATGTCTCTGAAATTTAAGAGGATTTGGTCCATGGGTTTGGTTTTGGAAGCTTCCGAACGAGCCCCAGAGCAAATGAGATTATCTCCAAAACCAACAAAGATATAACCTTTACTTTTGGCAGAATGGTGTTCTTTCATGTATGATTTAGGCCTCTGAAATTTGAGAGGATTTGGTCCTTGGGTTCGGATTTTGAAAGCTTCCGAACGAGCCTCAGAGCAAATGATATTATCTCCAAATGCAACAAAGATATAACCTTTAAATTAGGCAGAATGGTGTTCCTTCATGTTTGATTTATGTTTCTGAAATTTGTGAGGATTTGGTCCATGGGTTCAAATCTTGGAAGCTTCCGGACGAGCCCCAGAGCAAACGAGTATATCTCCACAACCAACAAAGATAGAACTTTTATTTTTAGTACAAAGGTGTTCTGTTATGTTTCCTTTTCTGTAAAATTGGAAACTGACATTTGAAAGAATTTGAACCATGGGTTCGTATTTTGGAAACTTCCGGACGAGCACAAGAGCAACGAGCATATCTCCAAAACCAACAAAAGTAGAACCTTTAAATTTAATAGAATGGTGTTCTGGCAAGTTTTCTTTATGTTCCTGAGATGGATTCGATGAATTGGAGTGGCAATTCGGGTAGCTGACACAAACCTCCCAAGGACTACCAATCTTCGAAAATAATTAAGATAGAAACTTAAAATTTTATACAAGAGTGTCAAGTATATCCCAAGCGGATGCCTCTTTTACGTTCTTGAAATTCGAGTTGAATAAGTCAGAAAAGGGAAGAAGTTCAAGCAGCTGCCAAAAACACTTATGGATTTTTAATTTAATTCGAATTATTCAGGTGTAGGGTATTAATAAGTCGGTTGCATCGACTTACTGTTACATTTACTTGTTAAGAATTGAGTTAATATCATTAGTAATAGAAAATATTCTGCTTAACTTTATTTTAATTTTTTCAAATCACTGAAGAGATGGGCGATTCAGTCACAAAAGCAATATAAGATAATTAATAGATAATATCTATACAACAACCTAAATACTACTTAAATTTTAATTAAAATTTGTCAAGACCGTTTTTTTTTGTATTTAATTCTATACAATTTGATTACAAAAATAAAAGGAAAGAATATTAGAAGTATTTTAGATGTCATTTAGGATTTACTGACCTCATTGTAGTATAGGTAATATATGGTAATATTTTAATTCCGACGGTCATAGTATTTAGCTATTTATTCCAAAAATCAAAGCGCATTTGCCGTGTAATCCGTATAATTCTGTATAATCTCGAATTGAAAATCAATTAGAAAATAAATAATGTATGTAATAAATAAGAAATTCATTAATTAATAGCTTACTATAATAATAATGACAATGATAATGACATTTAAGCAAAAAAACCATTAACCCATTTGAATCATTAACTAAGATTTTTTTTTTGTGTGAAATTTTTTTTTTAACTTTTTTTAGACATAATATAAAGAATTGTAATTTAAAAAGTTAAAAAACTGATAATTCAAAAAAATTCAAAAAATTACGATTTTTATACTAGTTTTAAAACGGGTCAAAAACGGCCCAATTTGATAATATGTCCCAAATAATGTATAGTTGTCAAAATAAAAAACATATTTTTCTCAAATCGCAAAATTTATCAAATCGCATGATCCGCATGTGGTAACAGTTTTGTTATTGCAATAAATACAACGACGTCGAGGTGAACCTGTAAGAATTAAGTGTTTTCCAACATTTTTTTTAAAAGGAAGGACCGGGCTGCATTCTTTCTACTCCATAAGTATCACAAAGTGAAATTGCAACTTGTCTTGTGAATTCTAATTTATCAAATTTTAAGCCAAATGATCCACTTAATATCCATGAATTGTTTAGAGCAACATCAATTATCCAAAAAAGAATGGGTATAGATCGACTTAATATCCATGAATTGTTTAGAGCAACGTCAATTATCCAAAAAAGAATGGGTATATACCATTTCTTTCTTCTAATTCCAATGGGATAATTTACTATATTGTTGTCCATTTGGTCAACACTTTCCATGTACATATTATATTTTTTAACCACATCTGGTTGAGGTAATTCTGTTTTTTTACCTTCTTTAATTATAATATCTAGTAGCTTTTTGCAATGGTTGAACTCCAAATTTGTTTGAAATCATAGTCACAATGTTATCCATCCATTTAACACTAACTAATCTTTGGTCTTTTTTGACACAACTTTCAAAAGAGCCTCGAGCTTTTTTTTTCATATCTTTTTTAGTTGATAAACAAATATTTTCACTGCGATTCTCCCGAATGGTTCCAGTTGCTCCAATTTGTTCTTGAGAAAGTCGAGCAACAAGTCTGGCACTTGAAAAATAATTATCGAAAAACATTGAAAATTTCAATTCCGCGTAGGTGATTTTTAAAAAATTGGCAAAATTTAGTATTACTGAACTTCTCAAATCATACTATTTTTTATATTCGTCAGATTCATCAACATTTTAAGCCTTAGCTTACAGTACCCATTCCTTAAAGCCATACACCATGCTTTAAAGCCAAATTGAATTGGCTTAGTCTTCATGAACTGTTTGCATGGATGTCTTCCAAAATATGTTATCATTGCTTCATCCGCAGCCACGCAATTTTCTACGGGTGCAAATCTTGAAAATTGTTCGTTCATTTTTCTGATAAGCGATCGCAGTTTTGAAAATTTATCGTTTTTATTCAATTTTGTGTTATCGCAAACATGTAGATGGCGGAAAATTTCATCAAAGCGGTTACGTTCCATTGTGTTTACAATTATTTTATTTTGGGAGTCGCTTCGGTTTTCCCAATACATTTTACCGCGAGGGCATATCAAATAACTACTTACAAGTAAAACACCAATAAACGCGTACATTTCTTCAATGGTAACATGTAAATCATTATTTTTTTGATTGGCATAATTTGAAGTGCTGTTTACCACAAATGATACAATATCTTCTGTCAAAAAACGCTTAAAAAAGTGAATGGACTCTGAGAAATCATAGAGCGAGAGAACTGGAAGAAGAACTCCAAAAGAAGGTATTTCTACTTTATTGATGTCGAATATGTCTCCTTTCAACTATTGAATCTTTTTTTGTAATTTTAAAGTTTTATTATTGCATATTGGGATATCATCGTCACTTTCATTTTCCGTATTTTTGGCAATTTGACATTCAGCATTTAATTGTTTCCTGCTTAAATTATTCAGAATAATTCCATCTTCTGCACCTGAATCTTCATCTGTTGGTACATTAAAATCATTAGGTGGCAGCATATATACAGATTCTGGAAAAGAACTTTCGTCTTCTCTTTCTAATTCTTCCAAAATGTTTGCAAATTTAACTGTGTTGTTCTATAAAAAAAATACCTCTCAGTAATCATATTATCCCAAAGTAAAGATCCATATTTTGAAAGTAGTTTTTGACTAACTTAAAATTTTTTAAACTTTTAAAAATTGATCTTGTTAACCTTTATAAATACCAAAAAACGTAGTAAATCAATTTTTTTTCAAAAAAAGAAACAAAATAGTCACTTACCTGTACATTTTCAAATTTATAAAATCTCTAAAAATAAAAAATCACTAAAAATCAGTTTTACTTTATCAAACTACGTATAAATAACGCGGAAAACTAAAAATGTTTATATGAAAGTAAAATAACATCTTTTGTCTTATAAATCATTGCCTACTAAAATTAAAATTTAAAAAAATAATTCTAAAAAATTTAGCAAATATTAAGTGGATCGTTTTCGACCCTTTGGTTTCAAATGGGTTAAAAAGAAAAAAACAAAAGCAAAAATCAATTTTAATTAGAATCATAAATTTTAATTAGAATCAATAAATAAAAAAAACACAATATTTTATGTAAATACAAAATTAAAATTTTGTAAGAAATAAATAAAAAAGAAAGAATATTTTATGTAAAAATAATTTTTTTTGTATAATTGTATTGTATAATTAAGTATTGTATAATTTTTTTATATTAAACAAAAACAATAGAAAATCAAATTAAATTTAATCGAAGCAATTATTGGTTATATTTTATAATCATAATTGTAACAAAGAAAATTTAAAAAAAATTTTTTAACCAGTTCCTCATAGAGGAAGGAAATATATCCTCATAGAGGAAAAAAAAACAAGGTAAAATGTAAACCAAAGGTTTTTAAAAGCGCACATTTCCAAAACTCAATACAAACTTAGAAGTGTGACTTACACAAAAATTTGAAAATTTCATGTAATAAGAAAAAATGTGAAAATAGGACATTTTTGAAATTTTGAGAGGCCGTAATTCCAGAATCCTATATAACTAAGAGAAGCCGTTAACACACGTAAAAATATAATATTGAACCTTTAATTTTCATATCTTGCCGAAAAAAAATTTGTACAGGTGCCTAAGTTACAGGTGTCTAAAAATAGCAAATTTTCAATTTTTGAGGCGTAATAACTCTTAAAGAGGGTGTGCAAAAAATTTTCTGAGGAAACTTATACTAATTCTAAAAGTTCTTTCTTCCCTCAAAATTTCAAGCTTCTATCTAGAAGCGTGCCGGAGTTATGAAAGTAGAAAAATCATGCAAAATTTGGTTTTCACATAACGGTAAATTTAAATACTAAATTTTAAAAAATTGTATAATTTTGATATTAATTTACAAAAATAAAAGAAATACCTGTCAAATGACGTTTTCAGATTGGAAAAATCTTAAGCAGAACATATGATATATGCATTTAAAAATAGGGCTTTTTCAAAGTTTGAGGGGCTGTAGCTCCGTAATGGGAGGGCCTACATGAAAAAGTTGTTCCACAAAATTATTTTTTTTATGAGACCTACCCTGGTTAAAATTTTTTTTCTCTATCTTTAACGGTGTAGAAGTTTTGTAAACAGACGGAAGGACGGACGGACGGACAGAGTGAAACTAATAAGCACATTTTTTCAAAATTTTTTTGGAAATGTGCTAAAAAAAAGAAAAAGAATGGAAAAAATATTGTATGTAAATATTGTGAATATAACTTTTTTTAGGAAGAAAAAATAACAAAAATAAACTTTGTTTTAAAGAAGAGAGGTGAATAATTGTCTTATGATTTGCTTACATCGTGTGATTACAATTTTAAGAAGTGCATCATACGATGTCAGCAGAACAGTTAGATAATTAAAGAATAAAAATAAATGTTTTATCAATACCATCATTTTTATTTAGTCATATTTTAACATTCATGGAGATAGTTTTAGGAAGAAAATTAAGAAATAAAGGAAAAATAAAGTTTGTTTAAACCCAAAAGGTAAAGGAAGAAGTAAAAAAAAAATAAAAAAGGAAAAGAATTAACTTACATGACCGTACAAAGTGTTGATCAGAAATTTAAAGTTATCTAATTAAATAAATTTGTATTTTTAGTTATGGAAAAAATTTTGTGAACAGATTAATATACACTACATGCTTTCCCCAAAGAAAAAATATATTATTTTACATTTCTTAAAATTTGAAATAATACATTTCAATTTATTATCATGTAAAATTATTTACAATTTATTTTTATACAGTTTAATTATTATATATATATATATGTTTTTTATACCATAAGAAAAGAATATTTTTGTTTTTTTGTTTTATAATTTTACATGGACCTTTAAATGGATTGTCCAGTTTTTTCTTATTATTATTCTTCATATATTCATAATAATTTATTTTAAAATTAAATTTATTTACAAGTATATTATTTTGTTCAAATTTTTTTCTTTTCTTTGTTTTTATGATATGATATTAAATTTCTTTTGCTTTATCATTTGCATGTTTTTTAATTTAATTTTTAACTCAGAATAAAATTTGTAAATTTTGAAGCTGAACTGAAAGAAATTATATTTATTTTTTTGTTTCTTATTTAATTTTTTAGTCTAAAAAAAAAAAAATTTAGGATTTGTAAATTAACATTTAAAAAAAAAAGGATAAAAAAATCGTAAAGTTTATTTTGTTAATTGAAAAAATAGGAAAAAAACATATTTTTTTAAAAGTTATTAAAACCAAATTTTAACCAGTTCTTCATAGAGGAAATATATAATTTTTTTGTAAGAAAGAAATAATAATAAATAAAAAAGACACAATATTTTATGTAAGTACAAAATTAAATTTTTGTAAGAAGAAAAAATAAATAAAAAAAGAAAGCATATTTTATATAAAAATAATTTTTTTGTATAATTGTATTGTATATTTTTTTTGTATTAAAGAAAAACAATAGAAAATCAAATTAAATTTAATCGAAGCAATTATTGGTTATATTTTATATTCACAATTGTAACAAAGAAAACTAAAAAAAAATTTTAGAAATAGAAGAAATATATAAAAAGAATTTTTTGAATAAAAAAAAAAAATTTGTATGTAAATATTGTGAATATAATATTTTTTAGGAAGAAAAAGTAACAAAAATAAACTTTGTTCTAATTTTTTTAAGTAAGGTTTTGAAGAGTTTATTTTCTGTAGTTTGTATAGTAGTTGTCATTATTAGAAAATATAATAAGACTTTAAAAGTTATTAAAACCAAATTTTAACCAGTTCTTCATAGAGGAAATATATACTTATTATTAAAAGTGTGGAAATATTACTTATTCGACAAAAGTGTGCTATAAATTTTACTTTAAAATTTAATAATTAAAAAAAACCCAAATTAATCTCAGTACTTTCTTTATTCTTCACAAATTAATAATAATCATTTATTTTTCTTACAGTCGTATTTAACTTAAAATTATTCTAAAACTTATTCCTAAAATTTCTTATCAGCAAATCGATAAATTACAATTAGTAAAGGTTATTACTTTATCGGCTTGCTGTTATATCAAATGCATGAAATTGTTACAACATAACTTAAATGCAATGTACAAAAAAACCGTATCATATTTCGGGTCATTGTTTTGTATCTTCTTTATTAATTAAAATGTTCAAAGAATAAGTGCATTGAACATTTTGTACTACGCAAACAAAAAATGTATCATATTTCAGTTCATGAATTTGTTGTTGTTAAATAAATTGTTAGTGCATTGAACAATTTGTTATTTTTATTTTCAAAATTGGGTTATTTAGAATTAGGTAATAAATTTGATTGTGACATAATAAAAATTGTAAGATAAACTAATTTGAATTTAAAAAGAAAAGTGAATTTGAAAAGAAAAGTAAAAAGTAAATTTTATTTTAGAATTTAATGAAAGGGCAATTTCGTTATTTGCGGGCAATGTTGTTGTATGATTTGTGGTGAAGAAGAGTGTGATGATATAACTCCTCCCCCCTTAAGATTCGACTCCGTGTGAATTTCTTTTATTTCAATATTTATTTTCGAACTTTTTGCTTTAAATTGTTTTAGGCAATAAAAGCCAATATACAGTGATAATACAAGAATGATGCCAATAAATGAGTTTGCGAAAACGCTTGCGTGCCACTTCCAAGAACTGTTATATTTAATTTCCTCTATTATTTTTGTATTGTTAATATTGGAGGCATGTAATTCTGTCAATTGTATAGCATTAACCACTTGTTCAATGCTTATATTACATTCGAAGTATGGCAAGATATTATTGTAATATTCCTTCTCATAATTTTCTTGTTGAAATGAATCAAGTGAAATTTTACAATTTGTAAATTTTACAACATTATTGCCTTTTATGTGGATCATATCCGGTTGACCACAGTTATTATAAAGGATTGTTTTGTTTAAGTTAATTGTAACAACTACAGTGTCCGATATTTTTATTATACTAGGAAATTACATTTCATGTGATTGTCATTTAATAAATTTTTTATACAATTATCATCAAAAGGTATTAGATCTTTTTCCATAACATTTTTCTTATCAATAAATTTAAAAATACTTTGTTTACATATAATGATTTTTTTTGTATTAGTATCTAGTTCTAAGTTTACATTTTTATTTGGAATTTTTTCTAAAATAGTTACAAAACATTTTTCATTTTTGGAAATTGGTATAGATAAAACAAATATTATAGAATTGTTACGGAAAAGAACGCAATTTTTAATGAAAGGTAGTATTTCTATAGTGATATTATAATTTTTAATTTCTGTTTGTGTTAAAATATCCTTTGACACTATTTCTAACTTACTAGCTAAGATTATTTCCTTAATATTTAAAATTTGTCTTGTTAATAAATCAATATTTTCAATTATTTCGGTTTTAATCATAAAGTACTCTAATTTTTTTATTTATTTTATCAATATTATGTTGGAAATTATTAATTACATTTTTTATTTCATTTTGAGCTAAGTTAATATGATCGGTAATGTTTTTTATTTCATTAGATATTTTTTGGTTTATTAATACTTGATCGTTAACATTATTAATTAATTTACCGTTATTTTGTTCTATTACCTTTAAGTGTTCCTCTATTTCTTTTCTATCGTCGTCGTCCATTACACCAATAACAAAGCGAAGAATATTTCCACCAAGATTAAACAACGATCTCTTACTTACGTGGTGTGGAATAATACTATTGTAATCTTCCTTTAAGTGTTTTAATTTATGTAACAAAACCGAAGGAATATCAGTTTCGTTTTGAAGTTGTAATACGTTTGATTCTATTTTGTTAATAATTGTTTCGTATTGAGTTAGCTCGACAACATGCAATATTTTTCTGTAACTTTGTATTATTTTAAGCTCAGATTCCTCGAAGAGAATGTAACCATTTCCAGGTGGTATTTGGTTAACATCTATGGATGAGCGAGACAGGACAATTGGAAAAACCAGTAAGAGGACAAAGAGAATTAATCCTAGAATAAGATACAAGTAATTAGTTTTGGTACGTGAATTTTCTTTTAAATTGATTAATGTAACGTGGAATATTTTCTTTGTTAATTTTAAAATGATCGTTATTTGAATCGGTGATTTGAATTTTTTTGTGATAAGGTTGTAGTTTCGTAATTCTGTTTAGTTTAAGATAATTGGAAGGCTTACCATTGGTTTTACCTTTATTACGTTTCTCGATCGCTTTTTCTTTAATTTTTGTATTCATTTCTTTGATAGAAGGATATTGATCGGAAGAGATAGTACCATTTAGAAAATCAATTGGCTTTTTGCCAGTTGAAGTGTGAATAGTTTCGTTGTAAACTTTCAAGCTTTTGATAATGGGATCTTCGTCCGTAATTTGACCTTCTTCTTTTTCGATCGTATTCAAAATTCGCAGGTGTTCATTTTTGCATTACTACTATGGTTATTTGGAGTAGTAAAATGAACAGCAATTCCTTCTGTTTCTAAATAATTTTTGAAATTGAGGCTGTTAAAACCCTTCTCTTGGTCGGTTACAACTTTAACAGGTTTACCGAAAGATGCTATATATTGCATAAATCCATTTTTCAAATCCACCCAATTCCTAGATTTTAAGGGAATAATTTGGGCGTGCTTTGAAAATTTGTCAATTATTGTCAAGTATGGATTTCCTTTTGTGTGAAACCATATGTCCATATGGACTATTTGTAATGGTTTTTCAGGAGTTTCTGTAATTTTTAAGGGTAGATTTAAAGGACGTCTTTCATACTTCGCGATGTTGCAACAATTATTTATAACATTTTGAATTTCATTTTTCAATTTAGGAAAATAGTAGCTTTTCTTTAAATTTAAGTAGACATCATTGATACCTCTATGATTTGTTTTTGTGTGTTGGTCAAGAATAAGTTCCTTTATTTCGAGACGATATAAAATGTCAGTAAGTAAAAGTGAGCATTTGTTTAATTTTATTAGTTTATTTTTTGAAAAATATTTTAGGTATGTATTTTGAAAAGAATTGTAAATATTAATATCTTCAATCATAATTCCTATTATTCCTTTACTAGGAATATGATTTTTAAAAACTTCAATAAAAAAATCCTCGTTAGGATTAGGATGTATGAAAATTTTCCTTGTTCTACGATGCATTTTAAATAATTTCAATTGTTCCGGTGAACCCTTTTTTATGATGATCTGTGTTTTGTAGAAATTAATTGGTGATTCTGATATAGGAATATATTCGGAATTGTCTTCATCAGCTGAATGCATTGTAGCATCAGTCGATTTTATTTCGTCAATTTCCATGTCATTTGAATTATTCTCGTTTAAATTTAACCTATTTAGATTTGATTCGTTTAAATGAATCTGAACACGTGAGAGAGCATCGGCAACTTTGTTTTCTCGTCCACTTAAATATTCTATGTCAAAATTAAATTCTTCTAACTTGATTTTCCATCTTTGTAACTTGGAATTAGGTTCCTTCAAGTTATGAAGCCATTGGAGAGGTTTGTGGTCGGTTTTAATAGTAAATTTACGTCCAAAAAGGTATGGACGGAAATATTTAGTTGCCCAGACTATTGCAAGTAACTCCTTTTCGATGGTAGAGTATTTGCATTCATGTTCATTCAAGGTACGTGAAGCGTAGCATATAGGATGGTTATCTTGTGATAACACAGCACCTATAGCGAAATCACTTGCATCAGTAGTCAAGACGAAAGTTTTTGAGAAATTAGGATACACAAGAATAGGGTCCGTTGTAATAAGCAGTTTTAGTTTACTAAAAGCTTCCTTATAATCAGTGTTACTAACATCAATACGCTTTCCTTTTTTTAAACAAAGTGTAATTGGTTTAGCAATTTTTGCGAAGTCTTTCATAAATTTCCTATAGTAACCCACTAAACCTAAGAAACTTTTTATTTGCTTAGGGGTTTCGGGTATCGGAAATTTATTTATAGCTTCAATTTTATTGGTGTTTGGTTTTATTCCCCTTGTTGTTATTATATGACCCAAGAATTCTGTCTCTTGTTTCATAAACTCGCTTTTGTCGAGTTGAATTTTTAAATTTGCGTCTTCGAGTCTCTTAAGGATCTTTTGTAAGATAGCAAAGTGCTCTTATTTGCTAGTGCTAAATATGATGATATCATCCAAATACACGTAACAATATTTGCCTATAAATTCTTTTAGTACGGAATTCATTAAGCGTTGGAAGGTTGCCGGGGCATTTTTAAGCCCGAATGACATTCGCAAGAACTCATAATGGCCAATGTTTGTACTAAAAGCTGTTTTTTTTATGTCATTTTTTGCTATCTCGATTTGGTGGAAGCCTTTAGCTAAATCGAGAGTAGTGAAATACATTGCACGACCAAGTTTGTCAAGGATTTCATCGATATTCGGGATTGGGTACTTGTCATCTATAGTAACGTTATTTAGTTTCCTGTAATCAATGACAATACGCCATTTTTGTTCCTTTGATGCATCGATCTTTTTTGGGACAACCCATAAAGGAGCCGAATAGGGTGAATCGCTGTGTCTTATTATTCCCTGGTTTAGCATTTCGTCGATTTGTTCGTCGACTTCCTTTTTATGTACTTCGGGATACCTATAAATCTTAGTGTAGATTGGTATTTCGTTAGTGGTATTAATTGCGTGTTAGATTTCGTGGGTGAAAGTTAAATCATCACCTTCATAAAAAAAGGCTTTATTGAACTTTTTTAAAATTTTTAAAAGTTCACTTTTAATTGTGTGATCTAAATGACCACATCTAATATTGTTTTCACCTACGAAAATTTCATTTTGAAAAATTTTTAACTCTTTCATTGGTACTGGGATATTATATTCTTTTTCGTCTTTTTCATTAAAATAGAGAGGAATAATATTGCCAGTGTTTATTTTTAAACAATTGTTTTCATAGTCAATTATAGATTGTAACGGTTTGAGAATGTTGTTACCTATTAAACCGTCACATCTATCATGGAAGTCTATTTCTAAGAATTCGAATTTTTCCTTAGAGTCAAATTCGAGAAAAGGATCAATTATGGTTTTCGTATCACATGCAAACGTATTGCGTAATGTTTTAATATTAATAGGTTCAATTTTGGATTTGTAAATTGGATTACAAATTCCACTATTTATTATGCTCATAGTAGCACCTGAATCTATAATAAATTTTAAAGGTCTTCCTTTTGATTGTATCTTTATATAAGGAAGTTCCTGTTTTGATCCGAGGCTATTGAGTGAAAATTTTCAATTTCGCGATTTGATTTTTCATAGTTATCTTGTGTTTCGAGAGTATTAATTCTACGATTTATGGTAGTTGGGTCAACTTCCATGGTTTCGTAGTTTCTTTGGTTGTTTCTAAAATGGTTAAAATTTTGTTGGGAAGATCGCGTATTAAAATTTTGTTGGGTTTTACGAGGATGGTTATGACTATTATATGTGTAATTATTATTATTAGAATTACGAGGTTGGAAATCTGACCTAAAATTGTTATTGTTACTGTGATTATTGTTACTATGGTTGTTTGTAAAATTATTATTACTTTTATTGTTATAATTGTTATTCTTATAAGCACCATTTTTATTTCTATTGAGATTTTTACTAAAAATATCATTTTTATTTTGATATTTGGATGGATTGTATTCGGCGTAATTACCTTCATACAAAATATCCATTGCATTTTCTAGAGATGTTGGGTTCCTACTAAATAAAATGGAACGTATTGGTTCCGGAACTTTATCTTTGAAAATTCGCAACGCGGTTAAAATATTAGATTCAATTAATAATGAAGAATTAGCTTCGTTTTTAATTTTATTGTTTAATTTTCTAAGAATTGCTTTGATTTGATTATATAGGTCGACGGGAGTAGAACGAAAGGTAACACTTTGTAATTCTTCAAATATTTCAAAAGCCGACTTTCTTTCACCAAAATTATTTATTAAGAGATTTTAAATTTCAGACCAAGTATTAATATGATTATTAATTTCTGTTATTTCCCTAGCTTTACCGATTAACTTAGCTTTAATTTTATTTAATAATATGGTTTGACTACTAGAATTATATTTTAAAACTAAAGGTATGATACACTCTACTAATTCTAGAAATTTAAATAATTCCTCACCCTTTCCACTAAATTCTGGAAGATCACTTATATATCTCAGTAGGTCCAATGTTAAATGTAATTCTGCTGGTGTGGTTGTTGTTGTTTCCTGATTGTTGGACACTACTTGTTGTTGACCGTTTAGTGCTGTTTGTTGTTGACTATTGAATGCTGCTTGTAGCACGCTTGGAGAAATTATCCCGTTATTAGATTCCATTTTATTAGAAAAAATTTATTTTTAATTAATTTATTTTATTAATTAAGTTTGTTATTTATTGTTAAGTTTGTTATTGGTGTTATTTAATTTTTATCTGAACTGTAATCTTAGCTTTTATCTTAACTGTTTTTAGCTATTGAAACATTTGTTTAAAGTTGTGTGTTTTTTTTTTTTTTTTTTTTTATTAGATTTCAATTTTTAGATTTTGAATAAACGTTATTTTATTATAAAAAATTTTATTTAAAAAAAAAAAAATTTTTTTATTAATTTATTTATTATTATTCTTTTTATTTAGTTTAACTTTTCAATCTTAAAATAAAGTTTTTGTTTGATTATTATTTGCTGATAATGTTTTTCAAAAGAACTTTTTATTAAATTTTTTTTTTATTTAAAATTAACGTAACACTATTGTCTTAAAAACGATATCCTACCGACTGCGCCACTTACTTATTCGACAAAAGTGTGCTATAAATTTTACTTTAAAATTTAATAATTAAAAAAAATCCAAATTAATCTCAGTACTTTCTTTATTCTTCACAAATTAATAATAATCATTTATTTTTCTTACAGTCGTATTTAACTTAAAATTATTCTAAAACTTATTCCTAAAATTTCTTATCAGCAAATCGATAAATTACAATTAGTAAAGGTTATTACTTTATCGGCTTGCTGTTATATCAAATGCATGAAATTGTTACAACATAACTTAAATGCAATGTACAAAAAAACCGTATCATATTTCGGGTCATTGTTTTGTATCTTCTTTATTAATTAAAATGTTCAAAGAATAAGTGCATTGAACATTTTGTACTACGCAAACAAAAAATGTGTCATATTTCAGTTCATGAATTTGTTGTTGTTAAATAAATTGTTGAATGCATAAGTGCATTGAACAATTTGTTATTTTTATTTTCAAAATTGGGTTATTTAGAATTAGGTAATAAATTTGATTGTGACATAATAAAAATTGTAAGATAAGCTAAATTGAGTTTAAAAAGAAAAGTGAATTTGAAAAGAGAAGTAAAAAGTAAATTTTATTTTAGAATTTAATGAAAGGGCAATTTCGTTATTTGCGGGCAATCTTGTTGTATGATTTGTGGTGAAGAAGAGTGTGATGATATAACTATATCATTTTTTTGTAAGAAAGAAATAATAATAAATAAAAAGGACACAATATTTTATGTAAGAACAAAATTAAAATTTTGTAAGATGAAACAATAAATAAAAAAAGAAAGAATATTTTATATAAAAATCATTTTTTTGTATAATTGTAATGTATATTTTTTTTGTATTAAAGAAAAACAATAGAAAATCAAATTAAATTTAATCGAAGCAATTATTGGTTATATTTTATATTCACAATTGTAACAAAGAAAACTAAAAAAAAAATTTTTTTTAACCAGTTCCTCATAGAAGAAATATATAAAAAGAATTTTTTGAATAAAAAAAAAAAAATTTGTATGTAAATATTGTGAATATAATATTTTTTAGGAAGAAAAAATAACAAAAATAAACTTTGTTCTAATTTTTTTAAGTAAGGTTTTGAAGAGTTTATTTTCTGTTGTTTGTATAGTAGTTGTCATATATAATTTTTTTGTAAGAAAGAAATAATAATAAATAAAAAAGACACAATATTTTATGTAAGTACAAAATTAAAATTTTGTAAGACATAAATAAAAAAGAAACAAACATGAAAAAGTTGTTCCACAAAATTATTTTTTTTATGAGACCTACCCATGGTTAAAATTTTTTTTTTCTATCTTTAACGGTGTAGAAGTTTTGTAAACAGACGGAAGGACGGACGGACGGACGGACAAAGTGAAACTAATAAGCACATTTTTTCAAATTTTTTTTGGAAATTTGCTAAAAAAAAGAAAAAGAATGGAAAAAATATTGTATGTAAATATTGTGAATATAACTTTTTTAGGAAGAAAAAATAAGAAAAATAAACTTTGTTTTAAAGAAGAGAGGTGGTAATTGAGAACAATGAACGAAGGACGATGTTCTGGTTTCAAGAAGGGGAGTAGTTAACATAGTTAACAAACCTCAGAGAATCACTACGTCCCTGAATTATTATCTTATGATTTGCTTACATCGTGTGATTACAATTTTAAGAAGTGCATCATACGATGTCAGCAGAACAGTTAGATAATTAAAGAATAAAAATAAATGTTTTATCAAAACCATCATTTTTATTTAGTCATATTTTAACATTCATGGAGATAGTTTTAGGAAGAAAATTAAAAAATAAAGGAAAAATAAAGTTTGTTTAAACCCAAAAGGTAAAGGAAGAAGTAAATAAAAAATAAAAAAGGAAAAGAATTAACTTACATGACCGTACAAAGTGTTGATCAGAAAGTTATCTAATTAAATAAATTTGTATTTTTAGTTATGGAAATAATTTTGTGAACAGATTAATATACACTACATGCTTCCCCCAAAGAAAAAATTCATTATTTTACATTTCTTAAAATTTGAAATAATACATTTCAATTTATTATCATGTAAAATTATTTACAATTTATTTTTATACAGTTTAATTATTGTATATATATATATGTTTTTTATACCATAAGAAAAGAATATTTTTGTTTTTTTGTTTTATAATTTTATATGGACCTTTAAATGGATTGTCCAGTTTTTTCTTATTATAATTCTTTATATATACGTAATAATTTATTTTAAAATTAGATTTATTTATATTATTTTGTTCAAATTTTTTTCTTTTCTTTGTTTTTATGATATGATATGATATTCTTTTGCTTTATCATTTGCATGTTTTAATTTAATTTTTAACTCAGTTAAATAATCTTCTAGATCATATATACAATTTTCATTTTCTAAAATTTCACATGAAAGTGTACTTATTTTTCCATAACCAATTTAAAAGGTGAGTATTTAGTTGTACAGGTGTTGAGTTGGAAAAGAATGTATAGTAAGGTAAGTATTCATCCCAACTGTCTTGTGCTTTTAAACTCATTAAATGGTCATTTCATACTCTGTGATTACGTTCAATGGAACCTAGTGTTTCATGATTATAAGGTGTTGATGTTACTTTGTAAATTTCTAAAAATTTGCAAATGTTTTTCAGTAATTCATTTGTGAATTGTGAATTTTTTGAAACATCCATATTTTAGTATACATTTTTCAACTATTGTTTTTGCTACTGTTATTGCGTCCTCCTCTAATGGGTAAGCTTCCACATATTTTGTAAGTTCGCATTGTAAAGTAAGAATATATCTATAGTTATTTGACGGTCTTAATGATCCAACCGTGTCTACAGTAATTGTTTCAAATGATGTTGTGGGTGTGTCTACAATTATTCAAGAATTATCACTATATTCTACAATTATTTCATTTTTTACTGCTATTATTTTATTTTTATAATTTTTATAATTTTTCTTTTTATATCTGGTACCAGTTAAATTTATTTCATTTTTATTTTTATTATAATTTTTATTATATCTGAATTTCAGTTTTTTTAAATACCTTATTTGTAATAATGATGTTGCATTCCAAATGTGGAGGTGATCAGTCTTCAAACCACCAAAACCTTCTTGTGTTTAAGGTTTTGGTGGTTTTATTTTTTATTTCATTTTTATCATTTTTACTATTTTCATTTAATTTTTCCTCCTTTTTATTTTTCATTTGTCTTGTTATAACATTTATGTTATTTTTGGGTATTATTTCTATAAGTTTGGCAGAATCAATTTTTATTCTCGAAAGTGCATCGGCATTGGTGTTCATTTTGCCTTGCTTGAATATCATTTCAAAAATTGTAATCCATCAAATCTACACATATTCTTGTCAGTTTCGATGAAGGATTTTTATGCGTGAATAAACTAACTAAAGGTCTATGGTCAGTATAAACTATAAATTTTTTACCAAAAAGAAATGGTCTGAAATAGTTAATATCCGAATGTATTGCCAAAAGATCTTTCTCAATAATTGGCTTGTTTAATTCATGCTTATTTAGAGATTTGCTAGCAAAAGCTATTGGTTTATCTATTCCAATTTTTTCTTGTGATAAAACTGCTCCAAGTGCATAGTTTGATGCATCTGTAGTTAAAATAAAAGGTTCTGTAAAATTTGGATAACTTAAAATTGGTGGTTCAATTAGTTTTTGTTTCAGCATTTCAAAAGCGTTATTGCATGCATTACTCCAACAAAATATTTGTTTTTTCTTTAAGAGTTGATTCAATGGTCTAACTATTTCTGCGAAATTCTTTATAAATCATCTATAATAATTTCAGAATGCGACGAATCTTCCTACTTCGTGTGTGTTGTGTTCGTAGGTGTTGGATAATTTTTTATTGTTTTGTATTTACCTGGATCTATTTTTATTCTCTCAGAAGTTATCTGATGACATTTGATAAATCATTTGTCTGGATTTCGGATGCAACGGAATTTGATGCAAAAAAGAACTTGTCATATCATAGGTAGAGAAATATTTAAATTTTCCTAATTTGTCCAAGACATTATCTAATCTTGCTAACGGAAATTTGTCATTTACTACTCTTTTGTTTAAGGATCTAAAAGCCATAAATAATTTCTTTTCTCTCCGTTACTGTCTTTTTTAGGAACAATTAGTAATGGTGAGTTATATGGACTTGTAGAATGTTCAATTATGTCATCTTCCATTAGTTTTGATACTTTTTTTTCAATTTCCTCCAATTTTACATTAGGTGTTCTATAATTTTTTATGTATACTGGTGTTTTGTCCATAGTAGAAATTTGTTGCTCATAACAATTGTTTACTGTCAAAGTTTCATCTTCAAGATGAAAAATGTCCTGAAATCTTTCACAAATGTTTAAAATTGTTATTTTAGCTTTACTGTCTAAAATATCTATATTTATTACATTTTGTAATTTCTTGAATCTTGTTTTTGACATATTTTTCTTATTAAAAGATAGTATGCGGTATTTATTTATTGGCTGAACTTCAATTTCAGTTGTTCTAATTGTCACAGGTGATATATTAATGTTTTCATCTATAATATGGAATTCATGTTTAATTGTTTGGTCTTCTATTAATAATTCTATGTTTGTTACACCCTTTGTAAAAAAACCGGAATTCTTCGGCCGGGGCCGTTGTAGTTTCCCTGTTCATTATTTGTAAATCTATTTTTATTATAGATATTATTGCTATTATTGCAATTATTATTGTAATTATTGTTGTTATTATTGTTATAGTTATTATAACTGTTATTGTAATTATTGTTGTTGTGGTTATTTCTATTATTATTGTAATTATAACGTCTGATATTCTGGTAATTATTTCTTCTTCTGAAGTTGTTGCTTTTAAAATACATAACGTTATTTATTTTTATGTTGCTATCTGTTTCAGATGCTAATTGAATAGACTCTGTTAAATATTTAGGTTTTGCTGGTAATATAACTATTTTTATTTCTTCATTTAGTCCATTTTTGAATGTTTTTAACCCTAATTGGTCATTCAATTTTATTATTATTCCTCTATGTTCTTCTCATTGTTCTTGTATTTGGACTTCGTTTAAATTTGCTATTCAATTTTTTATTTTTGTTGTAAACGTTATTACGTGGTTACCTTGTACAATTTTGTTGATCATTCAGTATTTTTGTTGGGTTTTTCTTTGATTTCTAGTTTGCGAATAATAGTTTCTTTAAATTTTCTAAAGTTGTTATTGGTGCTTCAGAAATTAGCCTGTTTTTCACCTTATCTGAAAACTTTGTATAGAAAATTAGTTTAATTAGTTGCTGTTTTTCATTTTCATCTTTAAGCGTGTCAGTATAAAATTCTATTAACCCCAGAAAATTAGATAGTTGTTTAGTCTCTCCTTCAAATTGCGGGATTATTTTTATCGCTGTTGTAAGTTCATAATTTGACATTTTTTGTTCTTCTGTTTTTACTGGTTCAGTTTTTGGTATCAAAAATGTAGTTATTTGTGTCATTATTTCTTTTCATTTTAAGTTTGTTTCTAGCTATATGCCACCTTTAACATGTTTTTCATAACATTCCCAAATTTCATTAACTTCCTTGTATTTTTCTTCAATAAATGTTTGTGTATATGTTCTTGTGGGATTCTTTTTTAGAGTCTTTAATAAATATGCGAGTTTTTCAATTTTTAAGTCCTAAAAAAAATAAATTTTTATTTCATGTATATATATTTTTTAAAAAAAAAAAAAAAGCAAAAATTTTGTTTAAATTTTACAGTTATTTTTATTCTTATTCTATAATCATTTAAAAAAAAAAAATTTGAACATTGAAAATTTTTTTCTTCTTTTTTTTGTATGTTAAAACTATTAAAATTATTAATATAATTTATAAAAGGAGAATTTATATATCAGATATCCTCTTTTTTAATGCCCTCTTGGCTGCTTTTTTCTTTACCCAGTATTTGGTGATCTCATAAATGAAGATATTTACTGATGTGATGAGAACTTCCTTGAGTATTTCTTCAGTTTGTAAATTGATTTGCTATACTTTATGATGATAGTTGATGATGATTCACTTGAAAGCCATCCCATGTTAATATGATGCTTTTATCTGTTTAAGGATGCTGCTTCTGTTTGTTTTGCTCCCTATGTATGGTAATGATCTATATAATATTTCTCTCAATCTTCTTGCTGTAACATTTTTTACTCCTCTTTTACGTCTTGCCTTGTTATTGTGTTGTCTCGCTTTATATTCTGTTATAATTAGTTATCGTTTTTGTAGTTTTACAGTTTTTGATTTCTTCCTTCTTGTCTTCGATTTCTCTTTGTAATTTTTCTGTATTCCTAGTAATTTTGTCGAAAAGATAGTTGAATTGCTGATCCGTCTTCAGTTTCATCATAACATCTTAGCGAAGTATCCAAATAATTGTTATGAAAGAATTAGCAGGGTCGCCATGTAATATGATTTGTGTTATTTTCTTTTACGTTGTATTGTGCGTTATTAGTCCTTTCCCTATTATTACTAAATGTATGTGCGGCTAACTATATTTATTTGGTCCACCCCTATTAGCATATACATATGTCATCATATATTTATACGGCGTAGTGAACGCGTATTACTATAGCAAAGTTAATTGCTGTTTACCGTATATTTATAAGGTACGGTCACCTAAATAATTTCTTCAGCAAAGTGAATTGCTAATTCAATTATTTAAGAGAAATTTTCCTTTAACAAAATAATTATCTAATCCAATTATGATACTTCAGCAAAGTTAATTGTTAAATGATTAAAATTAAAAGAAGATGTTCATTTTGATTTAGTCAGAATAATTCTGTTTTATTTAACAAAATATCAATTCTTATACACTATTTTGGATTTCTCCAAATCAATACAATTTTATCAAAGTCAATAAATTATAATAATTTATCGCTTTATTTCTAAGAATTATATATGGGTTGAAAAGTAATGTACTGCACTAACCTTGTTTCATTTCCATATGCATTTGTTATTATATCCAAAATATTATTATCAACTATAATGAATCATAAAGAAAATCATAACATTAAAATTTAGAATGAAGATGTACTTAATTTGATCTTCTTCTTTACAAAAAAATAAAAAGTGAATTTGTTTTGATTGATTTGATAAATTTGTATTTTTAGTTATGGAAATAATTTTGTGAACAGATCAAGATACACTACAAACTACTTATCATTCGTATTCAAACTATATGTATGTGTATACTTTATAGTAATAGCAAAGATAATATTATATACCATGGTTTATATTATCTTTGGTAATAGCATATATTGTATAGAAAAGAAACATAAAAAAACGTATCTATAGATGCTAAACACTACATATAGCTATTACAAAATATTGTATATTAATCATATATTTGAATATGACTCATATTCAAACTATATGTATAGCAATAGCATATATTGTATAGAAACATAAAATTCGAAAAAAAAAAAAAGGAGGAAAACAAAGGCTCACATATTTCGCCAAAAATTTGAAACGAAATGGTAAGTGAAACAAAGGAAAATAAAAAATGAAAGTGATTAATTCTTAAATACATTTTTGATTTTTGCGATATCGTTAAAATTGGAAATACTGTATATTTTGCTGGTTTTGTTGTGACGTAAAAAAATTGTATTATTTTTAACCCATAAATATTCAATTTTTTAGTTTTAGATGTTGGCGAAAGAATATTTCATTATTTTTACCTTCTAATCTTAGATTAAATTCAGTCGTGAATAAAGGTACAAACCTTGTTTTCTTAAATAGGATATCCTTTTTAGATTCTTCAAAGTTAACATACAAGCAGTTCATTATTTTTTTGTACTGGTGTTATGCTGATTAGGTTCATCCAAAATCGCCTCCAACTTATTTACCTTATTCTCCAAATTTCTTGTGTATACTTCCATGTGATGTAGTTTTTTACGCAAACTTTCATTTTCTTTCTTATGGATATGTTTTCATTAAGTTCAGTATCTAGTTTATTAACAAGAAAAGTTTTTAGTTTTCTTCGACCCACTCTTCACCCCTCCCTCAGCCCTTCCCTGCACAACTCCCTTCGTGCTTCTCTTGAAGGATTGGGACCTGTTTCCTCTGAACGAGGGCGCGAGTTATATATTTTGTTATATTATTGAATATGTTCTTCGGAACAATAAAAAAATGATATACACAATTTTGTGGTTGGTCTTAAGACTGATTTTTATTTTATATCTTTAACTTATTTATATTAAAATTTACATATTTACTTATATCTAACATAAGCATTTGTAACATAAAACAATAACATTATTTAATACTAATTTTCGAATTGCTTATGGATTTGTTTTTATTAAAATTTATTAATTAAAATTTACTAAAGAAATGCTAAGTTGCATTTCCTGTTATTGATTAATTTATTTATCAAAAGGTGAATGAGTTTTAGGTACTTTTATATTAATCAAGGTTAATTGATTCATAGTTCAAAAACATTGTTAATACTTAAAGTTTACAAACGATGAATATATATTTTATTTTTTATTTTTATTTATTTATTTATTCATTCTTTATCTCCAATGAGCCCAATCGCTCGTACAGAGTATATAACTTCTTAATTCTAATATAATAATAGTTCAATTTTTAATTCAGTGCAACATACAAAAAAACATATTGAGTAAATATTACTTAATTTAAGACATTCATATCAATCAATAACATAAAAATAGAAGAAATAAATAAAAACAAAAAAATATATGTATATGTGTAGATATATAATAACAACAAATATTAAAATTGAGAAAAATAATATATATAGCAAAATAACAAGACAAGTTTTTTTTTTTTCTCTTTGCTTACTAATTTAGATTATTTCTTGAAGAAAGTGCTCATTAACAGTTTTTTTAAATTTGAATGCATTATTTATATTTTTAAGCTCAGTAGGTAATTCATTAAAATATTGAAATCCTAAATTATATATTGTGTCATATCCATTAAATCTTGCCTTTGACGAAACAATTCTAATGTTTGCAGCTCTTCTGGTTTCATAATTATGTATATTATTGTTCAATATTAACCTTGTATTTGTATTTATACTATTTGATTGCATATTGTGTATATGAGTAACCAACCTACTTTTTGTGAGTATGTGTAGCAGTAGAATCTTATGTTTACAGTGAATATTGCTAGTTGCTGCTCTTTTTCTATACCCATATAAATTTTTTATAGCTTTATTCTGAAGCTTTTGCAGTTGGTTAAGGTCCTTCCTATATGCATTATCCCAAATATGTATTGAGTACGCAATTGAACTTTGAAACAGTTCAAAAAACAGTCCCCTTTTTCTGTGGTATGGCACCCTTTCACTTATTAGCCTGAATATGCCAGCAATTTTCCTGGCTTTTTTTAGCTGTATGTTAATCTGGTCACTCCATTTTAATTCACTGTCTATTACTACCTCTAGGTACTTACCTCTAGCTACTTATAGCTAGGAACCATTTCTAAAATAATATTTTTATAGTTTATTTTGATAATGTCTGACGGTTTTTTCTTGAAAAACACATATTTAGTTTTAGTGATGTTTATTGTTAGTTTGTGAGTTTCCATCCAATCGTTTATTATTTTTAGATCTTCATTTATTTTTTCCTCCAATTTTTGACATCCAGTTTCTGAATAGAGCATCGCAAGGTCATCAGCGAACATATAGGGTTTACCATTTAGTTTTATGTTAAGTAGGCTGCTTATGTAGCAGGAAAATAAGGTCGGCCCTAAGGAACTTCCCTGAATAACACCAAACTCAATATTGTTTGTTTCACTTCTTAATCTTTCACATAGTGTGAATTGGGATCCATTTGACAAATAATTTTTGAACCATTCATGTTCCTTACCAGTTACTCCAAGTTCATATAATATTCTGAGCAATTTTTTTCTATCTACGGCATCAAATGCTTTTTTTACATCAAAGAATACAGCCACCACTTTTTTATTTTTCTCAATACCAGACTGGATTTCAGCTACAAAATCAAGTAAAGCCGCACCTGTATTAGATTTTTTTTTAAAACCGTATTGACTCTTACTTGTTAGATTTTCTTTTTGTAAAAAAAGAAAACTTTAGAGAAGGTAGTTGAAATGGAGATTGGTCGAAAATTATTTATATCTTCGATATCACCCGATTTTTTATAAATGGGGATAACTTTATTTATTTTCATGGGACCTGGCACTATTTTTTGGTTGAGTGAAGCGTTATTTAATTGCATTATACAACTAGCCAATTCTTCTTTACACTCTATTATTAACGATGAGGGAATCTCATCTTCATTCGTTGCTTTGGTATTGGACAAGCTGTTGATCATTTTATTACTTCATATCGATTTATAGGTTTGAAATCAAATGCACTCTGCGTTCTTAGTTTTGGTATATAAATCGTTTTTTCAAAACTTTCTGCCATAACGTTCCCTATATTACTATAAAATTGGTTGAATTGATTTATTTTTTTGAATTTATTTTTTTATTTTTCTAGAAACGGTAGCTCTTTTTAATATGTTTTTGACGTGTGATGTCAAATCATCAGCAATTTCATTCACGTCATTTTTATTAATATAGTAATCTTTCATATGTTCTTTGACAATTCTATAGTTAATTGTTTTTATCAGATTACCATTGTTGTTTACTTTTTCTTGAATTTTTATATTTTTTAATTCTGTAATAATTCCGAGATGATCTGATATATCATGGTGGAATAGTGATACCTTCACATCAGGATTAGAATCATACATTATTATATGATCTAGGCAAGTATTGGATTTTGGCCTTGTAACTGCTTTATGTAGGAAAAAAATATGCTTTGGATTCAACTATTGTTTTGTACACTTGAATATTTCTGTCGTAAGTATTGTAAATATTAAAATTAAAATCCCCTATGACTAAGCTATTATTGTTTTTTATGTTCTCCAGGCAAGTGCTAAATTCCTCAAGAAATACATCAATTTCTGAATTTAAATTTTGCGGTGACCGATTAACAGCTGTAATATTATATTTTTTTTTATTGTAGTGTATTTTTGTGGTAATAAAGCTGTTGTACTCATCACAATGCTCATTTTCATTTTTAAAGCTTACACTTTTATGATTAAAAATAGCCGCACCGCCACCTGATCTTGTCTTCCTACACGAAAATGTTTTTGAGTAATCTTTAATATTTACTAGGTCAACATCTATATCAATAATCCAGGTTTCACTTATTACTATAACGTGAATGATATATTTGAGTTGACCCAGTATATAATTTATATTATCTACTTTATGTTTAAGGCTTCTTGCATTCAAATATAGAATCTTCAATGAGTCTTCTTCTTCTAAATTAATGTCATGTATGCTATATAAATTGGTTTTTACTTGGGATTTGATTGGCAAATTATATGTTATATCATATGACATTTAGATTAGATTCTTGCAATACACGTATTATTTTACTCGTAGCGGTCTTTCTTACAAACAATTTACCATCTTTCACCCAAGCATAAACCAATTTCTTTTCTTTTTTTAGGTCTCTTGCTTTTTTGAATAATAGACTAAAATATGTGGTAAGTTTTTCATTTATAAAAATTGTTGATGATGTTATTACATTATTACCAATATCTGGTGCATTTTCGGTAATTTGTTGATCTTGAGAATCTTGTGTATCAAACTTAGTTGTTGATTTTTTATTTTTTATGGCTTTCAGAAATTCACTTTTTATTTTTAAATTTACAACTAGTTTATCTGGCTCACCTGAATTTTTTGCTAGATTCTTAGACTTATGTATGTATTTCACATCATTTGCTTCAATTTTCACACCAACATGATCAGCTAGTTTGTTCACAACTGTGCGTTCATTGACTGAAAATTGTGCTGGGATTCCACATATTTCAATCTCCTTGCAAATTTTTTTCTACTTCATTTTTTCCATTTCAATTCTGTTGTAATGTATTTTTTTAGCGTTTAAATTTCATTTCTCAAACATATATTTTCTTCAATAATTCCATCGATGAATTCTTTAATTTCAGTAATTTCATTTTTAAATTTTTGGAAGTCAGCTAATTGTGTTTCCTGATTGGCAAGTATAAGTTCTTATCTTATCAATTGTTCCAGCATCAATTATAATATCTGTTGTTTTATTTATGGTTGTAGTTGATGTACTGGGTTTGTTTAGTGATTTTCTTTTTTGTTGATTATTTTTACACTGACGACAAAACCAGATTTTCTCATGATTCTGGGTAAGTTCCTTGACTTCTTCAATATCCAACCCGCAACAAGTAATACAGAACCATTTCTTGCAATCTTCGTCACATTGCAGTCCACCATTCACTCTAAAATTAATTTTTTTGTTGCACTTTATACAAATTTTGCTATCATTCGCCATTGTTGTTATGTAACTCTTCCACCCCTTGACAGAAGACTCTCCTGAGTCTTTTAACTTTAAACATTTTAATAAATTTATTTAAATATACATAACTAGGTGTTGGACCGTCATAGAATGACGGAGTTAATTATGGTAGATTTCATTTTTATATACATAGGTATTTGTTTTTGTAATTTCGGAATAATGTAAATTTGTACTTTGCCAAATAATGCAGTAAATAAAAAGAAAAAAAGTCATTATTTGTAATTTATATACAAAAAAATATTGTTTCCATCAGAAATCGTACCAGAGTCAGACACACTAAATATGTATACTAATAAGAAGAAATAAAAATTCACTATAAAAATATTATGTAATTTTTTTTTTTATTTTTTTGTTTTTTAATATTTTTATTGGCCTATTAACACATAGAGGATTTTAATACTAAGGCCCTTATACTAAGATTTACAAAAATATTTTGCAATTATAACAAAACTAAAAAACAAAAAAAAAATAATTCTTTTTTTTACAAAATTGATTTACATGTTTTAAAATTTTCAAATTAATATTTAAAAGTTAAATAATATTGTATTGTATAAATTTATTGATTTCAAAAATTTAAACACTGTTTGAATTTCTTTTTTATTTTCAGCTGCTAATGTTGTAATTATTTTGTAATTAAATTACCTAACTTAATGTAAAAAGTGGATAATAATAATAAATAATACAGCAATAAAAAATTATCATGCACGAAAAAGACATAATAAAAAAAACGATTTGAAATTGAAATCAAAAGGAATAAAATATTCATTTGGGTACCCACTAGTACTACCCGTACATATACAAACAATTCCAATTTCAGTTATCCCTGTGCTAATACATTATACTCGGTCACCAGCAAAATCATTTGCGTAGGTACCCATAATACCATCTAAAAATATATAGTGTTATTTTTTGCTTATATGTTTTTTTTTCTTATATGTGCCTGTGTATAGTGGATATGAAAATAAAATAATGTAAAAAAAATATTTTTTAAAATATGCTTTTATGCTTTAAACTTTAGCTTTTTGGACTCTTATAATATAAAAGTGAATTGCTAGTGCAAGCATTTTGGACTATAATATAAAAGTAAATTGCTGCAATAAGGTTAAATAAAAATCTGCGAAATTTGAGGTTCGTGTTTCTTTTTTATTCCAGCAATTTACTTTTATATTATAACAGTCCAAAATGCTTGCACTAGCAATTCACTTTAAATTATAAGAGTCCAAAAAGCTAAAGTTTTGCAATCAATTTTATTTTCTACTTTTTAGGGGGCGAATTCGGTTTCGATAAAAGCATATTTTAAAATATATTTTTTTTACATTATTTTATTTTATACTTTTTAGTTTTAAATGAAACATAATTTGAATTTAAAAAAAAAGATGGGATATTTTTCATTCACACATACATTATTGTTTCTAATATAAAATACATTTTACAATTTTATACCAAATGTTTAAGAAAATTAAGAGACGTTAAATCGATTCCATTACAGCAAGAGTAAAAATTTTTTATTCCCGTAACTCATAAATAATGAAAGTACCTCGAAGGGTAAAATATGTACTAAAATACTTTGATTATAAATATTACAATCCAATTTTAGTTGAAGCAACATTTCTAACACGTACATATGAAAATTATATATGGACATAAATGTATTTTACTGTATATTTCTATAAGTAGTATATCGTATATCCAAATAAACATCTAACCTTGAACACCTACCTACCTAATCGCTTAATAAGATCATGCAGTAAAAAATGTTGACAAATATCTTGATTTAAATTATAAACAAATGGAGCGGAACAAAATAATTTAGAAAATTAGTTTAACATAATATTATGTACGTACGTACATACTTACATACGTAGTTTTAATTTTTTGTGTTGACAAAATTTTGTTTGTAAATCATAATTCGTAATGCGCAAAAGCATAATTTTGAAATGATCTTTACTTTTTATATTCTATGTATATATATGTACAAAAACGAGGAAGAGTGCAGTAGAGTAGACTGTGTCAACTCTGGGATACCCGTATTAAAGTAATATATCCTGTTTCTATAAAACTTGATCATCTTTTAAAAACATTCAGATGTTTTAGTACCGAACTACAGAGATATAATTATGTAAATTGTGGAGTTGTATGACAGCTACCCGAATCTATTGCGCCTAGCTTCATTAAGTTCCAAGAAATGCAAGAAGCCTGAACCGGCTGCTTTAGACCAATCAAATTTTACAAAAGTTTTTGGCATGCAACTCGACACCTCTTTACTAAATTTCAGATTCCTAGCTTCAATAGACACTAACAGACACTTTTGCTAACAATTTTGCAAAAGTGACGTAAAAAAAATTTCAGCCTCCTAGCTCCTTTATTTTTTGAGTTATCGTGCGGACGGACGGACGTACATGGCTTAATCGACTCAGAATTCGATTATGAGCCGATCCATACCTTTGACACTATATCTAGCTCGACTCCTTTAAGGTGTCACAAACGTAATGGCAAATTTATTATACCCTTGAACATAGTTCATACGGGTATAAAAATATTATGTAGGTATGTATGTAGTTTGAATTTAGCAATTGGAATTTGAATAAAATTTTATATGGATACCTATATACACAAAATACGTAATAAATGTTCCTAAATAAAACACATAAAACATTAATTTTTAACGCCATGCATATTTAATATGCAATAAAGAATGTTGACAATAAATATTCTGATTTAAATCCTAAACAAATGTTTTAAAACAAAATAATTTAGCAACATAAAAATATTGTACCTATATATTTTGTGTTTTGCTAAATCCTAGTATAAAATACATGTGCACACCAAGATTGATTGAACTAAATTATTTATAGGAGGAAAGATCAAATAATATGTGTATATTATACATAAAATTTTATTAAAAAAATGTTGATGAATACAGTTAACAAAAAAAAAAAATTTTTGTACACGAATTGGATTCGAACCAAATTACCCTGCTTTCAAAACCTCTACACTCTCCTCTGCACTATACAACACTTAAGTATTTTCTGAACATATTACGAACATAAAATCTTAATTTTTAACCATGCATATTCAATATGCATTAAAGAATGTTGACAGCAAATATTTTGATTTAAATACTAAACAAATGTTGTAAACAAAATAATTTAGCAACATATATAAAAATATTGTATGTATTGTATGTATTGCTAATACAAAAAAACACCATGTGCAATGGACATCAATATTATACTATTATAGGAGAAAAGATTAAAAATATATTGCGTGTGTATTGTATGCATGAATTTAGAGATAAAAATTTAAGTTTTAAATTCATATATGCAAAATATATACATATTTTATTCAAAAAATGTTGATGAACAGATAGTTAAAAAAAAAAGAAATTTGCATGTGAACTGGATTCGAACAACATGACTCCCACTTTTGAAACCTGTACACTTTCCTCTGCACCATACAACACTTACAAATATTGCTAACAGATTACGAAGATAATAAAAAGCAAATATGATTTCACAACCGTCTATCAAATTTCTTCAAATATATATATATATATCTATATATCCTGACTGGCCGGTATTTGGAAAATAACTGTATCTGGTTTTATTGTTGGACGGGGTATAAGTAGAGATTTAGTCTAGAAAGTTTACTCTAAACGATATTATTGCATTATTAATTATTATCATTACAAAAGGGAAATTGGAACTTTTGACTCATTTCAAAGAGACAGAAGTGCCATCGGAAATATATTAAATTAATAGATTAAGTCCATGGGATAGAATATGGTAAAAAAATTTAGCAAAAAAATTTAAAAAAAAATTCTTCTAAAGAAAACAAAAAAATCGAAACAAATAGATTACCCACTACAATTTACAATAATTCATATAACAATTATTATAAAATATTTGTTTGCCTTTTTTTATTAAAATCTAAATAAAATGACATTTTAAAATTATTTAAAAACATTTTGTTTATATATATGCATATATGGGTATGTATATATGTCAAATAAAATTAATTTAAAAAAAAATCAATTCGAAGAAATTAATGAATGAAAAATAATTTTTGTTTTGTTTTTTTATTATTTTTTTCTTTTCCTTTACACTTTTGTAATGTATCATAGTTTTAAAAAATAAAAATATTTCCAATTAAAAATTATATGTATATTTATGTAAATTATATGTATATATATATTTTATTTTTTTTCTATAATAGAACACATCCAACACAACACTTTAAAATGAATGCGTTTGTTACACATCATTTTTCTGAACAATTATATATATATTAATATAAAAATGTTTGTATTAGAATCTAAATAACCTTAAAATTACAAAAGAAATTCAAAACAAAAAATTAGGTTGTAAAAAGAGAAGTTGTATGGCAGCTACCCGAACCCGTCGCACCACCACAACCAAATTTTGCAGAAGTAGTTGCCATAAAACTTGATCATCATTCGCAAAATTTCAGAAACCTAGCTTGAATAGATACTGAGTTATTTCTATATAAAGATAGAAGTTGTATGGCAGCTACTCGAACCTGGCGGCCGAAAATGCTGGAGTGAAAATAGCAAAACTAACAATTTTGCAAAAGTGACGTAAAAAAAATTTCAGCCTCCTAGTTCTTTTATTTTTTGAGTTATGGTGCGGACGGACACTGAGTTATTTTCATTTAAAAAGAGAAGTTGTATGGCAGCTATCCCAACCTGTTGCACCAGCACAACCAAATTTTGCAGAAGTGGTTGCCATAAAATTTGATCATCATTTGCAAGATTTCAGACGCCTAGCTTCATTAAGTTCGAAGAGGTGCAAGAAGCCTGAACCGGCTGCTCTAGACCAACCAAATTTTACAAAAATTGTTGGCCTGTAACTCGACACCTCTTTACTAAATTTCAGATTCCTAGCTTCAATAGACACTGAGTTATTCTCATTTAAACGGAGAAGTTGTATGGCAGCTGCCCGAACCCGCCGCACCACCACAACCAAATTTTACAGAAGTTGTTGCCATAAAACTTGATCATCATTTGCAAAATTTCAGAACCTTGCTTGAATAGATACTGAGTTATTTCTATATAAAGATAGAAGTTGTATGGCAGCTACTCGAACCCGCCGACCGAAAATGTTGGATTTAAATAGCAAAGCTAACAATTTTGCAAAAGTGACGTAAAAAAAATTTCAGCCTCCTAGCTCCTTTATTTTTTGAGTTATCGTGCGGACGGACGGACGTACATGGCTTAATCGACTCAGAATTCGATTATGAGCCGATCAATACCTTTGACACTATATCTAGCTCGACTCCTTTAAGGTGTCACAAACGTAATGGCAAATTTATTATACCCTTGAACATAGTTCATACGGGTATAAAAATATTATGTAGGTATGTATGTAGTTTGAATTTAGCAATTGGAATTTGAATAAAATTTTATATGTATACCTATATACACAAAATACATAATAAATATTCCTAAATAAAACACATAAAACATTAATTTTTAACGCCATGCATATTCAATATGCAATAAAGAATGTTGACAATAAATATTCTGATTTAAATCCTAAACAAATGTTTTAAAACAAAATAATTTAGCAACATAAAAATATTGTACCTATATATTTTGTGTTTTGCTAAATCCTAGTATAAAATACATGTGCACATCAAGATTGATTGAACTAAATTATTTATAGGAGGAAAGATCAAATAATATGTGTATATTATACATAAAATTTTATTAAAAAAATGTTGATGAATACAGTTAACAAAAAAAAAAATGTTTGTACACGAATTGGATTCGAACCAAATTACCCTGCTTTCAAAACCTCTACACTCTCCTCTGCACTATACAACACTTAAGTATTTTCTGAACATATTACGAACATAAAATCTTAATTTTTAACCATGCATATTCAATATTCATTAAAGAATGTTGACAGCAAATATTTTGATTTAAATACTAAACAAATGTTGTAAACAAAATAATTTAGCAACATATATAAAAATATTGTATGTATTGTATGTATTGCTAATACAAAAAAACACCATGTGCAATGGACATCAATATTATACTATTATAGGAGAAAAGATTAAAAATATATTGCGTGTGTATTGTATGCATGAATTTAGAGATAAAAATTTAAGTTTTAAATTCATATATGCAAAATATATACATATTTTATTCAAAAAATGTTGATGAACAGATAGTTAAAAAAAAAAGAAATTTGCATGTGAACTGGATTCGAACAACATGACTCCCACTTTTGAAACCTGTACACTTTCCTCTGCACCATACAACACTTACAAATATTGCTAACAGATTACGAAGATAATAAAAAGCAAATATGATTTCACAACCGTCTATCAAATTTCTTCAAATATATATATATATCTATATATCCTGACTGGCCGGTATTTGGAAAATAACTGTATCTGGTTTTATTGTTGGACGGGGTATAAGTAGAGATTTAGTCTAGAAAGTTTACTCTAAACGATATTATTGCATTATTAATTATTATCATTACAAAAGGGAAATTGGAACTTTTGACTGATTTCAAAGAGACAGATGCGCCATCGGAAATATATTAAATTAATAGATTAAGTCCATGGGATAGAATATGGTAAAAAAATTTAGCAAAAAAATTTAAAAAAAAATTCTTCTAAAGAAAACAAAAAAATCGAAACAAATAGATTACCCACTACAATTTACAATAATTCATATAACAATTATTATAAAATATTTGTTTGCCTTTTTTTATTAAAATCTAAATAAAATGACATTTTAAAATTATTTAAAAACATTTTGTTTATATATATGCATATATGGGTATGTATATATGTCAAATAAAATTAATTTAAAAAAAAATCAATTCGAAGAAATTAATGAATGAAAAATAATTTTTGTTTTGTTTTTTTATTATTTTTTTCTTTTCCTTTACACTTTTGTAATGTATCATAGTTTTAAAAAATAAAAATATTTCCAATTAAAAATTATATGTATATTTATGTAAATTATATGTATATATATATTTTATTTTTTTTCTATAATAGAACACATCCAACACAACACTTTAAAATGAATGCGTTTGTTACACATCATTTTTCTGAACAATTATATATATATTAATATAAAAATGTTTGTATTAGAATCTAAATAACCTTAAAATTACAAAAGAAATTCAAAACAAAAAATTAGGTTGTAAAAAGAGAAGTTGTATGGCAGCTACCCGAACCCGTCGCACCACCACAACCAAATTTTGCAGAAGTAGTTGCCATAAAACTTGATCATCATTCGCAAAATTTCAGAAACCTAGCTTGAATAGATACTGAGTTATTTCTATATAAAGATAGAAGTTGTATGGCAGCTACTCGAACCTGGCGGCCGAAAATGCTGGAGTGAAAATAGCAAAACTAACAATTTTGCAAAAGTGACGTAAAAAAAATTTCAGCCTCCTAGTTCTTTTATTTTTTGAGTTATGGTGCGGACGGACACTGAGTTATTTTCATTTAAAAAGAGAAGTTGTATGGCAGCTATCCCAACCTGTTGCACCAGCACAACCAAATTTTGCAGAAGTGGTTGCCATAAAATTTGATCATCATTTGCAAGATTTCAGACGCCTAGCTTCATTAAGTTCGAAGAGGTGCAAGAAGCCTGAACCGGCTGCTCTAGACCAACCAAATTTTACAAAAATTGTTGGCCTGTAACTCGACACCTCTTTACTAAATTTCAGATTCCTAGCTTCAATAGACACTGAGTTATTCTCATTTAAACGGAGAAGTTGTATGGCAGCTGCCCGAACCCGCCGCACCACCACAACCAAATTTTACAGAAGTTGTTGCCATAAAACTTGATCATCATTTGCAAAATTTCAGAACCTTGCTTGAATAGATACTGAGTTATTTCTATATAAAGATAGAAGTTGTATGGCAGCTACTCGAACCCGCCGACCGAAAATGTTGGATTTAAATAGCAAAGCTAACAATTTTGCAAAAGTGACGTAAAAAAAATTTCAGCCTCCTAGCTCCTTTATTTTTTGAGTTATCGTGCGGACGGACGGACGTACATGGCTTAATCGACTCAGAATTCGATTATGAGCCGATCAATACCTTTGACACTATATCTAGCTCGACTCCTTTAAGGTGTCACAAACGTAATGGCAAATTTATTATACCCTTGAACATAGTTCATACGGGTATAAAAATATTATGTAGGTATGTATGTAGTTTGAATTTAGCAATTGGAATTTGAATAAAATTTTATATGTATACCTATATACACAAAATACATAATAAATGTTCCTAAATAAAACACATAAAACATTAATTTTTAACGTCATGCATATTCAATATGCAATAAAGAATGTTGACAATAAATATTCTGATTTAAATCCTAAACAAATGTTTTAAAACAAAATAATTTAGCAACATAAAAATATTGTACCTATATATTTTGTGTTTTGCTAAATCCTAGTATAAAATACATGTGCACATCAAGATTGATTGAACTAAATTATTTATAGGAGGAAAGATCAAATAATATGTGTATATTATACATAAAATTTTATTAAAAAAATGTTGATGAATACAGTTAACAAAAAAAAAAATGTTTGTACACCAATTGGATTCGAACCAAATTACCCTGCTTTCAAAACCTCTACACTCTCCTCTGCACTATACAACACTTAAGTATTTTCTGAACATATTTATTACGAACATAAAATCTTAATTTTTAACCATGCATATTCAATATGCATTAAAGAATGTTGACAGCAAATATTTTGATTTAAATACTAAACAAATGTTGTAAACAAAATAATTTAGCAACATATATAAAAATATTGTATGTATTGTATGTATTGCTAATACAAAAAAACACCATGTGCAATGGACATCAATATTATACTATTATAGGAGAAAAGATTAAAAATATATTGCGTGTGTATTGTATGCATGAATTTAGAGATAAAAATTTAAGTTTTAAATTCATATATGCAAAATATATACATATTTTATTCAAAAAATGTTGAAGAACAGATAGTTAAAAAAAAATGAAATTTGCATGTGAACTGGATTCGAACAACATGACTCCCACTTTTGAAACCTGTACACTTTCCTCTGCACCATACAACACTTACAAATATTGCTAACAGATTACGAAGATAATAAAAAGCAAATATGATTTCACAACCGTCTATCAAATTTCTTCAAATATATATATATATATCTATATATCCTGACTGGCCGGTATTTGGAAAATAACTGTATCTGGTTTTATTGTTGGACGGGGTATAAGTAGAGATTTAGTCTAGAAAGTTTACTCTAAACGATATTATTGCATTATTAATTATTATCATTACAAAAGGGAAATTGGAACTTTTGACTGATTTCAAAGAGACAGATGCGCCATCGGAAATATATTAAATTAATAGATTAAGTCCATGGGATAGAATATGGTAAAAAAATTTAGCAAAAAAATTTAAAAAAAAATTCTTATAAAGAAAACAAAAAAATCGAAACAAATAGATTACCCACTACAATTTACAATAATTCATATAACAATTATTATAAAATATTTGTTTGCCTTTTTTTATTAAAATCTAAATAAAATGACATTTTAAAATTATTTAAAAACATTTTGTTTATATATATGCATATATGGGTATGTATATATGTCAAATAAAATTAATTTAAAAAAAAATCAATTCGAAGAAATTAATGAATGAAAAATAATTTTTGTTTTGTTTTTTTATTATTTTTTTCTTTTCCTTTACACTTTTGTAATGTATCATAGTTTTAAAAAATAAAAATATTTCCAATTAAAAATTATATGTATATTTATGTAAATTATATGTATATATATATTTTATTTTTTTTCTATAATAGAACACATCCAACACAACACTTTAAAATGAATGCGTTTGTTACACATCATTTTTCTGAACAATTATATATATATTAATATAAAAATGTTTGTATTAGAATCTAAATAACCTTAAAATTACAAAAGAAATTCAAAACAAAAAATTAGGTTGTAAAAAGAGAAGTTGTATGGCAGCTACCCGAACCCGTCGCACCACCACAACCAAATTTTGCAGAAGTAGTTGCCATAAAACTTGATCATCATTCGCAAAATTTCAGAAACCTAGCTTGAATAGATACTGAGTTATTTCTATATAAAGATAGAAGTTGTATGGCAGCTACTCGAACCTGGCGGCCGAAAATGCTGGAGTGAAAATAGCAAAACTAACAATTTTGCAAAAGTGACGTAAAAAAAATTTCAGCCTCCTAGTTCTTTTATTTTTTGAGTTATGGTGCGGACGGACACTGAGTTATTTTCATTTAAAAAGAGAAGTTGTATGGCAGCTATCCCAACCTGTTGCACCAGCACAACCAAATTTTGCAGAAGTGGTTGCCATAAAATTTGATCATCATTTGCAAGATTTTAGACGCCTAGCTTCATTAAGTTCGAAGAGGTGCAAGAAGCCTGAACCGGCTGCTCTAGACCAACCAAATTTTACAAAAATTGTTGGCCTGTAACTCGACACCTCTTTACTAAATTTCAGATTCCTAGCTTCAATAGACACTGAGTTATTCTCATTTAAACGGAGAAGTTGTATGGCAGCTGCCCGAACCCGCCGCACCACCACAACCAAATTTTACAGAAGTTGTTGCCATAAAACTTGATCATCATTTGCAAAATTTCAGAACCTTGCTTGAATAGATACTGAGTTATTTCTATATAAAGATAGAAGTTGTATGGCAGCTACTCGAACCCGCCGACCGAAAATGTTGGATTTAAATAGCAAAGCTAACAATTTTGCAAAAGTGACGTAAAAAAAATTTCAGCCTCCTAGCTCCTTTATTTTTTGAGTTATCGTGCGGACGGACGGACGTACATGGCTTAATCGACTCAGAATTCGATTATGAGCCGATCAATACCTTTGACACTATATCTAGCTCGACTCCTTTAAGGTGTCACAAACGTAATGGCAAATTTATTATACCCTTGAACATAGTTCATACGGGTATAAAAATATTATGTAGGTATGTATGTAGTTTGAATTTAGCAATTGGAATTTGAATAAAATTTTATATGTATACCTATATACACAAAATACATAATAAATGTTCCTAAATAAAACACATAAAACATTAATTTTTAACGTCATGCATATTCAATATGCAATAAAGAATGTTGACAATAAATATTCTGATTTAAATCCTAAACAAATGTTTTAAAACAAAATAATTTAGCAACATAAAAATATTGTACCTATATATTTTGTGTTTTGCTAAATCCTAGTATAAAATACATGTGCACATCAAGATTGATTGAACTAAATTATTTATAGGAGGAAAGATCAAATAATATGTGTATATTATACATAAAATTTTATTAAAAAAATGTTGATGAATACAGTTAACAAAAAAAAAAAATGTTTGTACACCAATTGGATTCGAACCAAATTACCCTGCTTTCAAAACCTCTACACTCTCCTCTGCACTATACAACACTTAAGTATTTTCTGAACATATTTATTACGAACATAAAATCTTAATTTTTAACCATGCATATTCAATATGCATTAAAGAATGTTGACAGCAAATATTTTGATTTAAATACTAAACAAATGTTGTAAACAAAATAATTTAGCAACATATATAAAAATATTGTATGTATTGTATGTATTGCTAATACAAAAAAACACCATGTGCAATGGACATCAATATTATACTATTATAGGAGAAAAGATTAAAAATATATTGCGTGTGTATTGTATGCATGAATTTAGAGATAAAAATTTAAGTTTTAAATTCATATATGCAAAATATATACATATTTTATTCAAAAAATGTTGAAGAACAGATAGTTAAAAAAAAATGAAATTTGCATGTGAACTGGATTCGAACAACATGACTCCCACTTTTGAAACCTGTACACTTTCCTCTGCACCATACAACACTTACAAATATTGCTAACAGATTACGAAGATAATAAAAAGCAAATATGATTTCACAACCGTCTATCAAATTTCTTCAAATATATATATATATATCTATATATCCTGACTGGCCGGTATTTGGAAAATAACTGTATCTGGTTTTATTGTTGGACGGGGTATAAGTAGAGATTTAGTCTAGAAAGTTTACTCTAAACGATATTATTGCATTATTAATTATTATCATTACAAAAGGGAAATTGGAACTTTTGACTGATTTCAAAGAGACAGATGCGCCATCGGAAATATATTAAATTAATAGATTAAGTCCATGGGATAGAATATGGTAAAAAAATTTAGCAAAAAAATTTAAAAAAAAATTCTTATAAAGAAAACAAAAAAATCGAAACAAATAGATTACCCACTACAATTTACAATAATTCATATAACAATTATTATAAAATATTTGTTTGCCTTTTTTTATTAAAATCTAAATAAAATGACATTTTAAAATTATTTAAAAACATTTTGTTTATATATATGCATATATGGGTATGTATATATGTCAAATAAAATTAATTTAAAAAAAAATCAATTCGAAGAAATTAATGAATGAAAAATAATTTTTGTTTTGTTTTTTTATTATTTTTTTCTTTTCCTTTACACTTTTGTAATGTATCATAGTTTTAAAAAATAAAAATATTTCCAATTAAAAATTATATGTATATTTATGTAAATTATATGTATATATATATTTTATTTTTTTTCTATAATAGAACACATCCAACACAACACTTTAAAATGAATGCGTTTGTTACACATCATTTTTCTGAACAATTATATATATATTAATATAAAAATGTTTGTATTAGAATCTAAATAACCTTAAAATTACAAAAGAAATTCAAAACAAAAAATTAGGTTGTAAAAAGAGAAGTTGTATGGCAGCTACCCGAACCCGTCGCACCACCACAACCAAATTTTGCAGAAGTAGTTGCCATAAAACTTGATCATCATTCGCAAAATTTCAGAAACCTAGCTTGAATAGATACTGAGTTATTTCTATATAAAGATAGAAGTTGTATGGCAGCTACTCGAACCTGGCGGCCGAAAATGCTGGAGTGAAAATAGCAAAACTAACAATTTTGCAAAAGTGACGTAAAAAAAATTTCAGCCTCCTAGTTCTTTTATTTTTTGAGTTATGGTGCGGACGGACACTGAGTTATTTTCATTTAAAAAGAGAAGTTGTATGGCAGCTATCCCAACCTGTTGCACCAGCACAACCAAATTTTGCAGAAGTGGTTGCCATAAAATTTGATCATCATTTGCAAGATTTCAGACGCCTAGCTTCATTAAGTTCGAAGAGGTGCAAGAAGCCTGAACCGGCTGCTCTAGACCAACCAAATTTTACAAAAATTGTTGGCCTGTAACTCGACACCTCTTTACTAAATTTCAGATTCCTAGCTTCAATAGACACTGAGTTATTCTCATTTAAACGGAGAAGTTGTATGGCAGCTGCCCGAACCCGCCGCACCACCACAACCAAATTTTACAGAAGTTGTTGCCATAAAACTTGATCATCATTTGCAAAATTTCAGAACCTTGCTTGAATAGATACTGAGTTATTTCTATATAAAGATAGAAGTTGTATGGCAGCTACTCGAACCCGCCGACCGAAAATGTTGGATTTAAATAGCAAAGCTAACAATTTTGCAAAAGTGACGTAAAAAAAATTTCAGCCTCCTAGCTCCTTTATTTTTTGAGTTATCGTGCGGACGAACGGACGTACATGGCTTAATCGACTCAGAATTCGATTATGAGCCGATCAATACCTTTGACACTATATCTAGCTCGACTCCTTTAAGGTGTCACAAACGTAATGGCAAATTTATTATACCCTTGAACATAGTTCATACGGGTATAAAAATATTATGTAGGTATGTATGTAGTTTGAATTTAGCAATTGGAATTTGAATAAAATTTTATATGTATACCTATATACACAAAATACATAATAAATGTTCCTAAATAAAACACATAAAACATTAATTTTTAACGCCATGCATATTCAATATGCAATAAAGAATGTTGACAATAAATATTCTGATTTAAATCCTAAACAAATGTTTTAAAACAAAATAATTTAGCAACATAAAAATATTGTACCTATATATTTTGTGTTTTGCTAAATCCTAGTATAAAATACATGTGCACATCAAGATTGATTGAACTAAATTATTTATAGGAGGAAAGATCAAATAATATGTGTATATTATACATAAAATTTTATTAAAAAAATGTTGATGAATACAGTTAACAAAAAAAAAAAATGTTTGTACACGAATTGGATTCGAACCAAATTACCCTGCTTTCAAAACCTCTACACTCTCCTCTGCACTATACAACACTTAAGTATTTTCTGAACATATTACGAACATAAAATCTTAATTTTTAACCATGCATATTCAATATGCATTAAAGAATGTTGACAGCAAATATTTTGATTTAAATACTAAACAAATGTTGTAAACAAAATAATTTAGCAACATATATAAAAATATTGTATGTATTGTATGTATTGCTAATACAAAAAAACACCATGTGCAATGGACATCAATATTATACTATTATAGGAGAAAAGATTAAAAATATATTGCGTGTGTATTGTATGCATGAATTTAGAGATAAAAATTTAAGTTTTAAATTCATATATGCAAAATATATACATATTTTATTCAAAAAATGTTGATGAACAGATAGTTAAAAAAAAAAGAAATTTGCATGTGAACTGGATTCGAACAACATGACTCCCACTTTTGAAACCTGTACACTTTCCTCTGCACCATACAACACATTTAAAAATATTGCTAACAGATTACGAACATAATAAAAAGCAAATATGATTTCACAACCGTCTATCAAATTTCTTCAAATATATATATATATCTATATATCCTGACTGGCCGGTATTTGGAAAATAACTGTATCTGGTTTTATTGTTGGACGGGGTATAAGTAGAGATTTAGTCTAGAAAGTTTACTCTAAACGATATTATTGCATTATTAATTATTATCATTACAAAAGGGAAATTGGAACTTTTGACTGATTTCAAAGAGACAGATGCGCCATCGGAAATATATTAAATTAATAGATTAAGTCCATGGGATAGAATATGGTAAAAAAATTTAGCAAAAAAATTTAAAAAAAAATTCTTCTAAAGAAAACAAAAAAATCGAAACAAATAGATTACCCACTACAATTTACAATAATTCATATAACAATTATTATAAAATATTTGTTTGCCTTTTTTTATTAAAATCTAAATAAAATGACATTTTAAAATTATTTAAAAACATTTTGTTTATATATATGCATATATGGGTATGTATATATGTCAAATAAAATTAATTTAAAAAAAAATCAATTCGAAGAAATTAATGAATGAAAAATAATTTTTGTTTTGTTTTTTTATTATTTTTTTCTTTTCCTTTACACTTTTGTAATGTATCATAGTTTTAAAAAATAAAAATATTTCCAATTAAAAATTATATGTATATTTATGTAAATTATATGTATATATATATTTTATTTTTTTTCTATAATAGAACACATCCAACACAACACTTTAAAATGAATGCGTTTGTTACACATCATTTTTCTGAACAATTATATATATATTAATATAAAAATGTTTGTATTAGAATCTAAATAACCTTAAAATTACAAAAGAAATTCAAAACAAAAAATTAGGTTGTAAAAAGAGAAGTTGTATGGCAGCTACCCGAACCCGTCGCACCACCACAACCAAATTTTGCAGAAGTAGTTGCCATAAAACTTGATCATCATTCGCAAAATTTCAGAAACCTAGCTTGAATAGATACTGAGTTATTTCTATATAAAGATAGAAGTTGTATGGCAGCTACTCGAACCTGGCGGCCGAAAATGCTGGAGTGAAAATAGCAAAACTAACAATTTTGCAAAAGTGACGTAAAAAAAATTTCAGCCTCCTAGTTCTTTTATTTTTTGAGTTATGGTGCGGACGGACACTGAGTTATTTTCATTTAAAAAGAGAAGTTGTATGGCAGCTATCCCAACCTGTTGCACCAGCACAACCAAATTTTGCAGAAGTGGTTGCCATAAAATTTGATCATCATTTGCAAGATTTCAGACGCCTAGCTTCATTAAGTTCGAAGAGGTGCAAGAAGCCTGAACCGGCTGCTCTAGACCAACCAAATTTTACAAAAATTGTTGGCCTGTAACTCGACACCTCTTTACTAAATTTCAGATTCCTAGCTTCAATAGACACTGAGTTATTCTCATTTAAACGGAGAAGTTGTATGGCAGCTGCCCGAACCCGCCGCACCACCACAACCAAATTTTACAGAAGTTGTTGCCATAAAACTTGATCATCATTTGCAAAATTTCAGAACCTTGCTTGAATAGATACTGAGTTATTTCTATATAAAGATAGAAGTTGTATGGCAGCTACTCGAACCCGCCGACCGAAAATGTTGGATTTAAATAGCAAAGCTAACAATTTTGCAAAAGTGACGTAAAAAAAATTTCAGCCTCCTAGCTCCTTTATTTTTTGAGTTATCGTGCGGACGGACGGACGTACATGGCTTAATCGACTCAGAATTCGATTATGAGCCGATCAATACCTTTGACACTATATCTAGCTCGACTCCTTTAAGGTGTCACAAACGTAATGGCAAATTTATTATACCCTTGAACATAGTTCATACGGGTATAAAAATATTATGTAGGTATGTATGTAGTTTGAATTTAGCAATTGGAATTTGAATAAAATTTTATATGTATACCTATATACACAAAATACATAATAAATGTTCCTAAATAAACCACATAAAACATTAATTTTTAACGCCATGCATATTCAATATGCAATAAAGAATGTTGACAATAAATATTCTGATTTAAATCCTAAACAAATGTTTTAAAACAAAATAATTTAGCAACATAAAAATATTGTACCTATATATTTTGTGTTTTGCTAAATCCTAGTATAAAATACATGTGCACATCAAGATTGATTGAACTAAATTATTTATAGGAGGAAAGATCAAATAATATGTGTATATTATACATAAAATTTTATTAAAAAAATGTTGATGAATACAGTTAACAAAAAAAAAAAATGTTTGTACACGAATTGGATTCGAACCAAATTACCCTGCTTTCAAAACCTCTACACTCTCCTCTGCACTATACAACACTTAAGTATTTTCTGAACATATTACGAACATAAAATCTTAATTTTTAACCATGCATATTCAATATGCATTAAAGAATGTTGACAGCAAATATTTTGATTTAAATACTAAACAAATGTTGTAAACAAAATAATTTAGCAACATATATAAAAATATTGTATGTATTGTATGTATTGCTAATACAAAAAAACACCATGTGCAATGGACATCAATATTATACTATTATAGGAGAAAAGATTAAAAATATATTGCGTGTGTATTGTATGCATGAATTTAGAGATAAAAATTTAAGTTTTAAATTCATATATGCAAAATATATACATATTTTATTCAAAAAATGTTGATGAACAGATAGTTAAAAAAAAAAGAAATTTGCATGTGAACTGGATTCGAACAACATGACTCCCACTTTTGAAACCTGTACACTTTCCTCTGCACCATACAACACTTACAAATATTGCTAACAGATTACGAAGATAATAAAAAGCAAATATGATTTCACAACCGTCTATCAAATTTCTTCAAATATATATATATATCTATATATCCTGACTGGCCGGTATTTGGAAAATAACTGTATCTGGTTTTATTGTTGGACGGGGTATAAGTAGAGATTTAGTCTAGAAAGTTTACTCTAAACGATATTATTGCATTATTAATTATTATCATTACAAAAGGGAAATTGGAACTTTTGACTCATTTCAAAGAGACAGAAGTGCCATCGGAAATATATTAAATTAATAGATTAAGCCCATGGGATAGAATATGGTAAAAAAATTTAGCAAAAAAATTTAAAAAAAAATTCTTCTAAAGAAAACAAAAAAATCGAAACAAATAGATTACCCACTACAATTTACAATAATTCATATAACAATTATTATAAAATATTTGTTTGCCTTTTTTTATTAAAATCTAAATAAAATGACATTTTAAAATTATTTAAAAACATTTTGTTTATATATATGCATATATGGGTATGTATATATGTCAAATAAAATTAATTTAAAAAAAAATCAATTCGAAGAAATTAATGAATGAAAAATAATTTTTGTTTTGTTTTTTTATTATTTTTTTCTTTTCCTTTACACTTTTGTAATGTATCATAGTTTTAAAAAATAAAAATATTTCCAATTAAAAATTATATGTATATTTATGTAAATTATATGTATATATATATTTTATTTTTTTTCTATAATAGAACACGTTTGCGTTTATTACACATCATTTTTCTGGACAATTATATATATATTAATATAAAAATGTTTGTATTAGAATCTAAATAACTTTAAAATTACAAAAGAAATTCAAAACAAAAAATTAGGTTACAAATTAAAAATGCACTTAGTAAATAAAATGATGACATAATTGAAATTTTTTTTTCTTTTTTTTTTTTTTGCGGAATAATTTTTGTTTAGAAAGAAAATTATTTTAATGCAATTTCATAAGTATTATATTTTGTTTAGGTATAAATATTTTTTTTGTTTATTTCTTAGGTTTTAAGTTTCAAACAAAAAAACTTTTTTTTTCATAATTATTTGTTTTACAACCGCGTTAACTTAATTTAGTAACTTGAAAAAAAAAAAAAAAATAAGAAATTGGCAATGAAATATTTACTTACAAATTATAATTACATTTAGAATATGATATTTAATATATTTCTTCTCTAAAAACTAATTGTTAACATAGGTCAGGTAAAAATTAAATTAAAATATTATTATGTATGTTGTATAATTCTTGTTTTTTTTTTCTAAATTTTTGATAATATAAAGTAAGTTACAATTATACTTTTATATATTTTTCTTTTGTTTATTAATTTGTTTATTAAATGTTATTAATTTATTTATTTATTTACATTAATTATGTATATAATATATATGAATTATGTATGTATTATGTATGTAATATAAATGTAATGCAATATTATTGAACCATCGACTACCAAAGGCCATTATAGGTTTTTTTATACTATTATTAAATTATATACTAATATTAATTAATTTTGTTTATTTAAATATTATATATTTACATTATATTTGGTCGTAAGAGGGTATGTAAAGAAAAAAACACTTACAACTTGTGCAGGGATCGAACTCACACTCCTTCGGTTAATACGCCACACGGTTACCCACTAGGCTACCGAAGCCCCGAGAGAGTTTATTTTATTATTATAGTAATATGATATCTTATACTAAATACTATATTCAAACTATATGTTTATACATTCTTCAAAAGTAGATTTTAACCTTCCACATAACGATTATCAATCCAAAACTTTTTCAAATATTCTATAGTACCATTCAATACTAAGCGGTAAATGTATATAAAATTACAAAATAGTAAATATAATTTTAAATATTATATTATATTAATGCGCACATAGTATATTTATATTGTTATAAGTATATCGCCATACATTGCAATATTTCTTTAAAAATATTTTCATTCATAGAATAATTTCTTATAAGTACAATAAAATACATATATGTATGTAAATACGGCGCTATATAATATACATCTATACTCTTATCATTCATTCATCAGTGACATATGTAAATAATTATAAATAATATGTAAATAATTCTTCAAGCAACCGTCATATTGTTTATTTATTTACATTTTTTTGTACTACGCATTATATCCTCAACAATTTCAAATTATCAAGTAAAACAAAATGCAAAAAATTCGTTAAAGAAATTTGTTAGAAAATTTGAAAAAATCAAGTAACACTTTTGTCAATTATAAAGTAACCATATATTATTAAAAAAAGTTGTTAACAGAAATAAGAGTATAATGTTGAAGCTTTAACTTTTGTGTATTACTTCAAAAAAATTTTAACAGGTGTTTAAAAATAAGAAATTTTCAGTTTTTGACACCTTACAGCTGCTAAACGACGGGTGATACAAAAAATATTTCTGAAATGAATTATTTTCATAGATCTAACTTCTGTCAAAATTTCAAGTTTGCAACTTAAACCGTTTAGAAGATAGAAGGGTTAAAGGATTTTGCAAAATTTGAGTTTCGCATAACGGTAAATTAAGACACCGTATTTTTTTGAACCTTTGGGGAGCTGTAGCTTCGTAACGGGTGGGGCTATAAAAAAAAGTTATGAAAAATAAAATTAATATTTTTATAAGATCTATTAGCAGTTAAAATTTCATAGCTCTATTTTAAAAAAATTGTGGTGATCTAAAAGTTTGGTGTTCGAGAGCTACCCGAAGTTTTGGTCGGAACCCATCCAAAAAAAATAGGGAACCTACAAATTGCTCCCAGAATATTTTGTGTAAATTTCAAAATTCTAGTTTTCTTAGTTTTTGAGTTAGCGTGCTGACGGACGGAAGGACGGACGGACGGACATGGCTCAATCGACTTAGAATTTTTTTCTGATCCGATCCATACCTTCGAAGGTATATCTAGCTCGCTAATTTCGAAGTGTTACAAATGGAGGAGTAATTTTATTATACCCGATACTTAACGTACGGGTATAAAAAATTAAAAAAAAAAAATTTGTTTAACACATAGTGTAGTAACTATAAGTTGTAGTTACTTGTTTTTATATTTATAAACATATATACATAATATGGTTTATATTTTATTAGAGAATATTGACCTTATTTAATTTAGCATTAACTTAATAGGGTTTGCATATTAAAACATAGAATTTTAATATTAGTTTCCATTGTTTTTATATTTATTTATAATTTTTTTAAAATCTATATCATGGTCAATATCAATTTTTGTATTTTGCTGGATGTTTTTTATAACACCAATTTTAATTCGTTTTTGTCTATATATAATGTAAGAAATAAAAATTATTATTACGATTATTATTACTATTACTATTATTAAAAATTATTATTATTATTATTATTACTACGATTACAATTATTGTCCCTAATGTAAAGCTAGGACTTATATTTTTACGATACTCGAGTTCTTCTATTTTTTTTAAATTTTTTTCCTGACTAAGTACAATTTTTTCGAAAGATAAAATTTCGTTATTATTGAATGTTACATTTTCATTTTCATTTTTGGGTATTATAAATCTTTAAGTAAATATTTTTCGATTATTACTAAATTTTCTACTGTTAATTTTAATTGTACAATTATTAAAATTTATAAAGAAATTTCCTTTAAGATAAATTTTTCTTTCGTCACAAGTACTTGTTAAATTACTAAATTTTAAATTGTTTACAATAATAATATTTTCATCTATTACAAGTATTTCTTCTTTTATTCTGTTTACAAATTTGCAACTTTTTTGAATTATACAGTTTTTGCTTTCAGCTAATTTTTTAATGTTTTTCCTTCTTTGTAAGAGAGTGTTTTGTTGTCATAGTGTATTATGAATTCAATGTCAGTCTCTATTTGTTTTTGAAAAGAGTTAGTAATAGGTATTAAAATATTTTTGCTAGTTGTAAAAGAATGTGTTGGAATTTTAAGAGCAAAATTATAGATTCGTCAATATGTTTGGCAACAGCTAGTCGGATATTGGTTAACTTATGGAAATCGATTTGTTAAAAATTTATTTCTTCGTCTGTCATTATATTAGGATGCAGAAGACAGAATCGAACTGAGGCGATATTATCCTGTATATGGTTAATTTGTTGTTCTAGGAAATCTAACTTAAGCATTTGTTCTAGGAAACCAATTTCTGATTTAATTGTTATCTCTTCGCTATCAAGTTTTTTAATTTTTTCTAATATTTGTACTCTATCTTGTTCGATTATGTCTTTAATTTGGATAAATGTTTTATTAAAGTTCTCGTTTACCCTTATCTGTTGATTTGAGTTATCAATTATATTATGATTATTTTGTCATTGTCATGATTCTATCGTCATTGTCCATTGATCCAAAACGCCAATTAAGTATATTCCCAGCTAAGTTAATGAGATCTCTTTTTTGTCTATAAGGAATTAGTGTTTTTATTTTATTTCTTATTCTGTTTATTTTGTTATCTATTATATTTTTATGGTTATTTAAATGTATCATATTAAATGTTGACTCTATTGTATTAACTAAATTTAATATATCGTTTGAGTAGATTTTATGTGGGATTAGGTCGAATTTGTCCACTATTTCAACGTTACTTACTTTTATTTCAGCATACCCTAATTCAGTTTCTATTTTTTCGATTATCATTGTTTGGTGGGATGCCGGTATTAGTAGCAAGAGTTTCCACAGTGCTATTGCCTTCCCGGTTATTTGAGTAGTCTGCAAATTTAAATGGGCGTTTAATGTTAGTTTCGTGAACATTACTTAAATTATATTTTCTAAATGTAGGTTCTTCCTTATGCTTAAGCGATTTTTTTTTATTTTTTATTTATTAATTTCTTTAAAGAGCATTAGTGCTCGTGCAGAATATATTGATTATTTATTTATTTAAGTGTAAAATATAATTTAAAAATTTAACAAAATCCAGTGTAAATGTACAACAAAAAAATGTACATATGTTATGATTTAAGAAAATATAATATTCAAAACAAAAATGAAATAGAAAAGGAAAAAATAATGAAACAACAAAACTTTACAAAACTAGTTTAAGTTAAGAGAAGATATAAAAATAGAAAAAAATTAATTTTGTTTTTGTTTTTAATTAAAATTTAATAATTTATAACTTTCAATTATTTGATCATTTATTTTTTTTTTCAATTTTAATGTTAATATTTGTTTCCAGCTGCTATCCAAATTGTTATATAGTTGAGACCCTGTCTGTAGTACGGATTCAAAACCCCATAAGTTGTGACCGGCTTCATACCTTAGATTCTCAGAATTTCTCGTACCATATTGATGAAAATCACTGTTTAATAATATTTGTGTATTACTTTTTATTTGATTGTTTTTTATGTTGTGCATGTGTATTAATTGTATTAGATTTCTGTAGTCTTTTAATTTTAATATTTTATTATTTTTATGTATAGTACTAGTTGATGTACAATGATGCAAACCGTAAAGGTTTTTAATAGCTTTATTTTGTAGACGCTGTAGTTTATCAATGTTTTTTGCAAAAGAATTTTTCCAGATCTCAATACCATAGGTAATTGTACTATAAAATAAACTATGAAAAATGGATGTTTTGATGTCGCTTGGAATTATTCGTTGCAATTTTTTAAATAAACCGGCGATTTTCGCAGGCTTAGATGTTACTTGGCTCACTTGTTCATTCCAAGTTAGTTCTTCATCAAATGTTAGTCCCAGATACTTGTACTTTTTCACTTGTTCAATTAACTGAAAAAATAATTTGCTTCGCTTTGATTTTATTAATAGTAACTTGAATTAACCGTGAGCTTATGTAAATTCATCCACTTGAATATGACGGCCATGTCTGAATTTATTTTACTTTCTAAGTTAACATAATTATCTTCTGCATATATTATTGCAATATCATCTGCAAAGAGAAACGGTTTACCATGTAGGTTTAGGTGTGAAAAGCTACTGATGTAACAAGAGAACAGCGCCGGTCCTAAGGAGCTACCTTGAATTACACCTTATTTTAAATATTCTTCTGAACTTTTTTTATTTTCACATTGGGTGTATTGCTTTCTTTTAGCTTTAAAAATAGCTTTTGAACCAATTCAATTCGTTACCTTTAACTCCGCTTTCGTATAATTTTTTTAATAATATTGATCTATCAACTGAATCGAAGGCCTTGGCAAGATCGAAAAATACTTTACTAACTTTATTTTTGTTTTTTATATTTTCTTGAAGTAATGTTACTACGTCAAATAAAGCAGTATTTGTACTTGAGTTTTTAAAAAATCCATATTGTACATTACTTAATAAGTTAGCCTTAGATAAATGTTCAATTAATTGTTGATTTATGTGCATTTCTAATAACTTACTAAGTATAGAGGGAACCGAGATTGGTCGAAAATTTTTTACATCATTTTTATCACCAACCCTTTTGTAAATGGGCACTACCTTACTGATTTTTAATGCATCCGGTACTTCATATTGTCTTATTGATAGATTAATCAAGTTTATTATGCTCTTTAGTAACTCCGGCTCACATGTTTTTACTATTTTTGAACTTATATCATCTTTACCACTACTGTTTGTACTTTTTATATGCTGTAGTAATTTCCTTGCTTTGCTATAAGATATGTCATTCAGTATTAGTCTACGGTTTGTTCTGACATAAGGTATATATATTGATTTATATTGCTGAGTCATATCTTTTCCTACCTTGCAATAAAAATTGTTGAAATTTTTAACTTTATCATTTTTCTCAGTTTGTGTATTTAGACTACTGAAAAATTCATTTATTTTGTCTTTGCTGGTGTTATCAGTGGCAACATTTTTTACAAAATTCCATATTTTTGATTGATTGTTACCACACTTGGTGATTTCTCTCTGTTTTCTTAAAAAAACAATATTAATATATTTTTTATGCCAATAATCTTTTATTTTTATTAATTTCATACATTCCGTATCTATCCATGGCTTACTGTATTTATTTGTTTTTTCTTTAGTTTTTATGGTTGTCGAAGAAGATATGCAATTCTGAATTTTACTAATTAACTGATTACAGTAGTGTGTAACCCCTGTATTGCTTTTTTCAATGTACAGATATTTCAGCTTAATTTTTTTGACATTAATATATTTGTTAATTTGTATTTGTTGAATATTGTTTATAAAATTATTGTGATTAATTATTTCTAAGATAAGTATATTGTGATCTGCCTACTTCTTTATTTTGAACAAGTAGTGAGCTTGTTTTAATGGAAGAGTGGTAAGTATTATTGTAAATTTCTACAGCTTTCAGAATTTGTAATTTGATTTGTAGTTTTTCTTCCAGATTTAAAGATCTAATTTTCTCCGTTGTACTACCGTTAAGTCGTTCAATATCGGCATTACCTGTATGGCTATTAGGTTTTGTAATGTGGTATTCTATACCTTCTTTCTCACAAAAATCTTTTATGTATTTTGAAGCAAATTCATTGTCGAAAACTAGTTTTTTCATTTTCTCTTAGTGCTAATAATTTGTCTTATTTTTGCTAATAATGTAAAGTGGCTTCTGTCTTCCAAATATAGGGAAATAGCGTGTTTAGAAAATTTGTCAATTGCATTAAAGAAGTTATGCTTACTATTTGTGTAGATATCAATATGAATTATTTCATTTATTGTTTTAGAAGTTTTGGTTATGTGGAATGTTTTTTAGATTGGATTTCTGTCATATTTTGTTACTGTACAGATATCACAATTATTCAAAATTTCGTGTACAGGGATTTTAAGTTTAGGATTATAAATTTTATTTTTAAGATTTTGATAAGTTTATATCAACCCAGAATGCCCGATTCCTTTTTATGAAATAAAGATATTTGTTTTTTCAAGTCATCTATATTGACAATATCGCTTGCAAAGTAACTACATTTAACGAATTTTACTAAATTTCTGTTTGGATATAAATTTATTAATTTTAATTAAAGTTTATTATAATCTCTATCATTTAACTGACTATAAATACTTACTTTTCCTTTTGTTATTTGATTGCTAAAATTGTTTGTATCTTCATTTAGATCATTTCTGTCAATAAATATTCTCTAATATTTTAATAAAAAAATTTCTTCACAATCCGTGTGTTTTTTCTCAACAAGAATTATTTGTACTTTAAATCTATTAAACAGTCTCTAATATTGGAATATGTATAATTCGATATCGTTCAGTTCTTCCCTTTCTGAATGAATCGTTTGCATATCCAATGATTCTAGTTGTGAATGATTTGAATTCATATTCAAGGTTTCTA